>OY759212.1:11784361-12156861 GCA_963662105.1 Meiosimyza platycephala
TGTCTGTCTGTCTGTCTGTCTGTCTGTCTGTCTGTCTGTCTGTCTGTCTGTCTGTCTGTCTGTCTGTCTGTCTGTCTGTCTGTCTGTCTGTCTGTCTGTCTGTCTGTCTGTCTGTCTGTCTGTCTGTCTGTCTGTCTGTCTGTCTGTCTGTCTGTCTGTCTGTCTGTCTGTCTGTCTGTCTGTCTGTCTGTCTGTCTGTCTGTCTGTCTGTCTGTCTGTCTGTCTGTCTGTCTGTCTGTCTGTCTGTCTGTCTGTCTGTCTGTCTGTCTGTCTGTCTGTCTGTCTGTCTGTCTGTCTGTCTGTCTGTCTGTCTGTCTGTCTGTCTGTCTGTCTGTCTGTCTGTCTGTCTGTCTGTCTGTCTGTCTGTCTGTCTGTCTGTCTGTCTGTCTGTCTGTCTGTCTGTCTGTCTGTCTGTCTGTCTGTCTGTCTGTCTGTCTGTCTGTCTGTCTGTCTGTCTGTCTGTCTGTCTGTCTGTCTGTCTGTCTGTCTGTCTGTCTGTCTGTCTGTCTGTCTGTCTGTCTGTCTGTCTGTCTGTCTGTCTGTCTGTCTGTCTGTCTGTCTGTCTGTCTGTCTGTCTGTCTGTCTGTCTGTCTGTCTGTCTGTCTGTCTGTCTGTCTGTCTGTCTGTCTGTCTGTCTGTCTGTCTGTCTGTCTGTCTGTCTGTCTGTCTGTCTGTCTGTCTGTCTGTCTGTCTGTCTGTCTGTCTGTCTGTCTGTCTGTCTGTCTGTCTGTCTGTCTGTCTGTCTGTCTGTCTGTCTGTCTGTCTGTCTGTCTGTCTGTCTGTCTGTCTGTCTGTCTGTCTGTCTGTCTGTCTGTCTGTCTGTCTGTCTGTCTGTCTGTCTGTCTGTCTGTCTGTCTGTCTGTCTGTCTGTCTGTCTGTCTGTCTGTCTGTCTGTCTGTCTGTCTGTCTGTCTGTCTGTCTGTCTGTCTGTCTGTCTGTCTGTCTGTCTGTCTGTCTGTCTGTCTGTCTGTCTGTCTGTCTGTCTGTCTGTCTGTCTGTCTGTCTGTCTGTCTGTCTGTCTGTCTGTCTGTCTGTCTGTCTGTCTGTCTGTCTGTCTGTCTGTCTGTCTGTCTGTCTGTCTGTCTGTCTGTCTGTCTGTCTGTCTGTCTGTCTGTCTGTCTGTCTGTCTGTCTGTCTGTCTGTCTGTCTGTCTGTCTGTCTGTCTGTCTGTCTGTCTGTCTGTCTGTCTGTCTGTCTGTCTGTCTGTCTGTCTGTCTGTCTGTCTGTCTGTCTGTCTGTCTGTCTGTCTGTCTGTCTGTCTGTCTGTCTGTCTGTCTGTCTGTCTGTCTGTCTGTCTGTCTGTCTGTCTGTCTGTCTGTCTGTCTGTCTGTCTGTCTGTCTGTCTGTCTGTCTGTCTGTCTGTCTGTCTGTCTGTCTGTCTGTCTGTCTGTCTGTCTGTCTGTCTGTCTGTCTGTCTGTCTGTCTGTCTGTCTGTCTGTCTGTCTGTCTGTCTGTCTGTCTGTCTGTCTGTCTGTCTGTCTGTCTGTCTGTCTGTCTGTCTGTCTGTCTGTCTGTCTGTCTGTCTGTCTGTCTGTCTGTCTGTCTGTCTGTCTGTCTGTCTGTCTGTCTGTCTGTCTGTCTGTCTGTCTGTCTGTCTGTCTGTCTGTCTGTCTGTCTGTCTGTCTGTCTGTCTGTCTGTCTGTCTGTCTGTCTGTCTGTCTGTCTGTCTGTCTGTCTGTCTGTCTGTCTGTCTGTCTGTCTGTCTGTCTGTCTGTCTGTCTGTCTGTCTGTCTGTCTGTCTGTCTGTCTGTCTGTCTGTCTGTCTGTCTGTCTGTCTGTCTGTCTGTCTGTCTGTCTGTCTGTCTGTCTGTCTGTCTGTCTGTCTGTCTGTCTGTCTGTCTGTCTGTCTGTCTGTCTGTCTGTCTGTCTGTCTGTCTGTCTGTCTGTCTGTCTGTCTGTCTGTCTGTCTGTCTGTCTGTCTGTCTGTCTGTCTGTCTGTCTGTCTGTCTGTCTGTCTGTCTGTCTGTCTGTCTGTCTGTCTGTCTGTCTGTCTGTCTGTCTGTCTGTCTGTCTGTCTGTCTGTCTGTCTGTCTGTCTGTCTGTCTGTCTGTCTGTCTGTCTGTCTGTCTGTCTGTCTGTCTGTCTGTCTGTCTGTCTGTCTGTCTGTCTGTCTGTCTGTCTGTCTGTCTGTCTGTCTGTCTGTCTGTCTGTCTGTCTGTCTGTCTGTCTGTCTGTCTGTCTGTCTGTCTGTCTGTCTGTCTGTCTGTCTGTCTGTCTGTCTGTCTGTCTGTCTGTCTGTCTGTCTGTCTGTCTGTCTGTCTGTCTGTCTGTCTGTCTGTCTGTCTGTCTGTCTGTCTGTCTGTCTGTCTGTCTGTCTGTCTGTCTGTCTGTCTGTCTGTCTGTCTGTCTGTCTGTCTGTCTGTCTGTCTGTCTGTCTGTCTGTCTGTCTGTCTGTCTGTCTGTCTGTCTGTCTGTCTGTCTGTCTGTCTGTCTGTCTGTCTGTCTGTCTGTCTGTCTGTCTGTCTGTCTGTCTGTCTGTCTGTCTGTCTGTCTGTCTGTCTGTCTGTCTGTCTGTCTGTCTGTCTGTCTGTCTGTCTGTCTGTCTGTCTGTCTGTCTGTCTGTCTGTCTGTCTGTCTGTCTGTCTGTCTGTCTGTCTGTCTGTCTGTCTGTCTGTCTGTCTGTCTGTCTGTCTGTCTGTCTGTCTGTCTGTCTGTCTGTCTGTCTGTCTGTCTGTCTGTCTGTCTGTCTGTCTGTCTGTCTGTCTGTCTGTCTGTCTGTCTGTCTGTCTGTCTGTCTGTCTGTCTGTCTGTCTGTCTGTCTGTCTGTCTGTCTGTCTGTCTGTCTGTCTGTCTGTCTGTCTGTCTGTCTGTCTGTCTGTCTGTCTGTCTGTCTGTCTGTCTGTCTGTCTGTCTGTCTGTCTGTCTGTCTGTCTGTCTGTCTGTCTGAAACTTGGTGATTTGATGAACATGTGAAGAAAATTAAGATTGAGCTAGGTTTTAAATTTTCTAAGTCTGTTGAAGAGGCGTGGCACAGCCCTAAATTTTAACATTTATAACGCCATAACTCGTAAACCGTGCAAGATATTGTGATGAAATTGGGTACACGGATACAGATCATATATATCTTGAATTTCGTTTAAAGTGGGCGGAATTGGAAAAGTGGGCGTGGCACTTTTTAACAATTAAAAATTATGATTTCGTATAATTCAAAATTGGCACATTCGATTTTCATAAAAATTTTAGAAATGATATTACTAAGAGCAGTCATCAATACAAGCTTCGTCAGTTTACTGGAAAAACGTGTGCAATGAGAGTGATGTTCATAAAATTTGGTGTATAGATGTCAATTATTATAATCTATAAAATTAAATAAATTTTGACGGGATTTCATCAGTGGGCGTGGCACCTTCCATATTAACATAAAGTTGGAAGTGATATTTTAAGAGAACTATTGCAGCAATTGGCATGAAACTTGATGTAGGTGGTTAACTTGGTACAAGCATCTGAAGCGGGCGAAATAGCACCAGTGGGCGTGGCACCTCCAATACAAGTAAAATACCTTAAGTGGCATATTTATCGAAATATATTAGCAATCATGCTGTGGTTTTGATTATAGAAAGCTATTTCAGCATTAAGATCAGTCCCGATTGTATCAGTGGGTGTGTCGCCGCCCTAAATTTTAAAGTTAATTAAGGCATATATCGCAAACTACATATACAAGCTATTTTGCTATAATTTAGTGTGTGGATGTCAATGACTAATATAATTTATTGAACCAAAAGTAGGTGGAATTGGAGAAGTGGGCGTGGCATATTTTGTTTTCTGCATTTCTATTCTATTTTTTGCAACATTTTCTACATTCTTTTGACTTTTCCAACTTTTTAACTTTTCCCAACATATTCCATATGTATAGTTTCCACTTTTTCAACCTCTTTCAACTGGATTCGACATTTTCTTAATTTTTTCGTCTTTTTCATGAGTTTTGAATTGTTTCAATGTTTTTCAATTTCTTGCAATTTTTTTTTTGAGTTTTTTAACCACTTTCAACATTTTCCACATTTTTTCGACTTTTTCAATTTCTTTTAACTTTATGCAATAGTTTCCATATATTTTAGATTTTTTGAGTTTTTTTCAACTGTTTCAACACTTTTCAACCTCTTTGAAACTTATTACATTATTTTCGTCCTCTTCAACCTTTTCAATGTCTTTTTTACATTTATATGGAAAGTGCTTTTAGTGCAGTGTAGGGTATGTGAGTTTCGACCTGGCCGAAGATAACACCTTTACTAGTAAAAGTTGCGTTAACAGAGTCTACAATGTAAGTAACTGTGGTGTTGCAATAATCAAGGAGTTGCGTTCATCGAGGGTTACGTTGAGCGAGGTAGTACTGTATATGTTATTATGAAAAATTAAAGCACGTATGAAAAGTAGTCTCAGGATGCCTCAGACAAACTCGTCTGATGGGCAGATGAGGCTGATTTAGGTGTAAGTCTGAACAAAACTGAACTAGTTCTCTCCCTACGAGTCACAAACAGTGCAAGGTAATTTGGTCTTGTATTGGCTAGGAAACTAAATTGGAAAATGATATATAGTCAACAATATATCTCTTTTCAACCTTTAAGGGGGTATACCTAGTTGAGAGGTCCTTATTTAGGTTCTTATTTAGGATTGTTTTTTTGGCCCCTCACTAATATAATTAATAACAATTTTTTTTCCAGATAAAAACTATGTATTTCAAGAATATATTATTGATATCTAAAGAATACAATATTGATAATTACGTAAAATATTGCAAACTTGCAAGCGGTTCAAAAAAAAGAGTTTTGCCACGATCACTGCAGTTCATCACTGGATGATTTGAAATAAAAAAAACAAAAGCAAAGTGATCAAAATTTTGATTTTTCGAAAAATAGTGTATGTTGAAATTCAAAATTGTTTATTCAATCAAAATTTCACTCACATTTTCGGGAGGTTCAAAAGGCTGCTTCCATGTGCATCAATGGTCCATTAAGGACTACACCGACTGACGCCTTGGAGGTCCTTTTATCATTTCGTTCTTCTTGACCTATTCGGTAAACGGATAGCGTTATGTTATCCTGGTCCGCGGAAAGAACAGGACACGCGACTAACCGTTATAGTTTGAGCTCTGCATCCTCTAACTTGGACTATTCTGTTCCAGTAAGCTCATTTTCGAGAGATAACATAACTCATATTCATCTTGAGATAACTGGAAGGGAGGACTCCTGCGGGAAGGGGCCATATAAATTTCTACATTGATGGCTACAAGCTAAATAACGAAGTGGATTATGGTACGTATTCTAAAGAACTAAAGATAAGAATTGCTGTGTGCCAGGGGGCCAGCCCCGTGCTCCCTAGTTTTTCGGCTTTCGAGCCCATGCGATCAAATCACGTTGAGCTATGATCCCAAAAACACACGCCTTTTGCGTTATTCGTTAAGCCAGTCATGCAATTTTAACTGTACGAGCCACCTGTAAAGTCCGCGTGAATCCAAGTCAAATCAATCCAGCAAACGTTGCAAATTTTTTAATAATTTATATTTTATGGCGTTTCTGAGTGACACGCTCTGGTGCACTTTTGGAGTCTCTCTTTCTCAACATTTTTATGCCATAAAAAGTAACAGATATCGTTCTGAGAGTGGTCCACAGCGAAACCGCTTCTGACGGTACAGAATTTGTTGTACTCTGAAATTTCTTCCGTTCCGTTCGTTCACTGATATGGTTTGACAGGCGGTTTGACGCAATAATTGTTTTGACATTTACAAGCCAAAATTTCCTAGTGTAAACTAGCTACAAGCGCTTTTTTGCATTTACACATTTGATAGCTGGTATTAGGGATTCTTCTTCTAGCGCTTATGCACAATTTTTTACTGTAAATAGAATATATAGGGTTGCCTTGTCAAATCCTGTACCAAACATTGGTTGCCACCAGAGAACTGCAGTGAGCCACTCATCATTTTGGCATTCACGAATCTGTTGAAACTTTCAGCTGATTCACACAGATTCACGCTCACAGAAAATACATAATCCCTGCTTATAAGCATTTCTGAAAATGATTGATTTTTGGTGCATATAAGCGTGAAATGCATTTAGAAAAACTCGTTTATATGCATGAAAAGTGCATATATAAAAATTCGGCTATATCTACCAAATATGCTTGTATAGAATCGTAGTTTCATTTAAGCTGTTACCTAGAGCCAACTAACTAGAACCCTACAAAAATATTTTTAAAGGCAAAAAGCTGTGAAAATAAACATTTGATATTTTATGAATATGTATTCCAGTAAAAAAATAAAAAGCAAATCAAAAAAATATATATATAGTACATATGTGTATACAGAGTACATATATATATTGAATTGCAAAATTATTCTTTCTTAAAAAACAAGTAATCTTGGATTGAATATGACTGCAGCCCTAAAAAATATGTTCTTCAATGTCATCAAGTTCGTCAATAAACTTATTTATTGGCAAAAGGAACTTTCGAAGCGTGTCTAATGAGGCCAAAGCTGCACTCAATGAAGGAATTGGATCTATTTAAGCTGCAATGTCTGTTTCTTCATCATCCGATTGCAAAATAGGGCAACAATTACATTTTCATTTAACTCTTCCCAGCATGGCAAGCTACTGTCAAGCACATTTGACATTACAATGGGAATGACACGATTGTTTGTTATCAATAATTTTTTGACTTGAAAATAAAACTAAAATTTTTTCCCTTTCGTGCATATATGCGTGAATGGAGGAAAAAATTGGAGATTTTTGGGGCTTATATCAAGGAAATGCATATAAGCATGTGCATATAAAGGAGAAAATTGTTAACAAATCTAAATGGAGAAATGAAATTGCACAAGTTTTGATGCATATAAGCGAGAAATGCTTATAAACGGCGTGCATATAAGCGGGGATTACTGTATTGTGAAACTGAATGGTATTCAGTCTCATAGCGAAGTCTGTGAATGCGAGTGTGATTCACATTCACTTCTAGTGAATTCCGTTTCATTTCGTTTGCTTTCGTATGAATATATGAGTGTTGCATGAGCTATTCATGAAACGCGATTGTACAAAAAAATTTGTGAGTTTTTTTAAAATATGGGGAAAGGTCGAAATGGACTTTGGACATCACTTGGGGTGGCTCCGGACTCTGGAAGGACCCCCCTCGACTCATTTTTGGAATTTTTTTTTTGCTTCAATCGATAGGGAAATTTGACCCATTTTCGGAAAATTTTTTTTTTGCTTCAATCGAAGGGGAAAGGTCGAAAATGGATTTTGAACATCATTTGGAGTTCCTCCGGACCCTGGATACGACCGTTTTTGACCCATTTTCGAAAAATTTTTTTTTGCTTCAATCGATGGAGAAAGGTTGAAAATGGATTTTGAACACCACTTGGAGTACCTCAAGACCCTGGAAAGGACCGTTTTTAACCCATTTTCGGAAAATTTTTTTTGCTTCAATCGAAGGGCAAAGGTCGAAAATGGATTTTGAACATCACTTGGAGTACCTCACATCTACGTACGTGAACTCTCCGTGTTGAGCTGCGTATAAATTCGCTCCGCGTTTTAATCTGATTTTTTATAGTGTAAACGCTAAATTAAAGTTCAATAAATTGCGATAGAGACGCACAAGTGGGTTTTAACCAAATTTCAATTGTCAGACGGCAGATTCTGTGCCCTTAGTGGCAAAAAAAAAAGAAATAAATAAAAAATTAATTGTTTATTTCATATAATAAACAAGTGAAAAAAAATGCCGGTTGAGCGCTCACCTCCAACCGAAAAGAAAGACTCATCGGTCAGAGCTGAGTCTAAAAAAAATAGTGAGAGCGAAAAAAATAAAAAAAGTGGCTCTCCCGCTAAAACAGATAGCCAAAGTGCTAAAATACAAACAAGTGCGCGTACCAATACCAATGTGTTGCCTTCCAACATTCAACCGATCGCTCTTGCGCAAAAGCATACACTCCAAGTACACACACACGAACATTTATTAAAAGGCACCCAAGAACCAGCTGCATCTAATGAAGCGGGTCCTCTCACTGCTACGTCACCATGGAGTGTACAATGCAGCTCTCATTTGATCCCCCAGCGGGAAAATATTTCAGTTATGACTAATTTAACTACCCATCAGGAAAATGATGCGAAAACCGCAAGTATAAAATTTCCCAAAATTTCTAATACTTCTAACCAAAAAAGAACCAATAACACCGATACTAACTCCAACAAGGTAGAAACTTCAGCAATCCAGACTGGAATGGAGCGCTATATTAATATCAAGCGAAAGCTAAGTCCATTAAAGGGTAATGCAAATAATTCAAGAAAGATGTATAAAGTAAGTGAATGCGAGCAATCCTCTAGCAACCCACTTAGCAAAAATCGTTATGCTTTGCTTGATAACGACCCATCCGTACTCAATAACTACAACATGAGCGAATCAAGCAATAAAACACTTAAACCTCCCCCCATATACTTGCGTGAGCGCAGTTCTAATGCACTTGTTTGTAACTTGGTTTCACTTATTGGAAAGGATGCCTTTCATATAATTCCTCTAATGAAAGGCAATGTTTCCGAAACCAAAATACAAATATACACAGAAAAAAATTATAGAACAATTACGACTTACCTTAATAAAAATCAAAAAAAGTTTTTACACCTACCAACTTAAAAGTAGCAAAGGTCTAACAGTCATATTAAAGGGCATAGAACCCGACGTGGAACATAATGAAATAAAAGAAGCTCTTACTCATGCCGGACTTAATCCTAAATCAATTTTCAACATAAGGAACAAAAATAAAGTCCCACAGCCGCTTTTTCGTGTAGAGCTTGAACCAGATGCCCGAAAATTGCAAAAAAATGAGGTACATCCTATTTATAATTTGCGCTACCTAATAAATCGCAGAATATCCGTTGAGGAACCCCATAAGCGAATGGGACCTGTGCAGTGCACAAACTGCCAGGAGTTTGGCCACACCAAATCATATTGTACTCTTCGTACAATTTGTGTTGCTTGTGGCGACTTTCACTCTTCGTCCGCATGTTCTACCGACAAAAAAGACGCTAATACAAAAAAATGCAATAACTGCGGCGGAAACCATACAGCTAACTACAGGGGGTGCCCAGTATACGCTGAATTAAAAAACAAAATGCGCTTACGTAGGGAAATAGTTCGAAGTCCACCTACCCAAGTCATACAGACTTTTACCAATAGTATTGTACCTACCAACTTGCCCAATATATCGGCCCAGACCTATGCTAACGTGCTTAAATCTAGCCAAGATAAACCTGCAAATACCACAAGTAACTCTCAAAATTTTGAAACCATGCTTATGACGCTCACTCAATGCATGACTCAGTTCATGACAACAATGCAGACAATGATGCACGAAATGATGAACAATCAAAATCAACTTATGAAAGTTTTGATTGGAAACAAATGAATACCCTTAAAATCTGTCATTGGAATGCGAACGGCGTAAGCCAACACAAATTAGAAATTAAAAACTTTCTTTACAACAACGAAATTGATATTTTACTTATTTCTGAAACACATCTTACCCTCATGCACAATTTTAAAATTGATGGGTATAGATTCTACAAAACCTGTCACCCTGATGGCAAAGCGCGTGGAGGTACAGGTATACTCATTAAGACCCGTATAAAGCACTACGCATTTGAGCAGTATGAGAGGGACTACCTACAAGCTACTTCAATTTGCATAGAATGTTGGAACGATAAAGTAACAGTTTCAGCTGTATATTGTCCTCCAAGATATAAGATCACGACAACCCAGTTCGACCATTTTTTTTTTAATACACTAGGATCAAAATTCATAGCTGCAGGTGATTATAATGCGAAGCATAATCACTGGGGCTCTCGACTTGTCAACCCAAAAGGCAAAGTACTATGGCTTTCATTAACCAATCGCCGCAATGGGCTTGATTATGTATCCACTGGTCAGCCAACTTATTGGCCGTCAGACCCTCAAAAGATTCCTGATCTTATGGACTTTGCAATTACAAAAGGAATTAATAAGAGGCAAATTTCAGCAGATTCATGTTTTGACTTGAGCTCTGACCATTCCCCTGTAATTATGAATCTGCATAAATGTGTAGAGCTGCTGCAGTCACCCAATGGGCTTACAACAAATAAAACAAATTGGCTCAAATAAAAAAAATATGCCAGTAGCCATCTTTCTGATAATGTAAGCCTTAAAGATTCCGAGGAGCTGGAGTCGGCCATACAGCTATTTAACAGCATGTTAGTATCAGCTGCTCTTCATGCAACTCCTGTGCACTTAGTAACAACCCATAAAAGGCAACACCTCAACTCTTCTCATATAGAACGTTTAGTGATGGAAAAAAGACGACTCAGGCGTCAATGGCAAGAGGTTAGGTCACCCACACTTAAACATAAATTAACACTAGCCAAAATTGAATTAAGAAAGGCTCTACGAGAAGAGTCTGAAAGAGGTATAGACGCATATATTAAAAAGCTGAGCCCTTTACAGTCATCCAACTACTCCTTATGGAAGGCCATCAGGGGTATGAAAAAACCCACTGACTTAGATTCCCCTATAAGGCTAAGCAATGGTCACTGGGCTAGAAGCAATGAAGAAAAAGGCCAAGCTTTTACTCACCACCTTAAGCATGTATTTCAGCCAAATCCTCCGCGCAACAGCTTCAAAATACCGCAAGAATATCAGGGTCCCGAGCCTTCCTTAGTCATGTCCAAAAATATTTTTGAGCTATCTTTTGTTTGAAAAAACAAAATTTTTTTCTCGAAAATGGGTTAAAAACGGATACTATGGCCCAGGGACACATTTTCGGGTCAAAAACGGTTCTTTCCAGGGTCCCGAGCCTTCCTAAGTGATGACCAAAAATATTTTTCAGCTATCTTTCGTTTGAAAAAACAAAATTTTTTTCTCGAAAATGTGTCAAAAACGGGTACCATGGCCCAGGGACACATTTTCGGGTCAAAAACTGTTCTTTCCAGGGTCCCGAGCCTTCCTTAGTGATGTCCAAAAATATTTTTCAGCTATCTTTCGTTTGAAAAAATAAAATCTTTTCTCGAAAATGGGTCAAAATCGGTCTTTTCCAGGGTCCGGAGGTACTCCAAGTGATGTTCAAAGTCCATTTTCAACCTTTCCCCATCGATTGAAGCAAAAAAAAATGTTCCGAAAATGGGCCAAAAACGGTCGTTTCCTGAGTCCGGAGGTACTCCAAGTGATGTTCAAAATCCATTTTCGACCTTTCCCCTTCGATTGGAGCAAAAAAAAAAAAATTTCCCAAAAATTGGTCAGAAACGGTCCATGGTCCGGAGATACTCCAAGTGACGTTTACAGTCCATTTTCTACCTTTCCCCATCGATTGGAACAGAAAAAATATTTTCCGAAAATGGGTCAAAAACAGGTACCATGGTCCGGGACCCATTTTCTGGACAAAAACGGTTCTTTCCAGGGTCTCGAGCCTCCCAAAGTGATGTCCAAAGGCCATTTTCGAACTTTCCCTATCGATTGGAGCAAATACTAATTTTTTTCTTGACACAGTTCCACTTAAGTGGCTCAAGCCATTCACTGATTCATGAATGCGGCACGATTACGATTTCCGTGGCGCCTCGATTTTTTTTATTTTTTCGATAAAACACGTCAAAATAAATCGAAAACGTTAAATAAAAAAAATGAATATCTCGTTTAGTTTTCGAGTTATCGATACTTAAAAATTTGTTTTTGATAATATCGTTAGTGCCAAAGTTTCAATGCCGCCGCAATTCAAGAATGGTTTTCAATATAACAGCTCAAAATAAATCGAAAATATTAAATAAAAAAAATCGATAACTCGTTTGGTTTTCGAAATATCGATACTTAAAAATGTAATTTTTATTATACCCCTACACGTAAGACTCCTGCGGCACCGCAGTAATTTTACATAAAAGTAAGGGTAAGTGGGCGGCCTATGGCCGCAGCTTAGAATTTAAAACTCCCAAAAATCCGACACCGGCTTCGCCGCGGATCAGTCTATAATATGTCCAACACCTGGTTTGATAGCCACAGTAATATAACATAAAAGTAAGGGTAAGTGGGCGGCCTACGGCCGCTGCTCAGGATTTAAAACTCCCAAAAATCCGACACCGGCTTCGCGGCGGCCCTCGGCCGCGGATCAGTCTATAATATATCCAACACCTGGTTTGCTAGCCACAGTAATTTTACATAAAAGGATTTAAAACTCCCAAAAGTCCAACACCGACTTCGCGGCGGCTTCGGTTCTATTGATAATCGTCCTTAAATTGCATTCAAAAACCATCAAAATCAAATGTTTAAGTATCGATATTTCGAAAACCAAACTAGGTATCGATTTTTTTTATTTAACATTTTCGATTTATTTCAAGCTGTTCTATTGAAAATCATCCATAAATTGCGGCGGCATTGAAATTTTGGCACTAACGATATTATCAAAAAAAAAATTTTAAGTATCGATAACTCGAAAACTAAACGAGATATGCATTTTTTTTATTTAACATTTTCGATTTATTTTGACGTGTTTTATCGAAAAAATAAAAAATCGAGGCGCCACGGAAATCGTAATCTCCCCATGAATGCTGACTGTATGTGAGTGAGCTTTTCAGGCATTTACATTCATGAGACTAGAGCTATTAAGTAGCTCACATTCAAGAGCAACATGCTATCTACGCATTCACTATTAGTGAGCGCAACTCAGATTCACACTCATTATTGCATGCAATATGCACACTCACGTCTCATATTTTTGGAAGTGGCTCATAACCCTCAGTGAGCTACTCAATGCAGTTCTCTGGTTGCCACCCGTTTCTAGGGTCAATTTTTCTTATATGTATGAGTGGCAAAATTATGTTTGGGACAGGATTTGACAAGACAACTCCATATATTTTATATCGGCTTTTCGAGCTCTATCGTTTGGCACACGTTTTAAGCTGTTATCTTCAATAATGAAAATTCACCCAAAAAACCGGTGAAAACCCATGTTTGGGACAGGATTGAACAATACAACACCATATGTTATATTTAGGCCTGTTCTAGTTCTATTATTTGGTATACATTTTGAGGTGTAATATTATGCAGTTTTAATTAAAACAACAAAATGCATGCACCAAAATGCATTACTATCTTTCTTGTTTATCTTATACAGCGGGCTCTCCACCTATTATAAGAAAAGGTTAAAAGTGTCATATCACACAATCTTGGAACACAATCGACATACCAAATCTTAAAATTACGTGTCATGGGAACTTTTTGCGCCCGTTTTATGTCAAATAAAAAAATGAAACTCTTTAGATTCTAATATATAGCACGTTACTTGTACGTTTCAGCCATTTCATTTCAGCATACATAGATTTTCTTTCATACTCGTCAAATCACAAAAAATTTAAGCACTTTGCAGCCCTGTTTCAGAAGGAAAAGTCGTCAATAAGTAACGGTAAAAACTGCTGTATAAGGTTTTCGCTCTCACCTCATGTCAACTGGTAAATGTTTAGTGTGTCTACGTTTAGTGCTCGTTTCGTACGGGGCTTAGTGCCGCCAGTAAATGTTCAACCAAAGGATGTCAAATCAAAAGTGTGTAAATTTTGTACATTCAATGGATGTTGTGCCAATAACGCAATTTAATAAGATATCCAACAGACAGCGCAAATATTTAATAATTGAAAAAAAAAACAGTTTTGCGTCATTGAAGAAGAAGAACTAATACGTGCACCGGAACCCAACTAACAATTTGCGCAAGTGTGGTTTCATTGTTTTTTGCTGTAAACTTAGCAGTGATATATTTAGTCTTTTAATTTTCAGCATAAGCCCCACTTTGTCACGCCCACTCAAATTAATTACTTGAAATTACGATAGAATGTTGGTTGTGTTGAGTTTTTTTTTTCGTTTTTCGTCACATTGACAGCTAAATGAGCAAATCGGCAACGCTCGATGAGATATTTGATACCTCGTTTTGGTAGAAACTGTTATATATTTACAAGCAGATATATGTATGTATGTTTATTTATAGCGAGATATAGATTTCCAGTAAATATATTTATAGAGCCAGTCTATTGTGTACCATATCTTCATAAATAAATTTGACCATCTTGACTGCCAGAACACAACATAATCGGATAATCTTTTTTTTTTGCCAAAGTTGTGAACAGGGCCAGTGCACAATTTAATTTTCTTTTCAATAGTAGGCTGTGCCATGCCCCTAACAGAAAAATGCGTTTTCAGGGCTAATCTAATAAACAGATTTTAATGAAATTTGGTTTGGAGGTAGATTGAACCATAAAAGGTTATTAGAGATTCTAAGTCCTTTAAGTAGACACGACTGAGTCGCTACACCAATTTGGATTAAACTTGGTATGGGGATAAATTTATTCCTGAGAAGAAAAATTTGTTTTAAAGTGGGGTGATGTCACGCCCCTTACAGGAAAAAATGGTGTCTGGTATTTTTTTGAAGTGAAACTTCTTTAGCGAGGGTGTGATTTGAAAATTAGGTATGTATAATGAAACGCAAAGCGTAACACCGTTAACTTTTATCATTTTAAAAAATATTTTCATATCATTTTATGACAGTTTAGTTTTCTAAAGGTTTCACTTCTACGCACACATAACTTGCTTTTTTTTACAGTATAATATCAAAACTTCCCTAATAATCGAAGACCTTAAGGTTCAGCTCCTGGTTTACAGATTTCAAATATAAAATTTGCTAAAATGTATATATTTGAATGGATTCGCTGCAGTCCTGTGCAGCAGCAACAACAATATTCCAACATGGACAAAAATGTTGGCAATTACATAGCATCAGCAACAACGTATTTAACAACAACAGCTATAACCAACACTTATACGTGTTCATCAACATCATCATCAATGTGTTTCTTGCTCCTAATACAACTGACTTATATAACAAGTATATTTGCACTGCCGCCGGTTGTACGCATTGGTAAGTCATCAATCAGCAAATATATTGGACATTGATTTCAATTTGGTTGCAACTTTATATCAAGGGTATTCCAGCAACCCTGACATCATTTCTATAAGGGTTGTTTTCAAATTGCCAACAATGGCGCACTGCTTGCTAATAAGCTTTATTTAGGAAATTATTTAACTGATGCCGATTATATTTCATTCATTTGTTCAAATTCACTAAGTATTCAATGAATGATATATAACCCAATGTGCCAAACGGATCCGTTTTGAATTCGAAATTCGCAATTTTTATTCGAAACGGATATTGTATCGAACTCGTTTTCGTATGAAATTCATCTCGAAAACGCTAAAAGATCCGTCCGCTTTGTCGGACCCGTCTCGAACTCGGAACGGGCTTCATATACGAATCTGTTACGGTCTCGTTTTTTTTTAAATAAAACGGACCCGTTACGGACTCGCTTTTTTTAAATAAAACATATTCGAGATGGACTCGATTTTTGAAATAAAACGGTTTCGAGGTGGACTCTTTTTTTTGAATAATTCAAAAAAGTAGTCCGATTCACATCCATTTTATTTGAAGAAACGAGTCCGTAACGAATCCGTGTATGAAGTACGTTCGTCTTTGATAACCCTATTTGGGTCACTTGAGCTAAGATATTATTTTTACGAAATCTGACTTCCATCACTTCCACTTTTTTTCTTTCATTCTTCCTATTTTGGTTTTCATTGCTATCAGGTGCACTTTTTCATGAAGATCGAAAAAATAGCGCTTCTGAAATCGCATTTAAATATGCCGTCCACAGCATTAATCGTGATAAAGGAATTCTGCCAGATACAACGTTAGTTTACGATATTAAATATGTACCCAAACATGATTCTTTTCATGCCTGCAAAAAAGGTAAGCATTCATAGCCGCGGCGTTCAATTTTTAGGTGCATTTTATACAACATCCTTTGGGTCTTCACCTACATGCAAAACAAAATTTTACCGATATCAACAGTTGGATTATCTCAAAATCTGTATGTTTTTGTTGAAGGCTTGGAGTCTATCTATGGAAACAACCGTACCTTTCTGCATCTCTCCTATATTTATTTACGTTCTCTGAAAAAACATAACAAGATACGGAAATCAACTTCCAAACGATGTTGTTAATAAATGCGCCGCTTATGCGCGGGTATATACATTAGGGTGTTTGTTATGAACATTTTGTAGATATCACTCTAATATACATATATTTAAATTTTAATATTTGTTTCAACAAATTTCTTGAACAGTTTGCGCACAAGTGAAACAGGGCATCCAAGCAATTTTTGGTCCATCTGATCTTAGTTTAGGCGCGCACGTTCATTCCATATGCGATGCACTTGATATACCACACTTGGAAACGCGTGCTGATATGGAAATGATCGTTAAAGAGTTTTCAATTAACCTTCACCCAGCACAACAGTACGTCAATCAGGCTTTTCTTGATGTTATACGATATTTAAATTGGACCAAAGTTGGATTACTTTTTGAAAAACATTGTGGTAAGTATTTCTTCTTCTAGACACTTATTTTGTTTTTCTCTACTATATACGACCATAGGTGTTATTCAACTACGTGAAATGGTGCGTACACCAGGACTTGAAATCCATGTGCGTCAAGTATATCCATCGACATATGTGAAAGTTTTGAACGAACTAAAAAATAAAGAAATTCATAATATAATTATTGACACAAATTCAGAAAATGTGTCGGTGCTCTTAAAGGGGGTAAGTAATGCATATGTACCCAATAACCGAGAGGGGATTGAACCGTATTCAAGATATTAGTTTTTGATGACTGAGCATCTTTACTGTCGGGCATGAAGTATGTACATGAGATATTCTTTTACAAACCGAACACTTTTTGACCGACTCATTTTTAAATCGCTCCAAGTCTATTAAGAGTTAGAGTAATTTATCAGTCAAAGCAATGCTCAATTCACGGCCACTAACCCCAAATCATTTGCAAGCGCTCATACCGGGTTATTCCTTAGTGGAAGAGCCACTATCTATTTGTTTCAATGCCAATATTCTCAACAATCCTGAATTCCGTGTACTTCCCACCAATGATGGATTCAAAGACTTTTCAATTCGACTCAAAAAATCAATCTGTTATTTCTCGGTTATTGTATATGTAGTTTGTCGAAACACAGTTTAAGTTTATTTTTTTTTAATTTTTCACAGATTTTACAATTGCAAATGAATGAGTACAAATATCATTATATATTTACAAGTTTCGATATTGAAACGTTTGATCTCGATGATTTTAAATATAATTTTGTAAACATAACATCTTTTCGTTTGGTTGACGTGGATGATGGTGGCGCTAAAGAAATTCTTAAGGATATGGAGACATTTAGCCGCTCCACTGGTGATGCAAATGAAAGTTTTCGTAAGGTTCACACTGTTGAGGTAAATTAAATTTAAGTGATATTTTGATATTTTCTTTTTGTAAATAAATATACTTTACCTTTTATTTTTATTATAATCTTTCAGACTGAACCCGCATTGATTTATGACTCCGTTTATATTTTTGCCATTGGCTTACAAACATTAGAACAGTCCCATACATTACGTTTATCAAATATATCATGTTCTTCCGAAAGTCCTTGGGATGGAGGCTTAAGTCTGATTAATTATATAAATGCGGTTAGTATGTACAATTGATGAAATTCAGATTACTTTTGTATAAATACATATATTTGATAAAAGTCAAAAAAATGTGCAGCTATTTAAATAATGACTGATATGTTTGTATATACCATTTGAAAGTTTTGGTATATTAACGCTAACCTATATGTTTTCTTCATTCTTAGGTGGAATGGAAAGGTCTCACAGGACCTATTCAATTTAAAGAAGGTAGACGCATTCAATTTAAATTAGACTTAGTTAAATTAAAACAACATTCCATCGTTAAAGTTGGTGAATGGTCGCCACAAACTCGTCTCAATATAACTGATCGGTCAATTTTTTTTGATGCTGGCAGTATGAATGTAACATTAGTTGTTATAACAATTTTGGTGAGCATTATTGTAACTCAAACTTAAATTATTTTTTGAATATTTCTATTAGAAAAAAGCGAAAATTGTAGTACCCAGCAGACGTTGTTCTGCCCTCCCTATCCATGTCCCTATCTCAAGCCCCACACGCATCCATATCCCCATCCCCCACCATTACTCCCAACCCTAACCATATCCCCATTCCTATGCCAATACCTAACCTCATCCTCATCCTCATCCTCATCCCCATCCCTATCTCTATCCCTTTCCCCACCGTTACCCCCAACCCTAACCATATCCCAATACCTATCCTCATCCCTATCCCTATCCCTATCCCTATCCCTATCCCTATCCCCATCTCCAGCCCTATACCTATCTTTATCCCTATCCCGGTACATTATAGTCACAATTGGTGTGCTCTTTTTCAAATGACGATTTTCTGATAAACATATAGTATCTGACGACAAAAATTAGAGTTCTAGTAAAAATTTCAAAATAAATATGTATGTCATTTGAATCCAACCTATGTATATACCTTTTTTTTCAACGAAGTATAGGAATCTCCGTACGTCATGATGCATTATGGTAAAAACTTTACTGGAAACGAACGATTTTTCGGATTTTGTGTTGACATACTGGACTTAGTTGCACATGAAGCTGGTTTTGATTATATTTTGGATTTGGTACCGGATCGCAAATATGGTGCAAAGGATCCGATCACTGGCGAGTGGAATGGAATGGTGGCACAGTTAATGAAATATGTAAGTATGTTTCTAATATACATAGATATATTCTAAATGTGGTATATATACAAAAATGTATTTGTAGAAAGCCGATTTGGCAGTTGGATCAATGACTATAAACTATGCGCGTGAGAGTGTTATTGATTTCACAAAGCCATTTATGAATCTTGGTATCAGTATTTTATTTAAGGTAAAGTAGAAATTAAGTTGTACAGTATTCCTTTGAACAAAATTATTCACATTGAATTTTTATATATATTTTTTTTCTTTTGAATTTATCAAAGGTACCAACATCACCTCCATCAAGACTTTTTTCATTTATGAATCCATTAGCTTTTGAAATTTGGCTATACGTGTTGGCAGCATACTTTCTGGTCTCAATTACAATTTATACCGTAGCAAAGTTTTCGCCATTCGAGTGGCGTGACACACATCCTTGCGATATACAAAATGAGACCATTGTCAATAACTTCACAATCGCAAATAGCCTTTGGTTCACTATTGGAACGCTTATGCAGCAGAGCTCCGACTTGAATCCAAAAGCTGCATCGACGCGTATTGTGAGCGCTATATGGTGGTTCTTTACATTAATCATAATATCATCATATACAGCTAATTTAGCTGCCTTTTTAACTGTTGAACGTATGATTACGCCTGTCGAAAATGCAGACGATTTGGCCGGTCAGACAGAAATTTCATATGGAACGCTGGAGAGTGGTTCTACTATGACATTTTTTCGGGTATATTGACACAAAATATTATATTTTTGTATATTAACAATTCCAAAAAAAAATTAAGGATTCAATGATTGAAACATATCGAAAAATGTGGCGTTTTATGGATAACAAGAAGCCAACTGTATTTACGACAACATATGAAGAAGGTATTAAGCGGGTGCTAGAAGGAAATTATGCATTCTTAATGGAGTCAACTATGCTGGATTATACGGTCCAACGTGATTGCAATCTAACACAAATCGGCGGATTACTCGACACAAAAGGTATGTTAGGAGCGCAGGGCCTCAACATAAAGTTTTATTTTTGTTGGAGAAATTCTTTTTAACCCTTTTTAAATAAGTGGAAATTCTTTATTGTTCAAGTCAGTAATATTAATAAATATTAATTATTATTTAATTTTATTTAGGTTATGGAATTGCTACTCCAATGGGTTCTCCTTGGCGTGACAAAATTTCGCTAGCAATTTTGGAACTGCAAGAGAAGGGAGATATTCAGTTGCTCTATGATAAATGGTGGAAAAGCTCTGGAGAAACTTGCATACGCAAGGATAAGAGCAAACAGTCTAAAGCCAATGCTCTTGGCTTGGATAACATTGGTAAATAGGTTTCTGCGTTATGTTTGAGTAACTTAAAAGAATTAGATTTTATCTTACTTTTTTCTATCACCAGGTGGTGTATTTGTTGTACTACTCTGTGGTCTAGCAATTGCAGTTTGTGTTGCAATAATTGAGTTCTGTCAATATAATCGCAAGCATCGTCAACTGCCAATTAACAGCTACCATCATTATCATCCAGATAATCTTGATCCCATTTGCGGTAGTATCTTGGCTTTGGAGTTAGGCACAGACCAAGATGTGACCCAAAATCGCACACAATTGGCAAGGCCGCAAGAGGACCAACAGATCTCACTTTCGCAAGCGCGCTTGCAAACATATAAAGGGTGCCCACAATCAAAATATGTTGGTGGTACTACTCATGGTAGTAACATAATTAACTATGGTAGAGGTATGCAACAAACAATTTGTGCCGAAATGACTGATGAGTTTTGTTTTGCATTACGCTGTATGGGCTCACGTCAAAGGCCGTTGTTAAGAAGGCGGTGTTCTAGATGTAGCTCGGTGCAAAGTATTAGAGTTGGAGATAGTATCAGCGGTGGTACCGGAGTTTGGGGAGGGTTAAGTCTTAATAGAAGCCATGACATGCAGGGAAATATCAATACGTTACCAGTATTGAAAATTTTGACTGATAATGTTGCCAGTAATAATCATTGCCATAAAAATGAAAAATTAGACAGATACCATAGAACTGAACGTGAACCACAGCATTCCCATATGGTGCACAAAAAATCGTTCACTAAACGATGTAAGTCATATAGCGATTTGTACAATACTGAGGTTAGTTTATAGCTCGTAAATAAAATTTCTCACAATTATATCGATACAGACTTTATTTAATCCTGATTTTATAAAGGTTTATATACAAACCAAGCGCCATCAAGTGAATATCTGCACTTCGGATAATTTTTCTCATACTCTTTCATGAAGGACAAAAACGTTGAAAAAGTCAAAAAATGTTGCAGATGTCGAAAAATGTTTAAGACGTTGAAAAATTATGTAAAATACAAAAAATGTTAAATAAACTTTAATTGTTGAAAAATCGAAAAATTTTTGAAAAGTTGAAAAATTCAAAAAAGTCGAAAAATGTCGACAATAGCCGTGTTTTTTTTGACGCGGCTATAAGATGGCTTAATCAGTGGAAAAAAACGGCTTTCGCCGCTATTAATCAAATTTGGCAGCACTCCCGTGAAACAAACTTCATACAAAAATGACAATTGAATTAAATCATAATAAACTTAAAATTGAACGAAAACGTTTTATAAAATCTTTTTTTCTTCAACCATTTCAGTTTTGTATTTTGGCTTTAAATTTTTAAAAATTTGCCTGTTGACGTTTAAAGATGGAACTTTCTCGATTAAAAATCAGAGACTTTGTGAGACTGTGCTGCCAAATCTCATATTAAGCAGCCAATTATGAATGCTCCAACACTTGTTTGCAATATTATTAATTTAAGCGGCGATTATATCGCCGACTAATTTCTCATACAAAAATTTTTTTTAGAGGGTAACTGCGTCAAAAAAAACACGGCTAATGATGAATAAGTCAATAAATATGGAAACGTCAAAATATGTTGTTTAAAAAAATCAACGAATGTTGAAAAAATTAAAGGCGATAAAAAAACAATAAATATTGATAAGTCGAAATAGTTAAATAAAACAAAAAACGTTGAAACAGTCCTTTAGTTTAGCAGTAGAGACGTATTTTCCTGTAAAAGGCGTGGTACCGCCCACTCAAAACCAAAAATTTTTACTCAGGATTCAATCGATCTCCACAAATTTCAACACAATCGATGAATCTGCTCAGCCGAAACAGTGTTTTTTCTATTAAGGGCAGTGCCACGCCTCCTTATAGAATTCTAAAAACTTTTTTAGGGCTCAATCTATCTCCAAACCAAATTTTTTTAAAATCGGTCCATTAAATGAGTTGTCATTTATGTTGTGGTGCTTGAGAAATTTGTAATTAAAAACAAGACAACCAAATTGGATTTACAAAATTTAACATCATTTCTGAATCCATTAATTATGAAAATGTTTTATACTCTGTTTTTCCGAAATATGTCTCTTGATGAGTATGTTATATCCGAAAACATCATATTTTAAAATACTAGTAATAGCAGTGATTTTTTTTTTGACGTGGCTATAAGATAGCTTAATCAGTGGCAAAAAAACAACTTTCACCGCTTTTTTCGTTAATCAAATTTGGTAGCACTCCCGCGAAACAAATGTCAGACAAGAAATGACAATTGAATCCAAAATTAAAATTGAACAAAAGCGTTTTATCAAAGCCTTTTTTTCTGCCATTTCAGTTTTATATTTTGGTTTTAACTTTTTAAATTTACTTTTGAACGTAGTATCTATTTTTTTGCCTGTTGACGTTTAGAGATGGAACTTTTTCGAATAAACACTAGAGACTTTGTGAGACAGTGCTGCATCGGCATCAGCATCAAATGTTGCAGTCTAGCAGCAACTGCAATAAACATGCACTGCCTCTTTAACTTTTCACCAACTTGCTGAACTCAGTGTTTGAATTGCTGTGAAAGAATTAGTAACAGCACCAATAATTGTGCTGTAGCTGCGCAGTAATAGTAAAATTGATAAATAGCAAGAGCAGTAGCAGGCACTCGGCTACCGTAGTCGGCAGTCGCTTGTTGCTATCGGATGCGTAAAATACAATAGTCGAAGCAATAGTTCACGGCGAGCTATCGTAGTTGGCAGTCGGTTATTGCAGTCTGCTATGTAAAATACAATAGCTCACAAAGAGTTGTGTTAGTCGTCTGTCGGCTATTGCTATAATAGTGATAGCAGGTGCTGTCGTAGTCGATTATTGTTTTATCGGTCGTAGCAGATGCTGTCGTAGTCATTTCACATGCTAAGGGTTGCATGTATGATGACACATACATATGTATCTAAGTGAATTATTACTAGCACTGAAAACCATTTGTTTTTTATTTATTATTGAACACTTGTCTCCCGATTTTTGACTTATACATAATCTTATTGTTTTTTATTTATATATTTTTTTTCTGTAGTATGGAGTGCACATATCCTTGGCACATTTATAGACCCGTTTATGAAAAAAAATGTTTAATTCGCTAATCTCCTATTATATTAAACGAGCAATAATTGTATGTAAATATATATACATAAATTTTTCCTGCTTACGCAAATAATGCTATAACTTTAATGTTCACGATTTGCTATTTCAGAAATAACTTTTGACCCTTCATCACAGTAGAGAGGGCGGCGTAAGGATATGGGCTGTCCGGGCAATTTTCAATTTTTTTATAAGAAAAAAAGAAGAAGAAGAAAAACTGATCACGGATTCGAATTTCTCGATCGATAATAGTTCGAAAAGCATACCCACTTTGTTGCAAAATTTGATAACCTCTTTAGCTTGCACCATTTTTTAAATCAATATTTTCGAAAATGGGTAGGCAACTTAAAACAGGAGGCGGCAATCCAGTTTTCAAAATTGATGAAAATTCTTATGGGTTGTTTTCTCTAGACATATATGAGCCGTTCAGTGCACAAATCGATTAACTCCATAAAACAAAAAGCCGAGAAAAACGTAAAATCAAATTGAAGCTTGAATACATTATGTAGAGCGAACGAATAATAAATTTTGGCATTTGTGATGTTCAACCAATTTTTTTAACCAAATTTGTAACAAATACGAAAAGTAGCGATCTAATAAATTACTGTAGCGCATGAAAATCAAAAAGTTTGAAAAGTGGAGTTAATCGAAGTGTGCACTGAGCGGCAAAGAGTATCCAAAGAGATGAAGCTCTATTCTGCCCAAAAATTCTGCTCACACGTATTGATTGTCAGACAATGCGTGTGACTTGTTCAAAACAATGCTGCCGTATGTTGGGAAATAA
The DNA here is from genome assembly GCA_963662105.1 of Meiosimyza platycephala. NCBI lineage: Eukaryota > Metazoa > Arthropoda > Insecta > Diptera > Lauxaniidae > Meiosimyza > Meiosimyza platycephala. Next base: position 11,808,240 of record OY759212.1, read on the forward strand.
ATTTTGTGGAATTTTCTTTTCATTTGGGGTATTATTAGGCGATTTGAAGAAACACTTGGGGAATTTATATATTTATGTAATGCTGTTAAATAATTGAAAAGTTTCATATTTTTTTATTATCATAATACAAAAAATGTTTCAAAGTTCTTATTTACTTCATACCTAAACTACTGTTTTTTTCAAAACGATGTAACTTTAATAATAATATCAATAAAAATTTCGTTTTTATAGCAGTATGTAACAAGTTTTTGTTTAACAGCCATTAATTTAATTCAGAAATGAGATTGATTCATTTAATTTAACTCTATCAACTTTTATTTTTAATTATTTTTCCAAAAAACTGTCATTATGTTTTTTAATTTTATAAGTATTTAATCATCAATAAGACTATTTATTTATTAAATAAAATTTGTCTGCTTAAAAAGTTGTAATAGTGTTAGAATAGAAATCTGATCGAGTTTTAGATTTAAAAAGAACAGAAAACGGGTGCGATTATTCGTGTTTCGGCTTAATTCAAAGATTAAGTTAAAATTTTTCGGATTAAGTTTTTACCTAATACCTATTACAAAAAAAGGTACATCAAGTAACGTTAATGCATTCCTCTAATTAATAATTCCTCTTATTATGTTTAGTTTGTTTATGATAAATAAACTTGTTTTCGAGCGATTTAAATTTGGGGTTATGGAATATATTTATATGCAAAGATAAGTTAACTTGTTGAAAGCCGTCATAAGAACTAGTTTTTCGGGAAAACTTTGCTGATTTGCGACAATTTCCGGCATATCGTTTCGGTTTTTGTCCGTAGTGGCAACATCTTCACGTCGTGGTGAAAAAAAAAATTTATTGAAAATAATCCCAAAATATGAAAATTTTAAAGTCCAATTGCAATGCTTTTTGAAACTTGCCGAACAAGATATATAATTTTTTGAACCTTAAAAATCATTATTAATTTTTGGGTGGGCATAATAATCTTCTTTTTATTCCGTTTTCCTTATAAAAAAACTAAGAAAAAGAAGAAGAACGCTAAAAAAATATAAAGCAAATGTGAGGTTGTGATTGAGTTAGTCCCATGGCAGTGTGAGGTTACGTTTGAGTTAGTCCCATATGTGTTAGTGAAAATAGCTGATTTTTGCAACCGTGGAAAAGGTGAAATTTTTATTTATTTTTCAGTATGGTGAACAAACCAACAGCTGACTTTGAGGTCCTACTAAAAATGACATTTCAAAATAAAATCAGAAGATGAGTGGTGAATTATTATATGACATTTGTCAGATGAGCAGGTTACCATATGCTAAGTTTTTTAACTGAAAAGAACCAGGTAGTGATTTTTGCTTATTTAAAGGACAATAAACCCTCAAACTATATTATTTATCACTTTATTTTAATAATTTTTACAATAAGTCTAAATTTCATTGATTTTTTCGACTATATAATAAAAATATTTTTCAAATGTTCCTAATTTGGACAAAAATGCCCTAAGTGGTAAAGTTAAAAATTTTATTAGTCACCACGAGTGGGTGAGTTTTTAAAAGCAGCGCCGCAACTGAATTTTTTTGCGTTAGTAGTAGAATTCGGTCGAGAGCTTCGCCTCTTTTGATACTCTTTGCTGAGCGGCTCATATGGCTATTGTAATCCACTGACACTTCGTGAAAAGATCAAAAAGTTTTTAATTTGAGCCGCTCTAGCGCACACACACAAATGAAATTAAAACGAACTGATGTAAGTAGATTACGCGTTGGCACTTGCTCAATCAAACCAACGACAGTAGTGGTATTTAATAAGAAGAGACAATATAGGGAAATTGATTTGACAAAGCTTGAGGCTAAGGCCTATAGCTCATTACGATAAAACTGTCTCAAAACAGCTTTCGTCACCTTAGTACATATGGGAGTGCGCTCACTATGTTTCACACGGGATGGACGGGAGAAGTTCCGCCGGATCTCACTAAGAAGAGGGGGCCGAGTTTTCAAAAAAACACCTCGTGTATTAAATAGATTGGATGGCCCCTAAGTTCACACGCGGAAGTCATCGAGCGTTAGTAATACGTAGCAGAGCAATAATCAACGCAAAAACATAAAATAAGAAATGTTTGGTTCATTCTATAAATATTCAACGATATCGACATGCCTGCATCAATAATTTACAACAACCAAATTGCAGCGGAAATCACGGAAACCCAACGCGCGTTTTAGAATAACTCCGGCGCACAGTGTAACATTAGCGGCCATAAGGAAAAAAATAAAAAGTTCAAAATTTCTTAAAAACTAATACATAGATCGACAAAAAAATCTTCAACTAAGAGCAATCTATAAGCATGGAAATTTGAATGAACAGCATGCACGGAAACTTGAAGTTTTATTTTAAAAATTTACAATTTTAGTTTTATGCAATTCAATATCTCAAGTTTAGCTGTTATTATCTCCAAAACTACTCAGTCAATTTACAAACATATACACATTTTTGAAAAATTTGGAGTTTTTGTTTTTCATAAATAGTATTTTTGAGAATATCGAAGAATTAATTTGGCTTGAAGGTCAGTTACAAGAAAACTTCCTTAAGAAAAAGAAATGTGCAAAAATTGACAAAGTTTAGCAGAGGGAAGCAAAAAACATAATCTTCGATTTTGCTTAAACTTCTGTATAATAATAATACATTCAATACAAATATATGACAAAAATATAGATTTGCACTTTTGCGTTATATGTATGAAATTCAATAATATCTCACAACACTTTTTCGCAAAAAAATGTCTAAAACCGAAATATGCAAATGGAGTGAATTATGCGAATGTTTGGTGAGTATTTTCGGATATTTTTTTTCACTGATGCAGGTCATGTTATATATTTTTTAAAAATATGAAAAAGGCTTTTTCCAAATCTGTAAAGCTTGCTTAATTCCGTTCAATAGTTTGAAAGCAGTTGTGCATTTAAAAACATGTTTCGATGTTCTTGATATATAGTAAAGTGAGTAAAACTGGAAATGTTTCCTAACTTTAAGTGTGAATAGCAAAAAAACGAAGTCTTCGATTTTGCTTAAACTTCCGTATAGTGATTATACGTTCAATGCAAATAGGTGACAAAAGAATAGACTTGCACTTTTGCGTTATATGTACAAAATTCAATAATTACTTATAAAGGGTGTTTTTTTTAGAGGTATACAACTTCGAATTGAAATAAAACACAAGAAAATCGTTTTAATGTCCATCAATTTGGCTTTATTGGAAGGATAATTTTATGCCATTAGGAAGGATAATTTTATGCCATTAATGTTTAAATATGATTTCGGGCATGTGGCCGCCGCGGCTGGCTCGAATAAAGCCAATTCTAGAGGTCCAATTTTCAACCACTTTTTCGAGCATATGGGGCCGTATGTCGGCAATAACGCCACGAATGTTGGCTTTCAAGTCCCCTAACGTTTCTGGTTTGTTGGCGTAGACGAGCGACTTCACATATCCCCAAAGAAAATAATCCAATGGTGTCAAATCACACGATCTTGGTGGCCAATTGACAGGTCCATTCCGCGAAATTATGCGCTCATCGAATGTTTCCTTCAATAAATCGATTGTGACGCGCGCTGTGTGGCATGTAGCGCCGTCTTGTTGGAACCACAACTCATCCACATTCATGCCATCCAATTCGGGAACAAAATAGTCGGTTATCTTGGCTCTATACCGGTCTCCATTAACGGTAACTGACTCTCCAGCATTATTTCGGAAGAAGTATGGCCCAATGACTCCACCAGCCCATAGAGCACACCAAACAGTCAGTTTTTGTGGATGTAATGGCGTCTCAAGGGTCTCATGTGGATTCTCTTCACTCCAAATGCGGCAATTTTGCTTGTTGACGTAGCCATTCAACCAAAAATGAGCCTCATCACTGAACAAAATTTTGCGATGAAAATCAGCATTGAGATCAATCTCATTTTCGGCCCATACACCAAAATCACGACGCATTGCATGGTCTCGCGGCTTTAATTCTTGCACAAACTGGATCTTGTAAGGTCGGAAGCCAAGATCTTTTCGCAAAATCTTCCATAAAGTTGATGGACAAAGCTCCAATTGCTGTGCACGGTGGCGAATCGATTCATTCGGGTCCTCTTCAACATTTTGCTCTACAGCGGCAATTGTTTCTTCGGTGCGCACTGTTCGACGTCTCTGCGGATGCGTATTATCACATAGAGTAAACGTAGTGCGAAAACGATCCATGGTTAACCGAATGAATTGCTCTGATGGACGATTATGTCGACCATAAAATGGACGGAGCTTGCGGTAAACTTCGCGAACTGAACCATTATTTTCGAAATAAATTTGCACGATTTGCAAGCGTTGTTCTTTTGTCAACCTGTTCATGATGAAATGGCAAACCAAACTGAATATAAATGACATTAGAGTTGCCAGATTTGACCACAAAATCCCAGTTTTATCTCTATTCGAAAAACAAACCTCTAAAAAAAACACCCTTTAGCATTTTTTTCAAGAAAATTGCATTAAATGAACACATAAAAACGGTTAAATTGCATTAAATTCTACAAAAATGAATTAAATGACTTAAAATTTTCCACATATAATTTGATTTTAGTTGTGCACTCTCACTTTTAGTTGTATCAAATTCGAACGAAAACCACGCCTACCGCCCATACAAAGTGACCACATAAATATGGTAAATTCTATTTAAAATCCATACAAATTATATGTAAAGTTTAAGAACTTCAAATTTTGTACATCAGCCAGGGAAAATTCGAATCGTGATCGTGATCGGATCGTTTTTTGGCTCAAATTGGTTGACAGAATTCATCATGGCGGATCCAATATGGCGGTCAAAAATCCAACATGGTGGCCGAATTTTTGAAAGTCAACCGACTTGCACCAAATTCGGTATAAAAGGGTCTTGGAGGTCACTGATCACGAATCCAAAGTCAGAATTTACAAAATCAAGATGGCGGACGTATTTTTTAAACATCAAGCGAATTGTACAAAATTTGTTATACAGGGGTTTTTAGGGTCGCTGATTACGAACCTGAGGCTATATTTCAAAAATTTTCAAATTCAAAATGGCGGATTCAATATGGCGGACGTATTATTTAAAAATCAACCGATTAGTACCAAATTTGGTATACGGGTGTTTCTGGGGAAGCTAATTACGAATTCAAGGTCAGAAATTTAAAATTCAAGATGTCGGACCCAATATGGTGGATTATGGTATTGAGTTTCCTCCATGTTCGGTCCGCTATCTTGAATTTTAAATTTCTGACTTTGGATTCGTATTCAACAACCCCAGAAACCCCCGTATATATGTATATTTTTCAAAAAAATAACAAAAATACGTGAAAGCTGTTAATGAACCGATTTTATTCATTTTCACAAAATTTCTTAATCTTTACAAAAAAACGGTCCATGCCAAATTTCATTACTCTACAACAACTCCTTATAGTTTTGGCCGCAGCTTATATGAAAGTGTTACACTGAGCGGCGTTGACAAACCAACGCGCGTTGCAACGCACGTTTTTTTAACGCGCATTGATGGTTTGGCTCATTGCATATATTTCTGTGTTATGCGTTGAACAGAATTCCAACGGGGTCGGGGAAGCGGCAACGATTACTCGCTGTCAGCAGGTCACCAGTCATACGCCGCAATTCTGTTTAGGGGCGTTCACACTATCCTTCATGCTGTACAGCATGACTTGACAAACCTCGATGTTTGATAATGTGAACGCTCGATACAGCCGCTTGACACTCATGTTTGATGGATTTCAAGATATTTTGATTTCTCTGCTGGCGTCAACAACAAAAACAAGAAATTTTTCATAAAAAACCGTTGCTAAAAAATGTATTGCAAAGGAAAATCCAAAAAAACGGATGCTGGACGACAGTGAAGTTCAAAAAGTATTTTATATCTAATTATTTTATTTTTTTTTGTTATTTTTTTTACATAAGCTTCTAACCAATAAAGAAAAGCATATTTTAAAACAAAAAACTACTTCAATTTGCTTCGCCTGTGGCGCACAGGCAATGATTTTCAACGATGTTACCATATGGTGACAGTGGGCCATTCGCTACTCTAATTCAATTGACAGGTTTTTTTTTCTGACGTTACCATATGGTAACAGTGGGCTATTGTCGCTACTTATACTTTTGTTGCATTTCTTGCTATTGTTGGTTTTTAGACTAAAAACCTGGAGTGAATATTTTCACTTCTGCGAAAATAAATATAACGGATTCTCAAACTCATCAAAGTTTATTAGTTTCAATAACCACCGCAAAGAGTAAAAAAAATAATTCGACCATCTCCAGAAAAATGTCTACTGAACTTTCAACCTTCTCCTTTTGTTGAGAACGATTATCGAGATTGCTCAAGTAAGGATCTACATCGAAAACTTTTTTGATTACAAAGTAATTAACTTTTTATGTCATGAAACCAATAAATATACCATAACAGTCCAAATCCAATTATTACAAGAAATCAAATGGTATTATGTGGAAGCTATTAGTCTAACGAGCCAGATCTAAAAAATTCAGTTGTTTCAGAAGCAATGAGGCGTATGAAGCATATGCAATGAAGCATAAACATTTACAGAATCTGAGCTAGAGGAAAAAAGTGGTACTCTTCAGTTTTTAAATGGATCATTGACGTTTCTGCAAATAATGCTTGAACCCTTCATAAGAAATACGGCGGTCACAGTTAGGTTTTCGTGGTCAAATTGACCTAGGATATTGTCGTCATCCTACAAACTTCAGACAGTTAGCAGTCAAAAACAATGGAAATATGTAAAAGACGCCGGTAGTAGCTGTAGTTCGTCAGTTTGCTAATAATATTACATACTAAACTTCATACAATTTATTAAAAAAATCTAAAAACTTTCATATGTTCCAGACAAATTTTTTATGATAACGTAATAAATTTTGTTCTAAGGTTGGCCCACTGTTACCGTATGGTAACGGCTGGCCACGCCTCTCTCTTCAAAGTTATAAAGCTGAAAATTAGTATAACCACTAACTATTACGCAAGAAATATCTGTTAAAAATTTCAATGCTCTAACCCATCTAGATCGCTGTGGGCTCTAATGGGTTAAATATTTGTTATAAAACAAGAATCAAATTATGTACATGTGGATATCTACCTTCATTGAGCCGCCAAGTGAAAAAAAGTAAAGAGGTCCTCAGGTACCTCTTGCCGGTTTAAGGCAAAAAAGTTTAATTTTTTTTTTCATAGTTTTTATCGAAAAAAGATACGAAAACAGATACAAACAGGTAATGGTGGATTATTTTTGATGATGGTAGTCACATAAATAGTTTTTGACGTTTGAGCAACCCAATTGGAGAGTGTGTTTCGAAAATTTGCAAAGTTTGCATTTTTTTCTGCCGTGTTTTTGTCTAACGAAATTAATTTAGTTCATTAATACATACTTGTACCTGTAAAACCACCAGAAGAAAGCACGATCAAAGGAGCAGGACCGTGAACTATAGACATTGGTCAAGCGGGTCGTTTCGGTGGCTTGAAAATAGGAGCGAATGGTACTATTATCGAAGGAGTAGACAGCTTGAAACGCTTCTAATTATTTTTCAGACGTTGTTGATACATCAAATTTTTTATGCGTGAACTGTGTGGCATTTCTAGGTGAAAAATATGCAAAAAGTTGAGAAAGTTGAGTTGAGTTGCAAAATGATGGCTAAGATTTTAGTTTCTCTCTGAAAAAAAATTAATTAAAATTAAACATACCGTTTTACGAAAATTTTCGATTTTGATTTTTAAATTCCAAAATTTTTGCTAATAACTTAAGAGAAGAAAGTTTTCAATACAACAATTAGAAAATAGACGTAAAATGCTAACTTTTATGACCAAACGGTTTTTCTCTCTGACGTGTACATATTGAAATAGCGTCCGAAAATTCATGTATTTTTAAATTTTGTGATTTTCAAAAACTAGTATTTTTGAAAATAAGTCCTCAAAAAGCTTTTACAAAAACACGTACTGAATATTTTTAGACAAAGTATCGAAAAAAAATTGATTTTAAGAAGTCTAAATTTTTAATGTAAAAACGAGGTAGAATGGCCCATATCATGAAAAGCATAACTAATAGTCTAAGAGCTGGCTACATAAAACTGCACTGATCGACTATAGTCGTGATTTTTGTTTTATAAGTTCCCAATGACATCGTCAAAACAAGCGTCCATTTTGCAGAAGTCTCATTGGAGGCGGAGAGCGTGGGTGGACGGTCAAACGTGTCAAATTTTCTTAAAAAAAAAAATGATAAGATATCTACTATTATTAAACGAGCAATAATTGTATGTATTTATATATATATATTTATTTATATATATATTTTCAGACTTTATTTCCAAAACGGGTGCAGCGATTTTGATGAAACTTGGGGGTTAGGTACATATGTGAACAAAATTAGGATTGGGCTGGGTTTTAACTTATCAAAGACTCCTAGAGAGGCGTGGCACAGCCCTAAACTTTCATTTTCATAACGTCATATCTCGAAAACTATTCAAGATATTGTGATGAAATTTGGTACACAGATGCAGATCATAAATGTCTTAAATTTTGCCAAAAGTGGGCGGAGTCGGAAAAGTGGGCGTGACACTTTTCAATAATTGAAAATTTTGATTCAATATTACTCAAAAACGGCACTGACGATTTTCATAAAAATTTTATAGATAATACCACTAAAAGCAGTCTTCATAACATGCTATGTCACTATACTGGCAAAATTCGTTGAAGGGCGTGGCACAGCCCACAATATTTATAAACATTATAATAAGAGAATTAACAACACAATCATTCTGAAATTTCATATGGTGGATATACTTGCTATAAGGTACCTCAAGACGAAAAATGGGTGCAATAGTACCAGTGGGCATGGCACCTCCCATACAAGCAAAACAAGTTAAATGTTATATTTATTGTACTATGAGAGTAATCTTCTTAAAATTTGGTGAGGAGTTGTCGGTTACTATATGCTTTGATATTAAATGCATTTCGACGGGATTGCTTCAGTGGGCGTGGCACCTCCCATACAAACAAAAACCATTAAATGTTATATTAAGTGCACTATGGGAGTAATCTCAATAAAATTTGGTACAGAGATGTCGGTTACCAAAAATTTTTAAGTTGAATGGATTTCGACGAGATTTCGTTAGTGGGCGTGGCACGTCCCATATATACGAAAATCGTTGAATGTTGTATTTAGTGCACTATGGGAGGTATTTTCTTTAAATTTGGTGTAGAGGTGTCGATTACTATAAGCTTTGAAATTATATGGATTTCAACGGGATTGCGTAAGTGGGCGTGGCACCTCCCATACGTACGAAAAACGTTAAATGTTATTTAGTGTACTATGGGAGTAATTTTTTTAAATTTTTTGTTCCAATCGATAGAGAAAGCACGAAAAATAAAAAAAATTTTTTGTTCCAATAGACTTTTAATTACAGTGGTGTAGTGTTAATATTGTAGTGGTCATTTTTAATATTTGACCACTTAGTGCGTCCTGAGCGATTTGCGGAATCTGTTGCTGTAAGGATATTTTCCTTGTCCTTTGGAGTATCCCGGAAGTAGTCACTCCATAAGTGACTACTCATCGAGGCGGTTCACTCAGAGTCACTTTGGGTCACTTGGAGACACCGAGATGAGAGAAAATCGCGATTTTGTGGTTTGCGTGCGATTTTGGTAGAATTGGTCTATAACACCTATAGGCCACGTTGGTGCAAACTCTTATCGCACCTAATTATGTTTTGCGATGCGTGCGATTTTTTGGATATTATTGCTGTAAGGATATTTTCCTTGTCCTTTGGAGTATCCCGGAAGTAGTCACTCCATAAGTGACTACTTATCGAGGCGGTTCACTCCGAGTCACTTTGGGTCACTTTGAGTCACCGAGGTGAGTGAAAATCGCAATTTTGTGGTTTGCGTGCGATTTTGGTAGAATTGGTCTATAACACCTATAGGCCACGTTGGTGCAAACTCTTATCGCACCTAATTATGTTTTGCGATGCGTGCGATTTTTTGGATATTATTGCTGTAAGGATATTTTCCTTGTCCTTTGGAGTATCCCGGAAGTAGTCACTCCATAAGTGACTACTTATCGAGGTGGTTCACTCCGAGTCACTTTGGGTCACTTGGAGTCACCGAGGTGAGTGAAAATTGCAATTTTGTGGTTTGCGTGCGATTTTGGTAGAATTGGTCTATAACACCTATAGGCCACGTTGGTGCAAACTCTTATCGCACCTAATTATGTTTTGCGATGCGTGCGATTTTTTGATAATTATTGCTGCAAGTATATTTTCCTTGTTCTTTGGAGTATCCCGGAGATAGTCACTCCATAAGTGTCTTCTTATCGAGGCGGTTCACTCCGAGTCACTATGGGTCACTTGGAGTCACCGAGGTGAGTGAAAGTCGCGATTTTGTGGTTTGCGTGCGATTTTTGTAGAATTGGTCTATAACACCTATGGGCCACGTTGGTACAAACTCTTAGCGCATCTAATTATGTCTTCCGGTGCGTGCGATTTTTTGATTTTATTACTGTAAGGATATTTTCCTTGTTCTTCGGATTATCCCGGAGGTAATCACTCCATAAGTGACTACTCATCGAGGTGGTTCACCACGAGTCACTTTGGGTTACTTGGAGTCACCGAGATGAGTGAAAATCGCGATATTGCGGTTTGCGTGCGATTTTTGTAGAATTGCTCTATAACACCTATTGGCCACGTTGGTGTAAAAACTTTGCGCACCTAATAATGTTTTGCGGTGCGTGGAATTTTTTTTTTTTGGATTTTTACGAATTTCGTGAACCAAAGTGACTTTAAGTGACCCAACGTTACTCGGGGTGAACCGCCTCGATGAGTTGTCACTTATGGAGTGATTACCTCCGGGATAAGCCGAAGAACAAGAAAAATATCCTTACAGCAATAAAATTTAAAAAATAGCACCAACCGCTAAACGTAATAAGGTGCGATAAGTTTTTGTACCAAAGTGGCTTATAGGTTTTACCCCTCGTACTAACTGTACAATCGGTTGCGCTCTTTTATATAAATGCTGCGATATCTCAGTCGATTTAGTGTCCAATTTAAATGAAATCGAGCCATTTTGCATTATCCTTTTCATTTCTATTCACTCTTGGTCCCAATCCACTCTTTTTATAAACACTTTTGCATCAGACCACAATTTGACGAAACTAAAAACGAAGCAAAATTGTTGAAAAAAATGGAACAGAAAAAAGTAAAGAGAAGTTGAAGCGTGAAAGTGAAAGTGAAAAGTCAACTTTTTTCAACAAATTCCATATTTTTTCGATTTTTTCAACCTCAAAACGAAAAACCGAACAGTGGTCGGTCTCCAGGTACTAGTTCTGAAAATTGGTATAGTATTAGCCTTTGAGTATACAAATGACAAAACAATATTCTCAGAAGTGTAAGTGGGGGCTTAACCGCTCCCAGAAGCGATAAAGTGGTAAGGTATAGGTTGAAAATGTACTCATAAGATATAGTTCTGCAAATCTGTTTGCTGTAAGTTCACAATATAATTAGACAAATTACAAATTTGCAGAAGTTAAAAGTGAGGCTAATTGGAAAAAAGCGTATTTTTCACCGGGCGCAACGGGTGGCTCAAAATATTAAAGTTGCTCCGATCTTCGTTCCCCGGGCACCAATGAACCCTGTACGGGTTACTCCGGGGGAGCTATGAACTATTTTTCGAAATTTTTTGTGTTTTTGTAGGGGGACCTCCAAAACGGTGGCAGATAGGGGGTAGGTGTGCCAAGAGAAAAGTTTGGGAGAGTAAAAATAATAGAAAATTGTCTAACATTTTACCCCTCCGGAGGCGTCTGAGAAGAGAGAGGAGGAGCCAATTTCATATTTTCACAAGAATGTCACTTTTGCAGGGGAGCCCCCCTAAGGGGTAGTGCTAGGGGGTAAGTATGTTCAGAAAAATGTTGGGCGAGAAAAAATAATAGGACCTTGTCATACATTTGATCCCTCTACGAGGCAGCTTCGGGAAGATATTAATGATTTTCGATAGATTAAGGACCATTTTCCAGTTTTCAAAACGGTAGCGGGTCCACCAAATATTTTCTGAAATGGACCAAATTTTACGTGGTTCTTATTGGCATCAATACAAAACTTTTGGTGCCCGGGGAGCGAAGATCGGAGCAACTTTAATATTTTGAACCACCCGCTGCGCCCGGTGAAAAATACGTTTTTTTTCCAATTAGCCTCACTTTTAACTTCTGCAAATTTGTAATTTGTCTAGATTTGCAGAACTACAGTAGGTAACGGATATAAGCACAATTCATATAAGAAAGGAACGCTTATAAGAAACATTTTCGAAAGCACCGCGTTTTTCCCCAATGTTTTGAGGTAAAAAACAATCTATATAAGAAACTTCTTATAAGAAAAAAACGCATAAAAGAAAGATTTTTCCAAGCACCAATATGAAAAATCTTAAGAAAAAAATGACGCTTATAAGAGATTTTTTCAAATCGTAATTTTCGTTCTTTGGTCAAAATTGAAAATACGCGCCTTCTTTATGTCATCATTCTTCGATCAAAATTGAACGAACAAGTGTAACGATTGCAGTTGCTGAACGCACTTTTTATTCACTGCTGAGATTTGTGCGACTCGGATATAAGAAATAAAGTTTCTTATATCAGTAGTACGTATGTATATAGGAAATTTTTTTCTTATATACGTGGTACTTCTATAAGAAAAAACTGATATAAGAATGAAATTTCCGGGATTTTTTGACTTTCTTATATCCGTTACCTACTGTATATCTTATGAGTACATTTTCAACTTATACCTTACCACTTTATCGCTTCTGGGAGCGGTTAGGCACACACTTACACTTCTGGGAATATATTTTTGTCATTTGTATACTCAAAGGCTAATACTATACCAATTTTCAGAACTATATCTTATCATTTTTTTTAAGAAAATTTGACACGTTTGACCGTCCACCCACGCTCTCCGCCTCCAATGAGACTTCTGCAAAATGGACGCTTGTTTTGACGATGTCATTGGGAACTTATAAAACAAAAATCACGACTATAGTCGATCAATTTTATGTAGCCAGCTCTCCGTCTATAAGGGAGCCCACTACAGTTTACGGCAATTATTATTTTATCCATGGGGCAGATGCGGAATTAGTGAAAGGGTCTTCAGGGACCCCTTACCAGTTGGAGGGTTAATATTATTAAAAACTGTTAAATTAATGCTTTCATTTTCGTGGGTTTAATTTAATAAATTTAGTTAAATGTTTAAGTTAAATTGCAAGGAAATGCAAATGCAAATGAATTCAGTGCCGTCTGCAGAGGTTGAAATTGTCGCTGCAAGTGCAGGTGACTTACTATTTTGTTATTATTCTGCTGCAAAATTATTTGTCTATCAGTTAAAGAGGATTTATTTTTGTCTTTCTCGATGAGAAAGCGAACAAGTTGTTGAATAATAAAATTTAAAAACTTTGTTTTAAATATTTGTTCATTCATTTGAAACGTGAGAATTTATATTTTGCTAGTGGAAGAAAAGCAGATTTCCTCGATGTTGAAAGGAATTATTTGTTATTCTTTCAGTTGAAAAGTGATAGTTTTCCATGTTTCTTCAAAAGACAAACGGCATTTTCTCATGAGCTTAGAGCAGCAAATCTCTCAATCAGTCCTGGAAGTAGCTTTACTCTAAGATTTTGGATTGATTCAAAAAATTGGCAGGTTTAACGACCAACCAGGAAGAACAGTACAATAAACCTAATGTGTTTGAGTGCTGATATGTCATGGCCAGGGCAACATAAAATATTTATGAAAAATCTACGAAACATTTTTCGGGCTTCATCAATACATTTTAATTATTTTTATCGAGACATTTAATATCTTTGAAATGACTAGCGAAATAAACAGCTGCATAGATCCAGGAACCTCAGCGAGTTGTAATCAGTTGTGGGGGTAATGTCCGTTGAGGAAATATGGATTTGAGTAGCTGTCTTCGAAAAGGAGCTTGCAATTACATTAGAAAAAAGAGTTCGACAAAATTGAATCATTGCAATGTCTCGTTTCGTCGTCGTCAAAATATTTGTTCGAGAATTGAAAGTGGAAAAAGATTTGATTTTCGGAAAAAAATTATAAAAAAATTTGAATAAATATTTTTTTTTTAAATAAATATTTTATGTTGTCCTGGTCATGGCCATTAAACCAAAAAAACAATTTGTTTTAAAAAAAAAAGTTTATTAGGATTTAACTATTCAGCAATATTTTAATAACGGGGCATAATATGTGAATTATTAAATTTTCATTTCAAAAATAAATTTTCCTTAATGTTATGCCTTTATTCCAAGTTAACTATAAAATTTAGCTTATTATTAAAATTTCTGCGGTATGTTTATTATATATTCTGTATTTAAAAATTTTCTGTAATGATTTATAAGTCTTGAGATTTTTTTTCGATGTTTTTGTATGACTGACGTTTTTCTTTATTTAGGTATCTTATATGTAAGTATGTAGTTTGCTTGTTAGTGTAATGGGATGGCGCGATATTGTTAATATTTAAATATGTTAGAGTATTTCCATCTCAATATTTTTTCTTTCTTAATTTCAATACGCTCAACATTTTGACATTTATAAATGAAGATATAATAGGATATCGGTCATTTTTTTATTAAACGCACACTTTGTATTTTTTGACGTTTTTGAACATTTTTTGAAACCAAATATCTCAAAAACTATATGAGATAGAATGAAAAACCATTCATCATTTTTGTTTAGAAATACTATAACTTTATAAAAAAAATTAAAAAATTTAAATAAATTTGTTTAAACATTAATTTTTTTAATTAAAACATTTTTTCTAAAAATAATTTCATCATAACACCTTTTGTTTTTTTTTTGATTTTTTTATATGTTATTCCTCAATCAATCGTAAGAATGCACGTGCTTTCATATCGAAATTCCCGCCATAACTTTGGAAACTACGTTTTTTTTACTGATGACACGCAACATGTTTTTTCAACATAAAATTCGACTTAAAATTTTTTTTTGTTTTTTTTTTGTAATGTTATTTTCAATCAATCTTAAGTATGAATCTGCATTCAAATCAAAATTCTCTCCATAGCTTTGGAAAATATAAGTTTTTCATGAAGGCGCGCTTCAGTTAAATTGTATGAATTGTATCATATTTTCCAAAGTTTTGTTGGGAATTTAATTTTGAATGCAGATAAATCCTTAGGATTGATTATAAATAACATTACAAAAAAAAAAACAAAAAAA
This sequence comes from Meiosimyza platycephala, assembly GCA_963662105.1. Lineage (NCBI taxonomy): Eukaryota > Metazoa > Arthropoda > Insecta > Diptera > Lauxaniidae > Meiosimyza > Meiosimyza platycephala. The sequence continues at coordinate 11,823,483 of OY759212.1, forward strand.
AAATTTTATGTCGAATTTTATGTTGGAAAAACATGATGCGCGTCATCAGTAAAAAAATCGTAGTTTCCAAAGTTATGGCGGGAATTTCGATATGAAAGCACATGCATTCTTACGATTGATAGAAGAATAACATATAAAAATATCAAAAAAAAAAACAAAAGGTGTTATATTGAAAATATTTTGAGAAAAAAATTTTTAATTAAAAAAATTAATGTTTTAACAAATTTATTTAAATTTTTTTAATTATTTTTATAAAGTTATAGTATATCTTAACAAAAATGATTAAATGTGTTTTCATCCTATCTCCTATAGTTTTTGAGATATTTGGTTTCAAAAAATGTTCAAAAACATAAAAAAAAATAAAGTGTGCATTTATTAAAAGAATGACCGATATATACTTTTTCTTTTGTTAAACATAAATACTGTACATGTAGGAGTATCTATCATAAATCTATATTTGTGTATATACATATGTAGGTATGTACTATATGGACACAAGGTTTGTCTACCTAGCACGTATTAAGAGGGAAACGATAGGGGCTGAGGCTCCTCCATGACAAGTAATTTTACACTACACTGAATAGAATATTTATTCATCCAGATTCTTTACTTTTTCTAACTTCAGCACTCTCAGTTAATTTGAAACCCTTGGCAAAAGCCAAGTAAAAGGATATACATATATAAAAAAACATCACTTTCCATAACTCGATTGCTTTAAAATGCATATTGCGATGTATCAGACAGGTAACGGGATAAATGACCCTGAGATGCAGTGGCTGTTTTTCAATATAAAAATTTTAAAAAATCTCGAATGAAATTTATGTACAATACCAAAATTAAAATGTTTTGAATGTAATATAAAAATCTCGAAAAAATTTTGGAAATAAAATTTATCAAAAAAAAAAAATAATAATCATGAATCTATACACAACCCTCTTGAAGCACCGGCAAGTTTTATAAAAATGTGCCCGAAAACTAATTATGTGGAAATCTTCTAAATGTTTTCAGAATTAAGTCCTGCTAAACCTTGAAATCGTACCAGATCCTGTTCTTGAATAATATATGTGTATATATGCATATATGTGCATTAGGTCGGTTTAAAATCGTATGGAAAAATGAAATGCAGTCAAAATTCTGGTGCTCAGGCCTGAAAATATGCCTTGAGCCTATGAAGCCCTTGTGCCAAAATTTCACTCGAATCGGACCATGAGAAGGCGTGTCAGCGGGCCGATTTGTGTGATTATTTCTTTTACTTATAAAAAATATCAACTTCGAGGTATATTCGTGGTTGTCATTTTATACGGACTCAGTATGATGTGAAATATGTGTGAAAATTATAAATCAGAAAATCATCGCAAATTTGAGCATTGATTCATTGATACGAATGTGAAAAATGCAAAAAAATCTGACATATGTCCACTTTGCTCGTCCGAAACCATACCTATTTGATATTTTTCAGCCACGGCACTATGAGCAATTGATTGGGAATCCTCTTTTACACAGAAAACGATGTGTATAGAATTTTTGGTACCAACGATGCTACCTGGAGAAATTTTTGATTAATAAATGCAAGCATTTTCGTCATAAGAAAATAAAGATTTTTAGTTTATTTTTATTCAAGAAACGCTAATATTTCGCATTTGTCCATTTTGTAGATTTTTTTCGGTTTTCGGTGGCCACATTAAGTATTTTGTGAAACTGATTTTCGTGGTCCCTTATCTGTTTGTTGAAATTTTGCACAAGAGGAATCGTTCTTTTTGCGGTGTCGGTCACATTGTGTAATTTTAGGCCACAATCCTCGAACACTTGTACGATTCGTCATTTGGCCAGCAAATGGGGCCTTTTTCCAGAAAATCCATGTTGTGCATGACACCGCGGAAAGAGCAATTGGTCTTTGCAAAATTTCAACAAACAGATAATGAAGAACGAAGATCAGTTTAAAACATTATTTTAAGTGGCCGTTGAAAACCGAAAAAAATCTACAAAATGAACAAATGTGAAATATTAGCGTTTATTGAACAAAAATAAACTAAAAATCTTTATTTTCTTATGACGAAAATGCTTGCTTTTATTAATCAAATATTTCTCCCGATCGCATCGTTGGTACAAAAAATCTTTGACACATCGTTTTCTGTGTAAAAAAAAGATTACCAATCGATGGCGCATAGTGCCGTGGCCGAAAAATATAAAATAGGTATGGTTTCGAAAGGGGAAAGTGGAAGTTTGTCAGATTTTATCCATTTTTCACATTCGTATCAATGAATCAATACTCAAATTTGTGGCGATTTTCTGATTTACAATATTTCACATCATATTAAGTCCGTAAAAAATGATAACCACGAATATACCTCAAAGCAGATATTTTATTGAATTAAAAGAAATAATACTAAAAATTCATCTCGAAAATGCACAAAAATCATACAAATCGACCCACTGACACGCCTTCCCGTGATTCGATTCGGTTGAAATTTTGGTACAATAGCTCCATGGGCTAAAGATATATTTTCGGGCCTGAGCACCAAAAATCGGAATCTCAAAACTTAGGATATAAGATCTACTAAGTACTTATTCCCGTGCCTGATGGAAAATCTTCTGTATATCGGTCATTCTTTTACAGACCGCACAGCATTTTGGACTTGGTATTTTAGAATCATCCGAAATTTTTTTTACAGCTTATATAAGTTAAACTTAAATTTACTTAAGCTTGTTTTTAAAAAAAGGCCGAAGCCAACTTTACTGAATTGAGTCAAGAGTAAAACTAAAACTTGCAAAATAAACTTAAACGAACAAACTTGCAAAATAACTTAAACGAACAAAAGCTGGATCGCTGCATTTGCTAACTGCGCTGCTGCTGTTGTTGTTGCGTTGTACGTGACTCTGCTACTGTTGTTGAGTTATGCGTCTACTTGACTGATGTAGGGATTGGGTTTCGTCTGCGCGATTTGTGGGAGACTGCAGCGTAAGCATTTTGTTGCATTTTAATAATCCATGTTTACCGCGTTAACTTATACATAAAATTACTTGACCCTTGTTTCTTATTTAGCTGAAAAAATTTTTTTTTCGAAAATATCCACATATGAATTTTTGATAATTGGCTGGATTTTGTCAAATCTACTCATACTTGAAGTCTATTATCTCCAGTTCTACTGATCCGATCAATGTCGGATTTTTTTTATTTAGTAGTTCATAACGTTAGCTTTTGCAGTAATTTAAAAAAAAAAAATTATATTGTCATCAAATGAAAAATAGCAACAATTTAATTGTTTAAATAGTTTTAACATGATGTCCCCCCAACTAGAATCAGACCTTGAAACTTTTATACTTTTATTCAAAAAGTCATGAAAATAAAAGTTTCTAAAAACTTTTATGTTATAAATGTTTTTAAAAACTTTTTTTAAAAACTTTTATCGAATAAGTTTTTCCAAAAAACTTTTTCAAAAAACTCATACATAAAAGTTTTTCTGAAAAACTTTTATAAAAAACTTTTTCATAAAAGTTTTTCTAAAAAACTTTTAAAAAAAACTTTTATTAATAAAAGTTTTTAAAAACTTTTTAAAAAAACTTTTATTGATAAAAGTTTTTAATAATTAAATAATTAACTACAGCCAATTTAGCAGCGATCAACATTCCTGTAAAATTTTACAAGTTGATTCAATGCATTGTTTGTAAACAAACTTTGAGAAAAACAAAGGAAAAAGTTGATGTCGACGTCAGCACTCAAATTACACCCGCTATATGAATGCAAACCTAACGAAAAGCTTACTTTTAACTCCAAGCAAATGGTGGAAATTTTTGAGTGAAAACAAGATCACACCATTGCGTTGAAATTTTAATCAGCTGTTTGCTTTGTTTACATTCCTAAAGCATGACGTCAACTTGAGTACATTTACCGCCAATTTCCTTTGTTATCGTAGTACGATTTACCGCCAATTTCCTTACTTAAAGTGGCTGCCGAAAACCGAAAAAAATCTACAAAATGGACAAATGCGATATATTAGCGTTTCTTGAACAAAAATAAACTAAAAATCTTTATTTTCTTATGACGAAAATGCTTGCTTTTTTTAATCACAAATTGTATACACATCGTTTTCTGTGTAAAAGAGGATTCCCAATCAATTGCTCATAGTGCCGTGGCTGAGAAATATCAAATAGGTATGGTTTCGGACGAGCAAAGTGGACATATGTCAGATTTTTTTGCATTTTTCACATTCGTATCAATGAATCAATACTCAAATTTGCGATGATTTTCTGATTTATAATTTTCACACATATTTCACATCATACTGAGTCCGTAAAAAATGACAACCACGAATATACCTCGAAGTTGATATTTTTTATAAGTAAAAGAAATAGTCACACAAATCGGCCCGCTGACACGCCTTCTCATGGTCCGATTCGAGTGAAATTTTGGCACAAGGGCTTCATAGGCTCAAGGCATATTTTCAGGCCTGAGCACCAGAATTTTGACTGCATTTCATTTTTCCATACGATTTTAAACCGACCTAATGCACATATATGCATATATACACATATATTATTCAAGAACAGGATCTGGTACGATTTCAAGGTTTAGCAGGACTTAATTCTGAAAACATTTAGAAGATTTCCACATAATTAGTTTTCGGGCACATTTTTATAAAACTTGCCGGTGCTTCAAGAGGGTTGTGTGCACCTTTATTGCCAATTTATTTTCATTATTTTCTTTGAAATCAACATATTGTTGCGTTCAGAGTTGCCCAGTGGCGACCCAGAATTTCATGTCAAAACTGGGAGCACTCTAGGAATTTCAGAAAAAAAGAGTCTTCAAGTTTTTCAAAAAAAAATTTAATTCTTATCTCAGAAAAAATTTTACTTTTTAGCGATTTAAGTAAAAATTATTCTATCTTGGCAGCCCTGGATGCGGTAAAGCTGTATCAAGTACTTAGCGTGTACTAGTCTTGTATCCTTGGTAACTTTATTGCACACATTAATTTACCATCTTTGAAAGGGAAACGAATTCCTAAGATCCTTTGAAGAAGAAGGTTCCCTAAAAATCATAGAAGATGTTTTTTTTTGTTCTGTTTTAAATGAAAATGTTCGAAAAAAAATATTATTTTTATTATTATTAAAAAAGTTAATGATTCTTTGAACCCACCCAACATTATTTTCTGGTGTTAAAATTTTTGCAGAAATAAAACACAAATAAAACTTTAAAATGTTTATTATCTTTATAATAAAGTCAAATAGTTTATCGACATATCTAATATTATTAAACGAGCTAAAATTGTATATATATTTATATATTTTCAGACTTTATTTCCAAAACGGGTGCAGCGATTTTGATGAAATTTGGGGGTTAGGTACGTATGTGAACAAAATTAGGATTGGGCTGGGTTTTAACTTATCAAAGGCTCCTGGAGGGGCGTGGCACAGCCCTAAACTTTTATTTTCATAACGTCATATCTTGAAAACTATTCAAGATATTGTGATGAAATTTGGTACACAGATGCAGATCATAAATGTCTTAAATTTTGCCAAAAGTGGGCGGAATCGGAAAAGTGGGCGTGGCACTTTTCAATAATTGAAAATTTTGATTCAATTTTACTCAAAAACGGCACTGAGGATTTTCATAAAAATTTTATAGATAATACCACTAAGAGCAGTCATCATAACATGCTATGTCACTATACTGGCAAAATTCGTTTAAGGGCGTGGCACAGCCCACAATATTTATAAACATTATAATAAGAGAATTAACAACACAATCGTTCTGAAATTTCATATGGTGGATATACTTGCTATAAGGTACCTCAAGACGAAAAATGGGTGTAATAGTACCAGTGGGCGTGGCACCTCCCATACAAGCAAAACAGGTTAAATGTTATATTTATTGTACTATGAGAGTAATCTTCTTAAAATTTGGTGAGGAGTTGTCGGTTACTATAAGCTTTGAAATTAAATTTCGACGGGATTGCTTCAGTGGGCGTGGCACCTCCCATACAAACAAAAACCGTTAAATGTTATATTAAGTGCACTATGGGAGTAATCTCATTAAAATTTGGTACAGAGATGTCGGTTACCAAAAATTTTTAAGTTAAATGGATTTCGACGAGATTTCGTTAGTGGGCGTGGCACGTCCCATATATACGAAAATCGTTGAATGTTGTATTTAGTGCACTATGGGAGGTATTTTCTTTAAATTTGGTGTAGAGGTGTCGATTACTATAAGCTTTGAAATTATATGGATTTCAACGGGATTGCGTAAGTGGGCGTGGCACCTCCCATACGTACGAAAAACGTTAAATGTTATTTAGTGTACTATGGGAGTAATTTTTTTTAATTTTTTGTTCCAATCGATAGAGAAAGCACGAAAAATAAAAAAAATTTTTTGTTCCAATAGACTTTTAATTACAGTGGTGTAGTGTTAATATTGTAGTGGTCATTTTTAATATTTGACCACTTAGTGCGTCCTGAGCGATTTGCGGAATTTGTTGCTATAAGGATATTTTCCTTGTCCTTTGGAGTATCCCGGACGTAGTCACTCCATAAGTGACTACTCATCGAGGCGGTTCACTCCGAGTCACTTTGGGTCACTTGGAGTCACCGAATGAGAAAAAATCGCGATTTTGTGGTTTGCGTTCGATTTTTTTAGAATTGGTCTATATCACCTTTAGGCCACGTTGGTGCAAACTCTTATCGCACCTAATTATGTTTTGCGATGCGTGCGATTTTTTGGATATTATTGCTGTAAGGATATTTTCCTTGTCCTTTGGAGTATCCCGGAGGTAGTCACTCCATAAGTGACTACTTATCGAGGCGGTTCACTCCGAGTCACTTTGGGTCACTTGGAGTCACCGAGGTGAGTGGAAATCGCAATTTTGTGGTTTGCGTGCGATTTTGGTAGAATTGGTCTATAACACCTATAGGCCACGTTGGTGCAAACTCTTATCGCACCTAATTATGTTTTGCGATGCGTGCGATTTTTTGATAATTATTGTTGCAAGTATATTTTCCTTGTTCTTTGGAGTATCCCGGAGATAGTCACTCCATAAGTGACTACTTATCGAGGCGGTTCACTCCGAGTCACTTTGGGTCACTTGGAGTCACCGAGGTGAGTGAAAGTCGCGATTTTGTGGTTTGCGTGCGATTTTTGTAGAATTGGTCTATAACACCTATGGGCCACGTTGGTACAAACTCTTAGCGTATCTAATTATGTTTTGCGGTGCGTGCGATTTTTCGATTTTATTACTGTAAGGATATTTTCCTTGTTCTTCGGATTATCCCGGAGGTAATCACTCCATAAGTGACTACTCATCGAGGTGGTTCAGCCCGAGTCACTTTGGGTCACTTGGAGTCACCGAGATGAGTGAAAATCGCGGTATTGCGGGTTGCGTGCGATTTTTGTAGAATTGCTCTACAACACCTATTGGCCACGTTGGTGTAAAAACTTTGCGCATCTAATTATGTCTTGCGGTGCGTGCGATTTTTTGATTTTATTACTGTAAGGATATTTTCCTTGTTCTTCGGATTATCCCGGAGGTAATCACTCCATAAGTGACTACTCATCGAGGTGGTTCACCACGAGTCACTTTGGGTTACTTGGAGTCACCGAGATGAGTGAAAATCGTGATATTGCGGTTTGCGTGCGATTTTTGTAGAATTGCTCTATAACACCTATTGGCCACGTTGGTGTAAAAACTTTGCGCAACTAATAACGTTTTGCGGTGCGTGGAATTTTTTTTTTTTTGGATGTTTACGAAGTTCGTGAACCAAAGCGACTTTAAGTGACCCAACGTTACTCGGGGTGAACCGCCTCGATGAGTTGTCACTTATGGAGTGATTACCTCCGGGATAAGCCGAAGAACAAGGAAAATATCCTTACAGCAACAAAATTTAAAAAATAGCACCAACCGCTAAACGTAATAAGGTGCGATAAGTTTTTGTACCAAAGTGGCTTATAGGTTTTACCCCTCGTACTAACTGTACAATCGGTTGCGCTCTTTTATATAAATGCTGCGATATCTCAGTCGATTTAGTGTCCAATTTAAATGAAATCGAGCCATTTTGCATTATCCTTTTCATTTCTATTCACTCTTGGTCCCAATCCACTCTTTTTATAAACACTTTTGCATCAGACCACAATTTGACGAAACTAAAAACGAAGCAAAATTGTTGAAAAAAATGGAACAGAAAAAAGTAAAGAGAAGTTGAAGCGTGAAAGTGAAAAGTCAACTTTTTTCAACAAATTCCATATTTTTTCGATTTTTTCAACCTCAAAACGAAAAACCGAACAGTGGTCGGTCTCCAGGTACTTTAGTGTTAAATGTGACCTGTTCTATGAAAAGGGGGCTTAGGTGTCAAAAAATCCTTTCCCACTTTTTTACTTGAGAGTAATGAAAGAGGTGATGAGGCTTGGCTCCTTGATGAAACCGTGCATATTCCGATTAGTACAGTTAAGGAAAAAATCTTCACGCTTTTCCCTTCCGAGGCAGCAAAGAACCCCGCAAACCTGTAAAACATGCAGAACAATTTGGCCATCATATAATAATTCAAAAGCAATAAAAATGTTCACATATAATACTTCACGATAATAAAATTTCGATGTAATTTGTCATAGGCCATATGCAGAATTGACTCATATGTCAGATGTTGACTTGTTTAGTTTTGTCTTATGGCTACAGATGTATTTTGTTTTAAACAGTTTATCTCATTTCATACCTGTAAGTTGTTTTTGTTACCTAATTTTTGTATAACTTCCTATGGATGTCAATGCCTAAACCGCAATGATTTCTTATTGAAAATGTTTTTAATACGACACGTCTTACTATACTCCAATTTGTTAAATTTGCTGCGAAAAGTATTTTGAATTATTTGATTTATTTTTATTTATTTGTTTTTTGTAAATTCAAATTTTCTAGTTTAACTATGCAAAAATTTTTTTGCATTAAATTAATAATTACATTGTGTTTTATTGTTTTCTTATATGAATTGTTGTTTTAGTTTTTTTTTATTAATTTTCAATTTGTGTTTCACTTAGTAATTGCATTCTTTTTCTAAATAAATAACATTGTTTTTGGATTTTATTACAAATTTCTCATTTTTTTTTTGTTTATTTCTGTTGAAATTTTAATAAATTTAATAAAAGCATATTTATTTTAATTTTACTTTTTGGTAATATATTTTTTATTTTAATATAAAGGTAATAAGCCTTTATTTCTTATATAAATATTTTAACTAACACAACATACAAAATAAGGCCTTTAAAAACCGCCGGACTAGAGCCAGCCCACTACGTGAAGATGTGCAGGGTGTTTCAAAATTAGTGTCAAGCGGCAGCAGTGAGATAGTGGACCCAAAGTGTTACACGAATCAATGTCATGTATGTTAAGCAATTTACGATAGTTTAAGAGTTACGATTTTTTCCTAATTTTTTTCTCTTCGAATCAATGACTTTGTTTCTTTATACATAACATGAATTGAGCTTGAATTTTTTCAAACAAACGATTCTACAGTTACCGAAATTTTAAAATGATTCAAATTTGAGAAGAAGACTGGCTCATGGAAAACTCAGTGAAAGTTCTAAATATGGGACTTATCACTATGCCAGAATTATAGGGGCATAATTACACTCAAATCCAACACAAAGTCTTGCAGAAAATTCTTCTCACTAGTATCAACGATTGAAACATTTATCCGGGGGAATATAGCACACAGAAGAGAGTTCTTGTGCCGTACTCTCATCAATAGTTATTTGTTTTATTGCTAGCAGTAAGTGGAAATTTTAAAAGTTAAAGAACGTCATGGAAAATATTTTTACACTTAATTTTTTATTTTTTGGTACTACACTATAGCCAATGTTTTTAGCTCAAATTCGTCAGTAATTATCAATATACATAATTAAAACAAAAAAACACGGAAATCGATGAATATACATGTCGTTGATTTGAATAGCCCTTGCGGTTCGCCAACTAGCTGCTTCTTTCATTACACAAGTTTTTGGGATACCCTGTATGTTATGCATTTATGTGTGTGTGTACTACACTTTTCCCAGTTTTGCTGTTACTGCACAATACTTTCTTTGCTGCTTATAAGCTAGGCTGAACGAAATATAAAATATTTATATTTATTTGAACATTTTATGCAAAATTAGCCTAAAAATATACTTTGAAATTTTTAGAATGTTACTTAGACATTATCTTAATTTCAATATCATTTTATAGTTTTTGAATTCTGGTAAAGCTTTAGGCTAAAAAATATTTAATATTGCAATAATTCACATAAAAAAAAAATAAAATTTTTGAATATTTTAAGGGAAGAGCTTAGTTTCAGTTGACGCTTTACGCCAATTTAAAAACCAAAGTTATACCAAGAAATATAGACAACCGATTTACCTTTGTCATTCAACTTTTTTGGCGCCCAGCTTTCTTTTGAATTTTTACCGTCCAACTTTTCTCATTGTCATCCAACTATTTCCACAGAAAATTGCAGAAAGTCATTGCTCACATTCACATTTATTTCCGATGTACCCTACTTGTAAAAATTCTGGCTTCGCCTACGCCACGTTAAGAGGTTTTGTGTGGCTGAAGTATAGCAAAACATATATGTTCTGATTTCTTGCTATCACATGGTAGAAAAGACTGTCAGCTGCTGTAGTGCAGCACTTTATTTTTGTAAGAAACATAATCGGCATATCGGACATCAGTGGTGGATCTAAAGAGGAGAGAGTAGCAGCTAAATGGCCAGTAATTTTACATTATATACAAATATTATGAAATATTTTGAATAGAATATTTTATTAATTCAGCTTCACATTTTCTAACTTCAGACTCAATGGTAGGTCAACGACTAACGGATACAAAGACTTATATGTCGGTCATTCTTTTATTAAACTCACACTTTGTATTTTTTGACATTTTTGAACATTTTTTGAAACCAAATATCTCAAAAACTATAGGAGATAGAATGAAAAACCATTTAATCATTTTTGCTTAGAAATACTATAACTTTAAAAAAGAAATAAAAAAAATTTAAATAAATTTGTTAAAACATTAATTTTTTTAGTTAAAAAAATTATTGTCAAAATATTTTCAATATAACACCTTTTGTTTTTTTTATTTTTTTATATGTTATTCCTCAATCAATCCTAAGAATGCATGTGCTTTCATATCGAAATTCCCGCCATAACTTTGAAAACTACGAACTTTTTACTGATGACGCGCATAAAATTAGACATAAATTTTTTTTTTGTTTATTTTGTGTTATTTTTTTTTTTGTAATGTTATTTCTAATCAATCCTAAGAATTATCTGCATTCAAAATGAAATTCCCGACATAACTTTGGGAAATATTATACAATTCATACATAAAAGCTCATGTTTTCCAAAGCTATGGCGAGAATTTTGAATTGAATGCAGATTCATTCTTAGGATTGATTGAAAATGACATTACAAAAAAAAAACAAAAAAAAAATTTGTATCGAATTTTATGTTGAAAAAACATGGTGCGCGTCATCAGTAAAAAATTCGTAGTTTCCAAAGTTATGGCGGGAATTTCGATATGAAAGCACATGCATTCTTAGGTTGATTGAGGAATAACATATAAAAAAATAAAAAACACAAAAGGTGTTATATTGAAAATATTTTAACAAACATTTTTTTAATTAAAAAAGTTAATGTTTTAACATATTTATTTAAATTTTTTTAATTTTTTTTATAAAGTTATAGTATTTCTTAACAAAAATGATTAAACCGTTTTTCATCCTATCTCTTATAGTTTTTGAGATATATCGTTTCAAAAAATGTTCAAAATCGTCAAAAAAAAAACAAAGTGTACGTTTATTAAAAGAATGACCGATGTATATCCAAGAACAATACACGTATTCTTTACTCCAATTTTGAACTTTTGAAAATTGGACTGACAGTTCATTTGGTCTAAGATTTCGTGATTAAATCGTCATTTGGCAACAAATAGGTAAAACATCATATTTTGCTATGGATCACAACTGTATGTTGACTTCATTCATCAAACAAATTTACCAATTTCGTAGTACAATTATATAACCAATACTGTAATTATACCTTACACAGAGGGTATATTCACTTTGTCATTCCGTTTGTACCGCAAAGAAGGAGGCGTGGCAGGTATAGAAAAGTATATATATTATTGATCAGCGTCACCATCTTAGTCCATCTTTTCCGTTTACGGAAAAACTAAGCAAGCTAATTCAATGAAATTTGGTACACAGGTCACACCTTCTTGCATGCTGCTAACATATAAAAATGGGTCGGGTTACGACCACGCCTTCCGCCCGTACTCTATGTAAATACATATACCGATTTTGATGAAACTTGGTGATTTGGTGAACATGTGAACAAAATTAAGATTGGGCTAGGGTTTTAAATTTGCAAAGGTTCTTAAAGAGGCGTAGCAGAGCCCTATATTTTAACCTTTATAGCACCATAACTCGTAAACCGTGCAAGATATTGTGATATTTGGTACACGGATACAGATCATATATATCTTGCTATAAAGTATGTCTGCATCAAAAGCGGGCGAAGTAGCACCACTGTGCTTGGCACCTCCCTCACAAATAAAATACCTTAAGTGGCATATCTATCGAAATATATGAGCAATACTGAAATTTGGTGTAAGGGATTTGTTAATAGAAAGCTATTTCTGGATAAAAATCGGACTGGATTATACCAGTGGGTGTGCCACCGCTCTAAATTTTAAGACTAATTACGGCATATATCGCAAACTAAACAAGCTATTGTGGTAAAATTTTGTATGCGTATGTCAATCACGAATATAATTTTTAGATCTCAAAGAAGGTGGAATTGGAAAAGTGGGCGTGGCATATTTCGTCGTTTTCATTTTTATTCTATTTTTTTCAACATTTTTCATATTCTTTTGACTTTTTCAAGCTTCTAACTTTTCCCAATACATTCCATATGTATTTTTTCCACATTTTTAAACCTCATTTAACTTTATTCGACATTTTCTTAATTTTTTCGACTTGTTCATCAATTTTTCAGCATTTTCCATATATTTTCGACTTTTTCCATTTCTTTCAACTTTTTTCAATGGTTTCCATATTTGTTAGACTTTTGCAGTCTTTTCCAACTGTTTCAACATTTTCAACCTTTTTGATTGAATTTCTTCAATCTTTTCAACGTATTAATAACATTTATTTAAAAAGTACTTTCAATGCAGTGTAGAGTATGTGAGTTTCGTCCTGGCCGAAGATAACACCTTTACTAGTTTTTGTTGTTGTTTTCTTCAGAGAAATCAAATTGCAAAAATCAGAGGGCGAATTTTTATAGACCAAATGACGATTTCAACGCGAAGTTTTAGACCAAATGAACAGCTGGCTCAATTTTCACACGAGCACTGTTCTTGAATAATTCTTTGCTCCAAAATGTTATGGTGTCTATTGTATTGTGCGCTCACTAACACCAAAGGAACTACTCTGGTCTAATCATTAAACTAAGAAGTAGATTTAATAACAAGAGCGAACGTAGCAGTACAATCGATCCAAGGTGTCTGAGTATTGCTAACTGATGTCTGTTTATGTACATGAGGCCCCCCTATAATTCCAAAACTGGTCTGTGCTCATGCGTAGACTTTCGTTCTTGCTGATATAAATAAAATACACTCTAAGCAATAGAATTAGCGATGTGTGTATTCGCTATATTAATAGTGAAATTACACATTTTAATATGTTTTAATACTATAAGATGCGATAGGTACGCTAGCTCATGTGTTTCGCTAAGAACTCGAAGTATCTTACGCAAAATCTGTATTTTTTTTACAACGTTATAGAGAAATTTACAGACTTAAGAACTCAATTTCACTCACTTAATTTCTATTTACTGATTAATGTCAGAATTTTACACGATAAGAACTTACAGCTTCAATGCATTTACAATGTATTTGCATTGTACATAGACGACATCAAATGCAAATATTTACATAGGTGGTTGGAAGCAAAGAACGGGGTGTCAATGTTGCCAGGATGTCCTCTGCTCTGAATACAGCATATATTTCATATAGTAATTTTTTTTTCTAAAAGTGTACATCATACTAAAATTTGAGCCAATTTGACCAGGAGTTTGTTTCTTTGATACTCCGTACCACTTTTATGGAAGATTTTTACAGCTGAGTTTTTCACTTTTCAATTGAGGTAAAACAAGCAAAAATTGGAAAAATAACCCTAACAAAGTTCAAATAGTCGCAAGAAATTGTGCGAATTTTAAGTTATTTTTTTATGTTTTTTTTTTTTTTTTTTGGGCAATTTCGCTTACATCCTAGATATTATTGATTGGGTTGTTCGTTGAAAAGGTGATTTTCAAAGTTTTTATGGAACTCTTTCTATAACTTATGAAATATTGCAAAGCATATAAGAAACATTTATTTTTTTTTTGTTTTTTTTAATGGCACAGTACTTTGTTTTGTTTTGTTTTGTAGAAAAAATGTAGTGAGGAATTCCGTATAAAACTTTTAAATTACCTTTTTTATTGAACTTTTTATTGTATGTACATATGTATAAACACAAACACATTTAAGTATTTATATGTATAGTCATCACTTGCTTTAAAGGCAAAGAGGCATAACCAATATTAAGCAATCCATCACACAGTGGCGTCTAATTAAGTTTATTTGAACAAAATTCAATTCTCAGCTAAAAATGATACTGTTACTAGGCATCCGAAAGGTCTTTTGAGCAATGCACACGTAGCCACTACAAGAAAGGATAATATGCCTTAAATCAAAAAAATATATATGAGATATCATGAAACGGCTTACACAAGAATTTCATAATTTTATCATTTTCCCAAACATAGCTAGATGAAATAAGCCCAGGGTCATGTTTAAGCGTACATAGAGCAAGCAAGATAAAATTTATGACCTGTTTTTTGTTTTGTTTTTGTGTTTTTGGTCAGTGATGTGATAATTAATATAAACGTAAAAATTTTAATGCTTCATGTGTTCAAAAAATTTTTTTGCGTCTTTTAGTTAAGTACCTCAGCATGTAGGGCTAGCACCAAATGTTCAGGTCCCGCACACAAATTGACACGGCGCTGAGTAAACCTAAGCAGGAACGTTCATGAATAATGTTAATACACCGAATTCTGTTTTTACCGGTCTTTTTTAACACGGTTTTGATTTAACACGGTCTAGAAAAACAATTTATTCCGTTTATACACGGTTTCCTTCGATTTAGCTGGATTAAAAAAAGCTATTTGATTGTAATTTTAAAGAAAAATATTTTTACTAACCGTAATCTTTTAGAAATTTAGTTAGAAAATTTCGAAAAAAAAGAAAAAAATTAAAATTGTTGGAAGAAAAACAATCTCGAAAAATAAATTTGAAATAAGACGCCTCGGAAGTAGCAGTTTTTTCTAGAATTTTTGTTTTTGAGATTTTGTGAACGTTGTGATTACGGGTACATAGGCTATCGGTAATATGATGGATTTTCATGATTTCATTCCTCTTTGTAATTCATTATAAATTCAATAAAAAAAAATTTCGATTCATATATGAAATTTTTTCCGTAATGAAGTTGATATAAACTAAGATAAGACCCCGACCCTAGAAGAAAACTTGTCATAACTAATGAAACATATTTTTCCAATTATTTTGTGACTATGTAAGTATATAAGAGATAAAGATGACATAATTTTTTTTTTTATCTTTGTAATTTATTATAAGTTTAATATATAATAAACATATTTTTCGAGATTTAAGGCATACTACCATTAACTATTATACTAAAGTTCAGGGTCTGAACATACATAGGTTCTATAGCTATTTCGTTCCCTGTTATTTATTAATGCCAAATGCGTGTGCGGCGTTCAAAAAAACATTTTGAGAGTTGGATTTTGTTTGAGGAAACCAGCGATATTGCATTATAAAAGGATATGCATCTCTTTCTTTTTATAGCACAGCGTATTTTGAGTGACTATATCATGCATGCTATAACAAAGACTTAATCGTTTTTTTGTTTTTGTTTTTTTTTCATAGATCATTAATCATTTATAAAGGTTTCTTTTTTAAATTTAGCTTTAAGTATATATATCATTTGTTGTTGTTTTTTTTCTCTTCTTATTATGTTATGGTAGTTTTATGTAAACTGTCTATATATATAAGCGCAAAAAATCTTATGGTGGTATATCTAGACAGCGGTCTCGGTGTGGCTGTGCGATGATAACCGTTCGACATCGATTTCCGGTATGGTTAGCTCATCCGGGATGTTATCAGCATACTCAATGGACGAGGTCTGCGAAAGGCGTTTGCTGAGCGAAGTTTGTTTGCGTAGAACTTCGGCTAAGGAAGCGTTTGTATGCTCACCGTAACGTGCATCGAGTCCCTGTCGGAAGGCGTTTACTACCCGTATCTGTATATTGACAGAGAAATGTAGAGATAAAAACAAAATAAAGAGAATAGGAAAAGGAAACCCATAAAACATAACACAAACAAATTATACACGAAATAATAATAAATTATACTGTCGGAAAAAGTTTTAGCGGAAGTAGTAGTCGTAGCAAAAGTAGCTACTGACGGGGGGTTGCAGGTACTGTATCTATGAGCCGTTCAGCGTTAAACGTCTGGCACTGAATGGTCCATGAATGGATATTGAAAATAACAACAGTGAAAGATTATTTGCGTGGGAAACAACAGAATCATACAAGCAGTAGATATATTTCTTATACATACAATATATGTTAGACAGTAACTTAAGCAATTAGGGAGTTAACATGCAAAATAAAAAGAAAAAAACATTTCTTAGCTTCATATAAGTAATGCATTACTAAAGTAACAAAAAACCCATAAAGCGTTTCGTGCGCGCACTGAAGAGAAAATTATGAAATTATATATGATAAAAGTAAATACAGTAGAGCTGATGCTCAGTGCTCGAATAAAATGTTTTAAAATTTTTCTTTCGATTTGATTGTCAGCGTAAATGAATATTTAAAACGTCTAAGGCAAATAAAGTACAAACGATCATCTCCAATGACATGCCTATGTTAAAGTAATGCATACGGTAATCTGGAGTGTAATCAATGTACAAAATGCCATTCTTTTTCAACTACGTCAAATATTTCTATTGAAATATTTTCTATGTTGCAGCACAAAATATAACTTGTAAAGAAGGAATTATATTTGGCCTCGCCAAAATTAAATATTCCACACCGTAAAACCGTAAAAGTGCGCGTTAGCTTTTAAATTTTTATTAAAAGGGTATTTTCTAGAGTTCGCAAACTATCTTAACTTTAACTTTTTGTCTTAGAATTGTTTTCGTACTTTGGGATAATATTGAATAACACCACTGTTTTAGAGTCATTCAAACGCGTTTGATTTAATTTTCCATTAGAGTAAGGGTAAGTGGGCGGCCTTCCACCGCGTCTCAGTTGCTGTTGTTTTAAAAAATCGTCGCTGTAAAAAATTTTATGAACTAATTTTTTTGAATTCCGCTAAAAAATGGGTTAGAATAAAAAAAATTGGTACAAAAGATATATCTCATAGCAAAATAGTTGAGGTTTTTTGTGATGCTAAAAAAATTTTACGTTAGTAATACATTTTTTGGAAATCCTAACGGTTTTTATGAAAAAAAAGTCAATATATTGCAAAAATAGTCATATCTCAAAAACTGTACAATCAATTTCTAATATTTATGTGTCGATTTTGTGTCCTATTAAATTACCTTTCATATGGTACCCTAATTTTGGAAATCTATTAAGAGATTCTCAACTTAAGATGACTATACCTCCGAAGCTAGATCCGACGGAAACTTTTTTTACAAATTTATTTTTTATTCTTATAGTGCTACTTCTCCTAAAAAAATCTTTGGAGGATTTTCGCCAAAGTAAACTTGTTCCACCCTACTATCGATATTATCGATGATTAGCGAACAAACTATCGTCCACTATCGATGGTCGCGACTATCGATAGTTTGCGAACTCTAGTATTTTCCACCACACTTCATTCTGGCTAGTTTGATCGAACATACTCATATTGAACTTGACAACATTTACTTATATGGGCTATCTGTGTAGCGTTTTGAAGCTTGCATGGGAAGTGCCACGCCCTCTCTTCGAAATTCTTGGCCAAATTATTTTTTGTGTTTGTGTGAAATTTGGTTTCATTACTTTAAATAACTAGAGTTCTCACTCTGATTGAAATTCCAATACAAAATAATTCAGTACCATTTGATCTGATTAAATCTCATCGCTCTCAAAAATAAAAATCAGAGAATTATGTTGCCTTATACCTATCACTATACCTTCCTTAGGGTTCAATCTACCTTCGCAACAAATTTTATCAAAATCGGTTCATTGGTTTCACTGTGAAAACATATTTTCCACAAGTATACATTTTTTCGGCTTAGAGCGTGGCACTGCCCACCCCTATAGTATACAAAAATATTCCCCTCCTTTTACATAAATTGAATGGGGGGCGAACCACCCAGAAGTCTCGATGAAGTTCAGTATGCTTGTGGTTTTCCAACTCGGCTAGTTCCTCAAGACCACCAAAGAACGCAGAACCACAATATTTGGTATGTTTTCTCATTAGCCCCGGGCATTTGCAGAGCAGTTGTTTAACCGTCTCATTCTCTTCTTCATCTCGGCAACTCCTGCAGAGATCTCTGAAAGGAGCACCATATTTGGCGGCCATGAAGCCAATAACACTGTGCGCCGTCAGTACTCCTACAAGAGTCCTTAGCTCTCCTTTTCTGAATCCTAAGAGAGTTTGCGTCCCTCCCAGTTTCAGTTTAGGCCATATTTTTCGAGACGTTCTGCATACGGCGGTAAGGTTCCACCTTTTGTTCGTTTGTTTATCTTAAGCTAATAATGCTAAAAAATTCAGAAAAAAAATGTTTTTTTTATGAAAACGAGTTTTTTTACGCTTAACTTAAAATATCGTTTGCTCTATAGGAGACTAAAGTTTGAAAACTTAACTTTTGGAAACAAAAATCAAATATCTAACCAATTTTTTTTAGGGTTGATACATACAGAGATCAAATATGCTGTAAAAATTAATTCTTTCGACTTATGCCAGAAAGATTTAGGGTACTTAATCAACTGGTTAAATACAACCATAAAAAAATATCGGAGACCACATGATCTAGCTTCTTTCTTTCGTAAGCAATGTCCCATATACTAGGCTTGAAAAGTCCCGGGCCTGACACAGAGACGGCGCCACAAATATTGAATCCTTATTATTTGTGACAGCACCTATCCTTCAAAAGGCTACATGTGAAATTTCATTAACATCTGTCAAGTAGTTTGGTTTTCACAGCTGTCCAAATTGCATCACCTCTGTGTTTTTTTTTAACTATGGAACAAAGTGAATTTTGATAAAACATTGCTTTGTGATCAGAATAAACGAGAAGCGAACATTTAAATGGCTCTAAAAACATCACAGCACATCTGCTCCGTCGAAAACAACTGTTTACAGATTGTTTGCTGAATTTGAAATGGGTCGAGGCTACCACTTCAGAAAAGGTTAAGAAAAACCATCTGATCCTTTTGAAAGACCACGAAGTGAAAGGGAGAGAGCTAGCAGACATAATGAGGTTGTCGATCGGTAGTATTTTCAATATTTTGCATGAGCATTTCGAAATGAAAAAGATGTGCGCGCGATGGGTGCCGTGTTTGCTGACAATTGGTCATAAGCAACATCGTGTCGGTGATTCAAAGCAATGGCAAAATTGAACGAATTGCAATACGAATTGCTGCGCCACCCACCGTATTCTCCAGACTTGGCCTCCAGCGACTATTACCTTTTTTCGAACTTGAAAAGATGGCTCGGTGGTAAGCGCTTTCACTCGAATGAAGAGGTCATTGCCGAGACGGACGCCTATTTTGAGGAACTTGGTGGCGACTACTACAAGGAAGACATCAAAATGTTCGAGGCCTGCTATACTCGTTGTATTGAGCTAAAAGGAGATTATATTGAAGAATAAAATCAAATTTTCCGAAAAAAATGTGTTTTTCTTTGTTAGGCCCGGAACTTTTCAATCAGCCTAGTATAGGTTATCATAGAACAACTGCCAACGAGTAGGACCATTAATCATTATAATCAAACCTTCTGTATCTCTTGCGCGTAACTTAACCGGAGTAATTTCTTTGTTAAGAGATAACGCAGGCTCTTCAACCCAGCCGGATATCTTTGTAGAATATGCAAAGATACTGGTCAAGTAAAGGCCTGTCTTTCATTTTACCGCGATCCTCAAAAAATATTTGTATGGACCAGAATTTTTCAAGCGTCGAAAACTTTCGAGACAAATTTGAAGAGAAAGCTGTCTCGAAAAGTTGGAAAGTGAATCAATGTCGCCGTTTGTCAAGTTTTCGCGCTTAATGGAATACCCTCAACGTAATTCCATACGCCTATAAATGCATTTTCAGCTCTTGTCATAACATTTACAAAAATATGCCCCTGTAGTTTCGATATTTTAATTTTAATGAGAAATAATTTTCTATTTTAAAAGCACTTTGTAAGAAGCACACAATCGAATAAACTTTAAATTTTGAAAACGTATCGTAAAATCAGCAGAGCTCGGTGATTTGCTCTACTGTATATAATGCATGCCATTTAAAACTACGAATTTGAAGATATTTAATTTATACTATATCTATATATATAAATATACATACATACATTTATTTAAAATATCTACATACATTGTTATGAAGTGGAAAGAGAATTTGGTCAACGATAAATTTAAATTAACAAAAGTTATTCAAAAAAAAATTATAAAAAATGCATAAAAAATATTCCATTAAAATAAAAAATACTTGACCAAATCCATCTCAAACCATGCAGTTAGAGTGACTTCAAATTTCGGAATTGGTTGCCGATTACATATGTTTTTTTTCAAAGTAATTAAGAAAATATACCGTTCCCCGATTTGATTGAAAATAATTTTTTACGAAGTTATGCCAAGTTTTAGTGTCAGAGCTTGAAAAATCGTTGAAACTTTTTTCAAAATAGTCGCATTTTCATTCAAATCATAATAATTTACTTTTGTCTTTACATTCTAATAGAACTTCCGATTCTCAGTCAGAATCTTTAAGAAATTTCGAAAATTGTTGAAAATTGGCGGAGTTATAGCGCTTTTTATGAAACAAAAACAAGGCTGATTTTCTCAAAAACCACAATTTTTTTTCGCCTCAAACTTTACTGTGGATTTGTATCAATTTTATAAAGAAATGACATGAGTTTAATGCCTATTAACCCACATTTTAGGTCAGGAGATTTTTTTCCCCAAAATGAAAATGTCAATTTTTTTTTCATCATTGCCAAGCCACTCTACGGTACTATTTTCAAAGCAAATAACAACAGCGACATTCCAAATTACTTTCTGCAAATCCTGCTTGCATTCTGCATACTTTTTTTCACCGTTATTTTCGTAATAACAGTTTATCATAGGAAATATATAAAAACATTGTAAGCACATAAAACAAACAAAACATTCAAAACCCACAGAAGTACAGTCAGTGAAATAGCTATATTTGCGTACAATGTTTTTATTTATTTCCCATAATAAAATGTTATTACGAAAATAACGGTAAAAAAAAGTATGCAGAATGTAAGCAGGATTTGCAAAAAGTAATTTGGAATGATGTTGTTGTTATTTGCTTTGAAAATAGTACCGTAGAGTGGCTTGGCAAAGATGAAAAAAAAAATTGACATTTTCATTTTGGGGAAAAAAATCTCCTGACCTCAAATGTGGGTTAACAGGCATTAAACTCATGTCATTTCTTTATCATATTAATAGAAATCCACAATAAAATTTTAAGCGAACAAAAATTGGGGTTTTTGAGAAAATCAGCCTCGTTTATTTTTTCATAAAAAGCGCTATAACTCCACCAATTTTCAACAATTTTCAAAATTTCTTAAAAATTCTGACAGAGAATCAGAAGTTCTATTAGAATCAAAAGACAAAAGTTAATTATTTTGATTTGGATGAAAATGCGACTATTTTAAAACAATTTTCAACGATTTTTCAAGCACTGACACTAAAACTTTAAATGGGCATAACTTCGTAAAAAATAATTTTCAATCAAATCGGCGAACGGTATATTTCTTTAATTACTTTGAAAAACAACATATTTAATCGGCAACCAATTCCGCAATTTGAAGTCACTCCGACTGCATGGTTTGAGAAGGATTTGGTCACTAAATAAAATAAATCCAATAAAAAAAAATATTAAATAAATTAAATTAATAAATTAAATAAAATCAAAATATTGAAGAAATGATTCTACGTGACCAAAAAAAATCCGCAGTTTTTTCTACAAAGTTATTGCAAAATTAAACTTTTAGTAAGCTTACAAGCGGTGCTGTCTAGAAAAAGAGCAGACGCTCAAAGAGCGTAAAATTT
Organism: Meiosimyza platycephala; assembly: GCA_963662105.1. Classification (NCBI taxonomy): domain Eukaryota; kingdom Metazoa; phylum Arthropoda; class Insecta; order Diptera; family Lauxaniidae; genus Meiosimyza; species Meiosimyza platycephala. The sequence continues at coordinate 11,845,848 of OY759212.1, forward strand.
TTTTTTTTAAAGCATAAGCCAACGCTCAGGGGATGCCCCCTATAAATGCAATGCACCGTGTTGGTTTAAGAAAAAGGAGAAAAGTTACAGAGAAGGGGGATAGATGGAGTAGTGTCGGTGAACATTTGTCTTGAATTTACCGATGTCAAAACTGCCGGGGAAGACAAACGCAAGCAGGCTGTTCCACAACTTAATCGTGCGGCCAAAAAAAGAATTATCACGAAAGGGATGGGCCTGATGAGACGTCCGAGTACTGCGAGAGAAAATTCGGACTGAAGGGATCAGTTCATGTATCTCTCTAGAGCACATCCCGTTATAATACCTGTAGAAAAGGGTCAAACGCCCTACGCTACGCCGGTGGTGAAGGGAATAGAAAGAGGAGATGACATATTCATCGCCTATTAGTTTCAACATACGTCGCTGAACGCGATCTAGCAGCTTCAAAGTGGTTTTTGGAGCCCCGGCCCAAATGTCTGAGTTGTATTCCAGTTTGGGTCTAATATAGGTGAAGTAGACAGCACGAAGATCAACTGGAGTGAAGTATTTCTTACATTGTTTCAAAAAGCCAATACATTTCGCAATCCAGGCCGCTTCTTTCGACACATCGAATACATGATCTGTCAACCTCAGGTCCGATTGAACCGATAAGCCCAGAACGTCAAGAGTTGTTGATCTCGCAATATCTAAACCAGCCATTAAATCAAAACGATCTGGCGCTTAAAGAGCGTAGAAAAGAGTTGGACAACTTCTTCAACTGCAGTCGATGGAACAACGAACGCGCATCCTTACAGAAATTTGTCGGCCAGTGCTCCGCTGACAACGTGATAGAATGAATACTGGAGAGCGAAGGAAACTAGAATGCAATTGCAGGATTTATTGAGAAGGTTCTCAGAAAAAAGAAGTGGGACCTGGATGCAGGTATATGATTTGAGGACAAATCAAGGGCTCTACCCCGTAGCAATGCTAACGCAGTCCCAGCGTAGATGAAGGCCTGAAGGCGAATGTGGGTTTCAGGCAATTGAAACACTTTGAAGCTTATGATGGTAGCTTTAAGTTAGTACATTGCAAGGTTAATGCACATCCCATAACCTCCACCACGAAAAAAAAAAAATGTTTCCCCTTTAACACGTTGAGGACAATTTCGCACGAAAACGTTCGACACCTACTTTGCTTGGGGGACCATGCCGCACGAAAACGTGCAACACTAAAAAAAGACGACTTTAGTACTTTTTGTTTTTTTTTTATCACAACTTTATGTGCTACGCTATATGTTTTTTTATATCAGAGAATAAAGTAAAAAGCTTTGCCTACATTTTGGTATATTACATGTCCTAGTAGCCATATTTTTTGGATGAAAATTTTAAGCGTAAATTTGAACTATTCAAAGTGTTTTAAATCGCAAAAAACGTGGTCCCCCAGGAAACATAAGCAAAATCGGCTTTGTCCTCAATGTGTTAATATGTTTCAGTCAGATCGGTTTATATGCTCAAAAGATTAATTTTGCAATTACTTTGTTAAAAAAAGTATATCGAATTTTTTTTTTCAACATTTCGATAAAAATCATGTGGTATTTTTTTTTGCAAATCAAACGTACTCTGGCCCTATAATAAATAAAACAAAGAAGCGAATAAAATCATAAAATAATAATTAAATTCAAGAACGGCATATATTAAGCTAAATACATAGCTAGCAAGGTTAAGAACTGTATCAGTTAAACTCTACAGAATTATGCCGGCAAGCGGCAACTATAAAGAGAGAAAAAAAAAATTCGTAAAAGAGAGGGATAAGTTAGTCAAAAAATAATATCAAAGCAAGAAAAATGACGACAATAAAAAAAAATTTAAGAAAAACTTAAATGAAATTGTAAAAATTTTCAACTGAAAAATATATAATAGAACTCAATTTAACTCATTTATTAATTCGTTTGTTTCAAAAAAAAAAAAAATTAAAAAATACTAAATGAAATAAACTTCGCTGTGATATATACTATCGAATAACCGAAATTGACAGTGGAATGCATAATTGATCAAGTATCTTAGCTCTAAGCGTAAATATACAATAAGCCACATCAAGAGAAAGAAAAAAAATGGCTAAGGCAGACTTTTTGTATCGCAAGACAAAAAAGTGTCTCCCCATATATCGCTTCAGGCGCAAAACATCAGGGAAAGTGATTATATTCTTGAATAGCATCACCTCCTGTATTGACTTAGCCATGACCGGCGCTGCCCAGAGAACGAGCTGGCGCTCAAAGAGCATAAAAATGAGAACAAGAAAGCACTTAAAGAGCGTAAAAAGCATGCACGTATACAGAATCATCAACACATGCTTATAGTTGTTTGTGGACACCACTGGCCATGACCGTCTGTTTGTTCGCTTGTCTGCCTTCCTGCGGAAATTACAATATCAGGAATACCATGATACATAATTTGTTCAACTTTGGTAAAGAGGATAAGACTTCAAACATAGCTCGTGGGATTGAAAATGGGTAAACTCGGTTCAAGAACACGCCCACCGCTCAAATTTCAACAGACAGAAGTATGTAGAAGCTAAAACTTTTGAATGCTGCTGAGGGGCTAAATTTCACATAATTTCGAATACGCTATGAAATATTAATTGAATATCGACAAGAGGGCGTGGCCCTTCCAATACCAGTATAAACTGTAAATCTTTATACTTTGAACTAGTTAAATAAATGTTGTAAGATTCAGTATGGGGAACGATTAATGAAACCAGCCAATTTTGTATGAGCGATTTTGTATTGATGTAGAGTCTACATTGTAGACAGCTGTTGGTCAGCTCAGACATGCGCTCATGCAAGCTCTGAGCTTATGCTCTTACATATGTATGTGGAATGAGATGATCAATTCCAACTGAGTTAGCAAAATTATAAGTCTGAGTGTGTTGGTGAGAGAAGGGAGGCTACACAGAAAGAAATTTTTTCGCAAAAATCGTTTACGAATTTAATGTTGAGGCAGAAAGTGAAAAATAAAAAAAATGTAGAAAAGGTATTTATAGTGCATAAAAGACAACAAGAACTACACCCACGCATGACGTTGCTTTGTCAATGGTTTTACGTCAACTGAATGAAGGAGCATAATGTGTTGAACAGAATTGGGACGAGATCGGAAGATCGGCAACGGAAATCCGCTGTCAAAAAAAATTAGAATTAAATTTAAATCGACGGGTAACCGTCGGTAGTTTATCAGTCGTACGCCGCAATTCTGCTCACTTTCATAGCATCAAGTGTGTTATAATTTTTGACAGCGGAATTCCGCTTTTCCGATTCCGTCCCAATTCTGTTCAACGCATAAACGGTGCTGTCCAGAGAACGAGCAGGCGCTCAAAGAGCTTAAAAATAAGAACAAGTAGGCACTTAAAGAGCGCTAAAGAGTGTGCACACGCTTAAGTGCTAAACAGAATTGGGACGTGCGATATAGTCCACAAGGAAAAGAGCTTCTTCAAAAAACTATTTTTTTAAGCTCTTTTCTTTCGTTAAAACACAATGAAACAGTTTCGACAACAGCTGATTGTGAGAAAGGACTATTTGTTTACATATTTTAGCGCAAATTGTGTTTTCTTTTTGCTTTGAAAAAATCACATGAAAGCCACAAATTGTCGCAAGGATACTCTAACAAATCTAGTCCAGACCGCCATTTATGATCATTGTTATCGACAATCTATTCCACAGCACAAAAAAAAGAGGATTATACTATAACCGCGCTGGCAAACTAGAGAAGCCGGTGTTTCATATACTATAGGATGAAAAATTAGTCGCGGCCAAAGGCCTCTGAATTACAGTTACTTTTATGTATAATTACTGGGCTAGCGAACCGGGCGAGTTAATGAAAATTTAAAAAATATGTGGTTCAATAACACACACTGTGTGGCATAAGCGGATTGGTAAATCTTAATTTTTCTTTTTTTTTAATTATGAATAAATTGGCTGCAACAAACTAATTGTTCTTAAATTTTATACCGGCACTTCACGCAACTCACAAATACAAATCACTGACCTATGGTTGGTTGTAATTTCCTTGTGTTTCTGTTTTCTTCTTCTTCCAAAATCGCAACAAAATATTATCTGTTCTATTTTCTTGCGATAAATTTGCTAGTGTCACTTACAGAGCTTTGACGTTTCTTGTCAAAAAATGCTCTATTGCGTATCTTGCTCAAACGTATAGATGAAACTAAGTTGTTTCGGTGAGTTTTGGGTTACTATATTGCACGTTCCAATTCTGTTTAGCACTTTATCGTTGCTTGTGGTAGTGATATTAGGGCAGGGGTCGGCAAAATTAAAAGTGTGAGTGTGTCGGTGAGAGGAGAGAGGCTGCACCTCAAGAAATTTTTCGCAGAAATTATTCGCGAAATGAATTTTGCGGCAGAAAGTGAAAATTAAAAATATTATTGAAAAAGATAGTTAGACTGTAAAAATAAGAGCGCAATGCATTTTTTGTTGTATGTCGTCAAAAGAAAAAACGAATTTATGACGAAAAGGCATTTAAAACGCGTCATAATGCTTTTTCGTTGTAAATTCGTTCAGTTGCCATAGCTGTAAAAAAAATTCTCTATGTGCATAGCAGACAAGAACAACAGTCCTGCATGATGCTGCTTCGTCAATGGCTTTTCGACAACTGAATGAAAGAGCATAAGAATACGGAGAAAAGTAAGCTGAAGACATATAGAGTTCAAAAAGTACAAGACCTTTCTGATGAAAAGCAGTTGATGGATTAGATGCGAGCCCGAAAATTGTATGAAAAGTACATGACTAAATTTGATTGCTGCGTTATGGACGACGAAACTTTCGTTAAAGCAGATTTTAAGCAGCTTCTTGGGCACGAATATTATACGTCACCAAAGAAGGGGCATGTATAAGCATGCCATAAATTTTTCAAGAAAATACAGGAAAAATTGGAGAAAAAATTTAATTTTACAGGATTCAATTTTTCAAAAACAGGATTGATTACAGGATTAAATTTTTTTTCTTTTTGAAGGAGATTAGATAGTAATTGTTGTGTATGAATAATAAATATTTGGGTACTTAAATTTAATCAGAGATTCGTTCAGTTTCAGCAAAATACTTGTCTTTTGCTTTGATTTTTCGCAGCATGTCCGGTTTTTTATTATCCAATTGTAAAAATCAATGCACGACATATTTAAATTTGTCTTAGTGGTCAGAATGACTTTTAAAGCCATGGTTGGAAGCATCAGTATAAATTGACACATAACGTCGATGCGACAACTCATCTTTGATTATCCTGTTTGCCTATGGTGCGAAAATGTTTACGACGATAGCTTGACATTTCGTTCTCGACAGCTTAAATTTTTTTAGTCTAAAACATGTACGAAAAACCTTCGTAGTACAATATGCCGATGCGAAACTGTGATTTCCATTAATAATGTGAAATGCACATATGCCTTCAATTGCTGCTGTGGCGCTATCAAACGTTGAATTGAAAAATTCGTCAACTTTGTGGCTGGAAGAAGCTGCGGACAAGGCGTTGTTGTATTTTATTGATTTCAAGTGTCGACCAATATCAGCGTTGCCGCCGGATGCTATTGAAAAATTTCCATTGCACTTTTTACAAAACCTCACCATTACTATTAGTGCTTTCCAAAAATGTATATTTTTCTTTCAGTTTGTCGCTGAGAACGGAACGACCTTTCGTCGATTTTTTCATAATATCACAAAAAAAATTTACAGAACAAAAGTCACAAATTATCAAAAAAACAGCTATTTTTGAATTAACACTTTGTTTCGAAGGCACTGCTAACAATCGTAAAACAAATTAAAATAAATGGAAGTTTTAAGTAAATTTTTAAAATTCTCAAAACTTGGAAAATAATTGATATGGTAATGCCTTATTTGACAACTTTTTTTGTAAAACAGTTGTGATCACGTTATCAACGTAAGGGTTGCCGAACACAAACTAACTAGAACAAACTAAGCGAGAAAAAAATACATAACTTTCAAGAGAAATATAAAGTTTAAAATAAATACAGGATAGTTACAGGATAAATACAGGATTTTTCACAAAAACACATGAGTCATTTTTTTACAGGATATTCGCTGAAAATACAGGAGTATCCCGTAAAATACAGGATAAATGCCATGGTTAGGCATGTGCCTAGTAAATTCAGAGAAAAAAAAATTTCAAAATTTCCGAAGCAATATATGGTTTGGCAGGCCATATTCACCTGTGGCCTCATAAGCGGCTTCTTTGTAACGCAAGGCACACAGTTTATGTAGACGAGTACATACCTCGAAAAACCTGTTCTACCATTTATTCGTACAGATGAGGGTACAGTGATGCTCTGGCCTGATTTAGCAACCTCTCATTACTCTAAACCTACGATGGCACGGTATCAAAGTAAAAAGATCAATTTTGTACCAAAAATAGCAAATTCTTCCAACGGCTCAGAGCTTCGCCCAATTGAGAGATATTGGGCTCAAATGAAAAGAGATCTTCGAAAGAGTGGTTAGATTGTAAAAATATTACAAGACTTCCGATTTGAGTGGAAAAGATCGTACCGTACTCTCGATGAAAAAACTGTGCAAAATTTAATGAAGAGCCCTAAGAAATAAGTAAACCTTTTTTATAGAAACGAAAAAAATGTTAATTACTTTTTAGTTATTTATATTCTAAACACTAGTAAAAAAAGAAAAAAGATTAAAAACTTTATTGGATATTTTTTTATAACTGAAAAACAAAACTTAAGTTTTTTCTGGGACAGTCCTTATATTCCAAAAAATACATGTGCATATGGGCTAAACTTTTTTTAAAATGTCACTTTCAAAGAGGCTACGAGGCTGCTGTCGATGGAACTGCGGTCGCTAAGGCTGCCTCATCCTCTTTTTCCTCTTTTAGCTCGGAATCATGATGTAATTATATGGTGGATATAATAGGATCGCTCGTTTACTAAAATGAAGTTAAATTTTTTCTTTGTTCTTTGTTTCAATGAACGTATATAAAAGTTGTATTTGTAGAAACGTGTGGGGAATCGTTCCGGAAATCGGGGAATATTTCGACGCGCTGTGGGGAATAAGCTTCACATGCCCTGGCAACAATGGTGCCGACCCCTGTATTAGAGCGCACAATTGTGCTATACCATATACATACATATAACATAACTTGCAAGTATACGTACGAAAGTTCAAAAAGCTCTTTTTCCTTGAGAAGGTACTTGCATTGGTCTGCCATTAACCAGAATTAAGCTCTTTTTTTTATCACATAGTATATGAGCTTATTGATTTTTTATTAACTTGTTTAATTTGAATTTTTTTTTAAGAAAAAAAAGTTTTCAAAGAATTGTTAGATTACACAGGGCTGCAAAAACCGGGACCACAAACAAATGTGATTTTAAGCAGTGAAACAATTAGTTATCTGTAAGAAAAATGCAATAACAAAAGTAGGTCTTCCATTTCGTTAATAGATGGTTTTATTTTGGGCACCGGTGCTTCAAAGCCTTATATTTAGATTTACTGGCATAAAAGTATCTCTGAGCGTTCGTACGTATAAAAATTTTGTAAGTATAGGTAACATGCCAACAAAATTTTGTAGCCAAAACCGGGAAGAAAAGTTGATAGAATGGACTTAATTTTAGTATAAGCTACACATAGTAAAGTAGAGTTGCATAGATTGATTAAATAGCAAGAAAAGCAAAAGAAAACACAGCTTAAATTAACTAGTCGTCTTTTTATATAGGTATTTACTATGAAATATAACATTTTGGTTCGCTTGTTTCTTTAATTTTTAAGACAACATACATATGAATGTTTTTCTAATAAAATTGCAAGCACGTTTTTTGGTATATTACGTATATTAGATCTCATCAAAATAAACTCATGCTATTGAATTTTTCGGGAACGCTTAAAATTCGAAAACTTACGCTTTCAGAAGAATATTCCTTAAAAAAATAACTAGCATCAGCGTTTCAAAATTATAATTTTTTGCCAAAAATTTACACTTTTTTCTTTTAGTAATAAAAAAACGAAATAACTTTTGTTTTACTTTTGAAAACCCTATGTAGTGTAAAGATTCTTGACCCTCAGTGTTTTTTTTTTTTAAGATAAATATATTCTTCTGAAAGCTCGAATTTTGATCGTTCCCGAAAAATTTAAGAGCATAAGGATTTTTTGACAAACTTAAATAATAATCATGTTAATTGATTGCACTTAATAGAAATTTAATTTGTTTTCATTGACTGATTATTATTAATTTCAGTTGTAAATCATTTAATTGAACTTATAGTCATTGGCTTAAGCTGGTATTCATATAAATTTACAAAACGGTAAGTGCTTTTACTTAAACGAGCATGAAAAGACAGTAGATGGAAGAATTTAACCTAATAATTTGTATTAAATGAGATTTGAAGCCCCACCATTCCATGCATATTATAAGTTAAAAATTTACTTGAATATCGGTGTTTTTTAATGACTATAAGTTCAATTAAACTATGCTGAATTTTTGTTATTAATGTTAAACATTTCTTTTTTGTTCACTTACATTGGAAAAAAGTGAAACAATAATTTATAAAAAACAGCTAAATTCGCCGATCAACTTTGAACTTATATAGCCAAACAGAGCTCAGTAGCTTAGTAGCTCAAAGTTCAATTCGAGACAATTAATTTGATGATTTCAAATCAATCGATGGTCAACGGTTTTCGGAATTGCAGCCAAAAATCAAAATAAATATTAAAGTGCTTCAAATGCTTTAAAACTTCAAAACGCGTTTCAATTAAAGTTAAAAATTGTTTTTTTTTTGAATTCTTTTCCAAAATGAATAAATTCATTAAACATATGAAATGTTTTTTATGTTGAAAATAAAAAGAAAAAAATTAATTTTTCCAATTTTCAACTTTAAAAATATATATTTTCAAGTTTGTATTCCTGAGTTACTCCGAATTTTGTAGATATGTACATTAGGGTGGCTCTTATTTGGATTTTTTGCGAAATCCAAATGCGACGCCCTCCCACTCGGTTCGAAACTTGATAAACAAATTTAAAAAATGCATTTAAAATTTTTGTCTTTAACCCTTGCTTAGCCTATTTTAATGTGAAATTTTGCCTAAGACACCAGTTTGTTCATTATTTTTGTATACATATAATACGCTTAGAAAAGAAAAAATTAGTAACAAATAACACATTGGGCGTTCTTAATACTGCAAAAAAAATACAAATTATTAATACAATTTTTAGAGAAAATAACGGTTGTTTGAAAAAATTTGTAAAAAATTTTTAAAAACAGCCCTATCACAAAATACCATATATGGAACTAATTTCAAACTTTTATGCACTAATATGATAGACTGTAAAATTACCTGCCATCTGACAGTAAAATATTTAAAATCTATGAAGGAATTCCCAACTTATACTGATTTTTAGAAAAGCTATATCCGCAAGTTTCCATGACTATATCTCGGAAACTAGAAACGAGCGACTTTTTATTTGATATATTCTTTTTTAAAATTTAAAACCTACGTAAGAAAAAGTGGTTTGAAAAAATTGTGGCTTAGGCCAAACTTCACATTCAAAAGCTCTTAACTTTGCAAAACTGCACCAATCCGGTCGTTTGTTTTTTAATTCATGTTTTTAAATGCTCATTTACGATTAAACACAAGTTCGGGAGCAAAATAAACTGACTCGAAAGAATCTTGAGGCAATAAATCAGAATATCTGAAACAGTTCAAGTCTGGGCTAAAACATTGTTAGAAAATGTCAGCGAAATTACTGCAGATTACATTTGGATCATTTGAAAGACCATTGTTATACTTAAAAGGCATCGTTATTTTTTTTAAGATTTATAAAATTCCAAAACTTTTTTGGATCAGATAATATTTTATAATTCATGCATTATAAATAGTCGCAATAGAGATTGGAGCAAGGTACACTAAAGTCTTGAGATCATATCAAGATATTGAAATTTCTGAGTCACAATATACTTTTCAAGATATTTCTTGCCTTCAATTTTTTTGAGATTTTTAATAAATTTCCTATGAGTCAGTCTTCAAGTATTCGTTCTGTTTTTCCAAATTTATATAAGAGCAGGGCATATAAGTTCACCTATGAAGTCCATGGAAGCTTTCAACTAATACGGAACAGAAACTATACGATCTGAGTCTTTTGAGATTTTATAGCTTATACTATTTTCGTTAGCGAAGGCGCACACAAAGCCAGTCGTCTGGTCTCCCCTCAGCAAGAAGCATAAGGGGAGCGCTTACATCTGTAGGTGGACGGTTGAAGTCTCCGAAAATTATTCTTTCCAACGTCTTAGCTGCACGGTTCGCTTGAAGCAAGATCAAGATAGATAAAATTGTCAACCAAATCTGACAACGCACAATTATTATATAGTGTCTTGAGATTGCAAATACATAATCCGCGAAACGGACACGGCCGATACAAAAAAAAAATTTTTTCGCATTTCACGCGAAGCGGACAGGGGAAATAAAGTTCAAGTCTCCAATTTCAGATATATTTGAATATGTTGTACATGTATATGTCCTCGACACAGAAACAAAATATTTTTAGAATGGCATCACTGGTTTACAAAATATGGGCTTTGAAAATTTGAGAAATCGTAAGGTATGTACTACTTCAAATGCCATTATTCAGTTAAAAAAGTCTAGTAAAATGAATTAACCACTGGATTTTATACTTCATTTATTTGCCTTTTCAACCTCATAATTGGATTTTAAAAATAAAAATAAAATACACTGAAAAAAATGAGAAATATTTTTTTTATGGTTTTTTACAAAGTTCGCCATACAAAAAAAATTTTTTTAGTTCTTTAAACGAAAGCTTATCCCCATTATGGACAGCCCCCATAACCGGACAGCTCCTATAACCGGACATATTTCGGCGACACTCACTTTTCATTAACTTTTCCATACAAAATCAATTCCGATAGCCGGACGCTCCAATAACCGGACGCGGACACTATATTCTGTGTCATTTTGATCAAAATATCTCTTTTAAACGGATAGAATTAAAAAAGAATTATATTAAATTTTGACTACTTCCTTTTTTTTTACAAATTCTAATTCGTTTTTGTTTTGAAATCAACGATGGTTCCCCTAATAATGCTAATATACCTACACATTTATGTCAGAAGTGTTGAGTAGAGTTGGGCTTTTTAGTTCATTCTGGTTCACTGGTTTTGATGAATTTTCGAAAATCGATCAAAGCTTATTAACTGAATATAACAATAATGAAGTACAATTTGAAAATCAAAGCGCCACTCCAGAGATAAGCGTAAATTTGTTCAACAAATTCAATAAAATTTTTTTGTTCCTCTCCCATAAGCGGACATCTCCCATAACCGGACAAAAATACTGCGACGGTGGGTGTCCGGTTATGGGGAATTTCACTGTATTATGTTTATACTTCATGCCAAGTTTGATAATGGTCCGCCGAGCCGTTTTGATCTATGCATATGCATTGCAATGCCGAAACCCGAATCGAGTCAGTACGCACGACTTACATAACGGCATTGCAATGCATATAGCTCCAAAACGGCTGGGTGGACCATTATCAAACTTGACATGAAGTATAAACATAATGTAAGCTTTCTTTTAATGCACTTAAAAGAACAATTTTTGTTAGGCGAACTTTGTATAAAACGATAAAAAAAAAATTTCTCATTTTTTTCGGTGCATTTTTATTATTTTGAAAATTTATTATGAGGTTGAAAAGGCCAATAAACGAAGTATAAAATCCAGTGGTTAATTCATTTTACCAGACTTTTTTAACTGAGTAATGGCATTTGAAGTATCTGGTACATACCTTAAGATTTCTCAAATTTTCAAAGACATATATTTTGTAAACCAGTGTTGCCATTCTAAAAATATTCTGTTTCTGTGTCGAGGACATATACAGGTACAACATATTCAAATATATCTGAAATTGGAAACTTGAACTTTATTGCCCCTGTCCGTTTCGAGTGAAATGCCGGATATGTTATGTTATTCATCATTTTCCATGGAATAAAATTTAGAATATCAAAAAAAAATTCTTTTGGGCCTTAAAACTAGTGAAAATATTTTAAATTATATATATGTTTAATGGATTTTTGAGGTATTTTCGACTACAAAGCTCACCAAAAAACAATAAATAAAAAAACTTTTATATTTGTTGTGTTATTCACCGTTTTTCGTGAAAAAATAAAATTAAAAAAAAAATTAAAAATTTGGGCCTATAAAAAATAATTTTTATATATTTTTGTTTTATGGGTTTCAAAAGTATTTTTGATTACAAAGTCCACAAAGAAAAGCAAAATTAAATTAATTTAAGTTTTTAATTACTTATTCACAATTTTTCCTAGAACGCATTGTTATCAATATTATTGGTAAAAACGTTTACCTTAAAATGGCCGTAAGACGAGTAAGTGATTAGGTACGATTTTGCGGATCATGTTTTTGGAATCTCCGAACACTAAATAATAATTGCGCATTGCCAGATTTGGTTGACAATTTTTACCGATTTTGATCTTGCTTGAAACGAACCATGTCGGCCAAAGTGAAACCTTAAAATGGCCATAAAACGAGTAAATGAGCAGATCCGATTTCGCGGACTATGTATTTGGAATCTCAAGACACTATTTAAAAATTGTGCGTTGTCAGATTTGGTTGAAAATTTTATCGATCTTGATCTTGCTTCAAGCGAACCGTGGCTGGTCATCTGCCGTAGTTAATAGACTCCTGTTTTTTGCTGTTGATTGGTCGTTTTGTTTCAATATATTTCCTGCTATCTTAGTTGTAATTTGCAAAGCCGTTCCCTGATTTCTACGGCATGCTGCGTGGTCGATGAAGTTTTCTCGCTGTACAGCTTTGCTTATTTCTATAACATCCAAGATATCGTCGTTCATCCAGGATTTTCTGTTCCGTGGTTTAAATCGAAGTATGAACTCATTTGACGTTCATATGATGTTTCCTTCAAAGTTATAGCCACTTGACATATGGCCATTGAACATTTGGCATGTGACATAATTTTAAATCATGATCCACTATAACCTAACAGTCTTAACCAAACGAATTGAGACTTTTTATGAAATCGAAAAGCCATAAACGCACAATTGTAATCTGAGAACTATTGAAAGCATTTTGTTTAATGAAGGCTATCTGTATTACTTATTTTGGACGTTCCCCAAGTATATTTTGAAATTTTTCTCGTTAAAAAAAGTTTAAAAAAAGATTTGAAAAATGTAAATCAAAATATACGAGGCCTTATCAGGCTTAAAATTTCCATTCTATCAATTACAACGCCATCTAGCATTTTTATCAAATTTCAAAAACGCTGTTTTTTACGGTTACGTAAAATGTTTGTTAAATATTAAAAAAAAAAATTTTAAAAACATAAAAAAAAATATTTTTTAAGGTAGCTTGGATGATTAGAATATTTTTGGATTTTAAAAGTTTCGAGATTATTCAAAGTTTCACCTCTTATCACTATTTTCGCCTAAACTATGAATTTTCAGTAAAAATTACACTAACTATATATGGGGAATTCCATACCAAATCGGCCACTTTTTCGGTCATCCCTTCCATTTTTTTCAAAATTTATATGTTTTTGAGACTGATAAGAAACGCATTCATGAATTTTTTCAAATTTTTTTGACCATCCATTTTAGAGATATGAAGTTTTTAAAATTGGTCAAAGCAAGTATTCAGAAAAAAATTTTTTTTTTGTGTTTTTTGATCAATTTTAGAACTTTTAACTTCCAGCAATTTTTAAATTTTTATAAAAATTTCTGAGACGAAAAAAATGTATAACGTCATACAAAAACAAACTCTTACAATAAAAAAAATATTTTCATGTACATATATTTTGACCAATTTTAAGAACTTTTTACTCTGAGCGATTTTTACTGTAAATTGATAGTAGAATTAACCACTATTAACTTGAAATGAGATTAGTCAATGTTCAGTGATAGAAGTTCGTCTTATTTATTAAAAAAAGGGGGTTTTCATGTTCTAAATAAAAAATCCTAAAAAACAGAATTAAATCTAAAATAATAAAAATAATTTTTTTAAAGCATTAAACATTTAAATTTAGTTTAAAATTTATATTATTGAAAAATGAGCAAGCTTTCTTTTAAAAAAATAAATTAATTTTAATCTCGCAAAAAAATTAAAAATTTTTTTATTTTTGCGGGGTTAAAAAATTATTTCTTCTAAATTCAATTTTTATTAGTTCAAGAAAACACAATCCAAATTTTAAAACTGCATTATTTTTGTAGTAGCTCTATAGCTTCTGAGGCTTCGACTATTTTCAATAAAATGAAAAATTAAATACCCTGTATTTTTCAACTGCTCATGCGGTCTCACCTTTTGGGGGCATTAATTGAGATCAACTAGTATTACAACTCAGGCGTATTTCAAAAAAAAAAAACAAAAATTAGAAAAAGTTTTAGTGAGCACGGCGGCGTGACAACTTTACCACCCATAAGCAAATCATGAAAGGATTAGTTAAACCGAAACAATAAAAGTCTAAATAGATTAAAAGATGCTTGTTAAAAGTTACAACAGAAAGTAATAGTAAGATAAATAGATAGATAGAGTAAGAGTTAGAGAAACAACAAAAACTAAAGGAAGGCTTACAGCTTGATCAGTGGAGCTCTTGCTGTATGGAACCGGTATCAAACGCTCCTGCAATTCGCCGCCTATGACCTTTAAAAGGAAAAAAGTAAGAAAAAGAAAAATTTTTGGAAGATTGTTTGGTTGGTATTTGAAAATGAGATGATGATTTTTATTGATTTTTGAATGCAATTAATTTTTTTTTTTGTTTTATGATTTTAGAGGTTTTTTTTTTAAATATACAACAATAACAAAATAAAGAAAGGAAGAAGCAATGAAAATATAATAAAAATAAATTAATAAATTTATGTACACAGAAATGACAATTAAAATACGACTTTTATTTTTTTTTTCTGAACATTAATATATATAGTTTATTTTAATTTTTAAAAACTTACTACGTAATTGGGTGGAAAAACGTATTGGAAAAATATATTATTATTATTTTTATTACACTTTAATGTATGTTTTGTATTAAAAAAAAATTGGGCAGATCATAGTAAATTTAGACACATATAAAAGAAAAAGAAAAACAAACATATTAAATGAATAATTTTTTATTTAAAAAGCTTACAAATTTTGCTAAAACAAAAAGAAAGAAAGAAAAAACATAAAGTAGTAATGATTAAAACAAAACCAAAAGATTATAAGAAGTTTTGCCATGGTTGTTTTTAGCGTATTAGCTTAGTTTTTTTCAATACTTGACAGCGCGCGAAGTGTTATGCATATTAAACTGCACCCTTTGAATCAAATACATAGCTTTATGGAATAACCCAGCTTATTTAGTTTCAAAGAGCCACATTTAGTTTGTAAATTACAGACCTTAAGTGCACGCCTTTGGGCATGGTGAAATCATTAAGGCAGCAATAACCCGAGATAGTTGCAATTTTTAATTTAGAATCCAAAAAACGCTTAGGTTTAATTTTGATAAAAAAAAACGTAACGAAACCCATTTCCAATAATTTTAAACATATGCATATTTTCATGTCTCTCATGGCTTTTCAAGAAAGCTGAATACCAATAAAAAAAAAATTCGTACGCGCTCGAATGTCGCATAGTATAGAAAAAATACCTCTAAGTACAGTAGACGCCCAATATAGCGAACTACTTAATGCACGCGTCAGTCGTAAAAACGTAAAATTCGTGTGTTCTTTATTATAGAAACTTTCATTTACGCATATATTACACATATGAATAACATAAGTTATGTGTATATTTACAGCTATGGATACAAAAATGGCACATTTTTTTATATTTTCTTTCTAATGCTACAGTATCGTAAATATTATTAACAAACAACAAGTGTTTGGTTTTTTGCAAAGATATATCCTTCATATTTAATAATATTACGAACTTCAGCTATAACACTGGTCAACAGTGGTTTTGTTGCCCTGGATGTCTCTGCGGATTTCTATAGTTTCAGGTACCCAGATAACGAATATATTCGTGAAAGTTCTGGATTGGCTATAGTTTTTAAGATATTGATGTATATCTACTATTATTAAACGAGCAATAATTGTATGTATTTATATATATATATTTATCTATATATATATTTTCAGACTTTATTTCCAAAACGGGTGCAGCGATTTTGATGAAACTTAGGGGTTAGGTACATATGTGAACAAAATTAGGATTGGGCTGGGTTTTAACTTATCAAAGACTCCTAGAGAGGCGTGGCACAGCCCTAAACTTTTATTTTCATAACGTCATATCTCGAAAACTATTCAAGATATTGTGATGAAATTTGGTACACAGATGCAGATCATAAATGTCTTAAACTTTGCCAAAAGTGGGCGGAATCGGAAAAGTGGGCGTGACACTTTTCAATAATTAAAAATTTTCATTCAATATTACTCAAAAACGGCACTGACGATTTTCATAAAAATTTTATAGATAATACCATTAAAAGCAGTCATCATAACATGCTATGTCACTATACTGGCAAAATTCGTTGAAGGGCGTGGCACAGCCCACAATATTTATAAACATTATAATAAGAGAATTAACAACACAAACATTCTGAAATTTCATATGGTGGATATACTTCCTATAAGGTACCTCAAGACGAAAAATGGGTGCAATAGTACCAGTGGGCGTGGCACCTCCCATACAAGCAAAACAAGTTAAATGTTATATTTATTGTACTATGAGAGTAATCTTCTTAAAATTTGGTGAAGAGTTGTCGGTTACTATAAGCTTTGATATTAAATGCATTTCGACGGGATTGCTTCAGTGGTCGTGGAACCTCCCATACAAACAAAAACCGTTAAATGTTATATTATGTGCACTATGGGAGTAATCTCAATAAAATTTGGTACAGAGATGTCGGTTACCAAAAATTTTTAAGTTGAATGGATTTCGACGAGATTTCGTAAGTGGGCGTGGCACGTCCCATATATACGAAAATCGTTGAATGTTGTATTTAGTGCACTATGGGAGGTATTTTCTGTAAATTTGGTGTAGAGGTGTCGATTACTATAAGCTTTGAAATTATATGGATTTCAACGGGATTGCGTAAGTGGGCGTGGCACCTCCCATATGTACGAAAAACGTTAAATGTTATTTAGTGTACTATGGGAGTAATTTTTTTAAATTTTTTGTTCCAATCGATAGAGAAAGCACGAAAAATAAAAAAAAATTTTTGTTCCAATAGACTTTTAATTACAGTGGTGTAGTGTTAATATTGTAGTGGTTATTTTTAATATTTGACCACTTAGTGCGCCCTGAGCGATTTGCGGAATTTGTTGCTGTAAGGATATTTTCCTTGTCCTTTGGAGTATCCCGGAAGTAGTCACTCCATAAGTGACTACTCATCGAGGCGGTTCACTCCGAGTCACTTTGGGTCACTTGGAGACACCGAGATGAGAGAAAATCGCGATTTTGTGGTTTGCGTGCGATTTTGGTAGAATTGGTCTATAACACCTATAGGCCACGTTGGTGCAAACTCTTATCGCACCTAATTATGTTTTGCGATGCGTGCGATAAGTGACTACTTATCGAGGCGGTTCACTCCGAGTCACTTTGGGTCACTTGGAGTCACCGAGGTGAGTGAAAATCGCAATTTTGTGGTTTGCGTGCGATTTTGGTAGAATTGGTCTATAACACCTATAGGCCACGTTGGTGCAAACTCTTATCGCACCTAATTATGTTTTGCGATGCGTGCGATAAGTGACTACTTATCGAGGCGGTTCACTCCGAGTCACTTTGGGTCACTTGGAGTCACCGAGGTGAGTGAAAATCGCAATTTTGTGGTTTGCGTGCGATTTTGGTAGAATTGGTCTATAACACCTATAAGCCACGTTGGTGCAAACTCTTATCGCACCTAATTATGTTTTGCGATGCGTGCGATTTTTTGGAAATTATTGCTGCAAGTACATTTTCCTTGTTCTTTGGAGTATCCCGGAGATAGTCACTCCATAAGTGTCTTCTTATCGAGGCGGTTCACTCCGAGTCACTATGGGTCACTTGGAGTCACCGAGGTGAGTGAAAGTCGCGATTTTGTGGTTTGCGTGCGATTTTTGTAGAATTGGTCTATAACACCTATGGGCCACGTTGGTACAAACTCTTAGCGCATCTAATTATGTCTTGCGGTGCGTGCGATTTTTTGATTTTATTACTGTAAGGATATTTTCCTTGTTCTTCGGATTATCCCGGAGGTAATCACTCCATAAGTGACTACTCATCGAGGTGGTTCACCACGAGTCACTTTGGGTTACTTGGAGTCATCGAGATGAGTGAAAATCGCGATATTCCGGTTTGCGTGTGATTTTTGTAGAATTGCTCTATAACACCTATTAGCCACGTTGGTGTAAAAACTTTGCGCACCTAATAACGTTTTGTGGTGCGTGGAATATTTTTTTTTTTGGATTTTTACGAATTTCGTGAACCAAAGTGACTTTAAGTGACCCAACGTTACTCGGGGTGAACCGCCTCGATGAGTTGTCACTTATGGAGTGATTACCTCCGGGATAAGCCGAAGAACAAGGAAAATATCCTTACAGCAATAAAATTTAAAAAATAGCTCCAACCGCTAAACGAATTAAGGTGCTATAAGCTTTTGTACCAAAGTGGCTTATAGGTTTTACCCCTCGTACTAACTGTACAATCGGTTGCGCTCTTTTGTATAAATGCTGCGATATCTCAGTCGATTTAGTGTCCAATTTAAATGAAATCGAGCCATTTTGCATTATCCTTTTCATTTCTATTCACTCTTGGTCCCAATCCACTCTTTTTATAAACACTTTTGCATCAGACCACAATTTGACGAAACTAAAAACGAAGCAAAATTGTTGAAAAAAATGGAACAGAAAAAAGTAAAGAGAAGTTGAAGCGTGAAAGTGAAAAGTCAACTTTTTTCAACAAATTCCATATTTTTTCGATTTTTTCAACCTCAAAACGAAAACCGAACAGTGGTCGGTCTCCAGGTACTATCTATATTATATGATACAAAGTCGGGTTAGTTACACTCTGTATATCTGAAGAACGGCTGGGCAGATTTTGATGATCTCTAGTTTTTTGGATTTCTCTCCGGCCTGAGAATGACATAGGTTATAACACTTTTATCTAAAGTGCATATTTAGGGTGGCCCTTATACAAACATATTTTTAAAATAGCATTTTCACAAAGACCTCGTAATCGATTCACACCGAATTTACACCACGTAGCTTTTATATCAAGTGGCATAGCTTAGACTATAAAACTTTTATTTGGGGTGCATATTTAGGGTGGTTCTCATACAAAAATATTTTTAAAATAGCATTTTCACAAAGACCACGTGAGCGATTCACATGAAACTTACACCACGTAGCTTTTATATCAAGTGGCATAGCTAAGACCATAAAACTTTTATTTGGGGTGCATATTTAGGGTGACCCTTACACAAAAATATTATTAAAATAGCATTTTCACAAAGACCACGTGAGCGATTCACATGAAATTTACACTACGAGTCTTTTATATCAAGAAACATAGCTTAGACTATAAAATTTTTATTAAGAGTGCATATTTAGGGTGGCCTATATACAAACATATACCATAATCGTTGGTGTGTCTGTTTGTGATTACGTAATTTCTGTACGACTTGACCGATTGAGTTCATTTCAGCCGGGTCAGCTAGTTACACTATAGATAGCAGAATAAATGAGAAATTGAAACAAGTACATTCTATAAAATAAATTCTCTATTCCTTCCTTAGGGTTCAATCTATCTCCAAACCAAAAATATTTTGGAGGAGGACCACCCTAAATAAGCACCCTAAGAAAAAGTTTTATAGCTTAAGCTATGCCACTTGATGCAAAAGCTACGTGGTGTAAATTTCATGTGAATCGTTCGCGTGGTCTTTGTGAAAATGCTATTTTAAAAATATTTTTGTAAAAGGGTCACCCTAAATATGCATCCCAAATAAATGTTTTATAGTCTAAGCTATGCCACTTGATATAAAAGCTACGTGGTGTAAATTTCATGTGAATGTGAAAATGTTATTTTAAAAATATTTTTGTATGAGAACCACCCTAAATATGAACCCCAAATAAAAGTTTTATAGTCTAAGCTATGCCACTTGATATAAAAGCTACGTGGTGTAAATTTCATGTGAATCGCTCACGTGGTCTTTGTGAAAATGCTATTTTAAAAATATTTTTGTATGAGAACCACCCTAAATATGCACTCCAAATAAAAGTTTTATAGCTTAGCTATGCCCCTTGATATAAAAGCTACGTGGTGTAAATTCGGTGTGAATCGATTACGAGGTCTTTGTGAAAATGCTATTTTAAAAATATGTTTGTATAAGGGCCACCCTAAATATGCACTTTAGATAAAAAAATTTTAAACCCTATGTCATTTTCGGGGTGGAGGCAAATCCAAAAAACTAGAGATCATCAAAATCTGCAGAGCCGTTCTTGAGATATACAGAGTGTAAATAACCCGACTTTGTTTCATATAATATAGATATATACATCAATATCTTAAAAACTAGATCCAATCCAGAACTTTCACGAATATATTCGTAATCTGGGTACCTGATGTTATAAAATTCCGTAGAGACATCGAGGGCAACAAAACAAAAACGTTAATTTTGTTGAGCTGTGTAATGTGTGTAATGAATTTTGTTGGCATGGCGTAGGCTCGCTTATAAAAATAAATGAAATAATGGACAAGTTTCAATATTTGGACACATTGACAAACCATATGGAACCATATGCACTTCATTCCATGCCAATTAAGTGGACATTTTTGCCATATAATGACATTAAACACTCCTCCAAAGTAGTAAATAATTAGTTTTGTACGGAAAAGAACGTCGTTTTGGATTGGCCAGCCCGGAGCCCTGACTTAAATTCAATAGAAAACCTTTAGAACGAAGTCAAGGTTGAAATCGTAAAAAAAAAATTATACAAATATGGACGATATTTGATCTACCGCACAGAAAGATTAGTATGTCATATTCAAAACAAAATGCGAAAAGTGTGGAGAGTGTGGGTCGCAGGTGTGAAGCTGTCATCAAAAAAAACAAGGCTACAGCTCAAGATCTCAATGATCTAAATGTGTTTGCATACCAAAAAGTCAACAAAAGCAATTTTAACACGATATTTTCTCTTTTACTCCTGATTGTGCCATTTATGTGTCCCGCTTATTTCATCGGTTTTTTTACATTTTGATAATTTTTTTTTTTTTGTTGATGGATTATAGCTGAAGTTTGTAATATTATTAAATATGAAGGATATATCTTTGCAAAAAACCAAATACTTGTTTTTTGTTAATAATACTTACGATACAGTAGCATTAGAAAGAAAATATAAAAAAATGTGCCATTTATATATCCATAGCTGTATATGGCTTATACTGTTTCATCTTGTCATCAAATATCGAGTTTAGCTGTTATTCCTTGTGGCCTCAGATATCTACTCGTATAAAAGTTAGATTTCTATGTTAACTTGCGATCACCCTTTCTTTTAAAAAAAAGTTATTCCAGTTCAACAGTTATTGTTGAATTAAACAGCGTTCATTATATAGAAGAGAGAACATTCTTAGCGTTCGTAATTTACAGACATAATTGGTAAAGTTCCAATGTAAAAAACTGTCCGGTAAAATGATAATTCGTTATATAATTAATTATACGTTATATTGTTATACGATGTATTTTCATACGTTTTATTGTTATACATTATATTGTTATACGTTATATTGAACATCTACTGTAGCTGAAAAAAGTGTTGAATAATGTCGAAATATATCGACTTTTTAATAAGGTATTGAAAGTCGAAAAGTGGCGAGTATTGAAAAAGTTTAAAAACTTTCGTACAGTATTGTAAAAGGGGAAAAATTTCGAAACTTATCATATAAGTGGCAAAATGACGAATAGTATCGAAAAAATGTGAATGGTATCGAAAAGCATCGAATAGTGTTGAAAAAGAGGAAATGTAAGTAAAAGTTTATCGGAAATGCCGATATATATGTATCGAGAAGTTCGAAAACTGAGGAAATGAATCAAAATACACTGCAGCAGAGTCGAGTGATGTCGAATGTCGTCAGCTGACTTCGCCTCTATGTCAGTTGTTGTGTTGATTGAGTGATGTCGAATGTCGTCAGCTGACTTCACCTCTATGTCAGTTGTTGTGTTGATTGAGTGATTTGATGTTATTGTGTTGTTTTTTATTTTTGTTGTTCCGGTTCGGTAAGTGTTTACAAACAATAATTTATTTTAAAAGTACTCAATTTGTCTCTTATACAGTGGTGATATAAATTTGTATTTTTTTGTGACAATCCAATTCAAATCAAACCCCGCTTTCTTTGTGCATCACTAATTTTTTGAAGTATTTTTAGTATTAGCACTGCTTTGAGACAAACTTCCATGATTTTTTTGTTTAAATTTCTTATCAAGCTATTCAACTTCCTCCATTCTTCATTATTTCTTTCACTTAGTGCTTTTGCAATGTTTCATATGGGCGGTGTCAGTGGCATTTCTTATTTTCAAAAAAATTAGAGCTGCGAAAGTAAAATGATGTCCGATTTGACATGGAATGACCCATATGCAATTACTTTAGTTCTGCAAGCAAAAGAAGTGCGGCAGTTTTTTTACACTGGACGACAAGATTTTAACCCAGAAACCAAAAAATATTTTTCTAAAGGTTTTAGATGCGCTGAATACGAAGCCGAGTTCCAAATCTCTCAATTGGCTCTGGTTTTTGAGATATCTTAACCTAAAAGTGAGAAAAAAGCAATTTTGGCCTATATGAGGAATTCTTAAAATTTTCTGGTTTTACGCGATCACAAATATCGAAAATTTAAAATTGAGGGCACACATCTGAAACCATTGTTTATAACTTTTAAATAAACAATTGATGATAATTTTGTCTTCCCAATACGAACAATTAAAATTTTTTTTTTGGTATGAGACTTGAATATTGAAGATTGAATATATGTAAAAAATTAAGTATGCCATCACTCATTTCAATAAAAAAAAAATTTGTATCGAACGATCTGCCACAAAGTCCCATGCGCGCCATGCATTTGAACATAAAATACGCAATTGCGTTTGCAAAATTGCAAACACACAAAATATTCGCACTTCTTTCTATTTTATTTTTGAAAACTTATTTGTATGGCGCACATAGGATTTTGTCGCAGGTCGTTCGATATAAATATTTTATTCTATTGAAATGAGTGGCGGCACACTTAATTTTTTTACATACATTCAATATTCAAGCCTCATATTAAAAAAAAAATTTAATTTTTCGTATAGGGAAGACAAAATTATCATCAATTGTTTATTTAAATGTTATAAACAAATGGGAAAATAAAAATATTAAATATTTTTTTTTATCATGTATAGAAAGTGCAATCAATTGTCAACATATGTACCAAATTTTATAATTTTATGTTAACAACTTTAAGAGGAATTAAGTTTTCAATTAAACTAGTCGGTGAAGGGGAAAATGGGGTGTTCCCCCCAAATTTTGGGTGTCATTAGATCAGTTTGTTTAGAAACGTCCAAACTATAGATTAAAAATGGTTTCAGATGTGTAAATTTTCGATGTTTGTGATCGCGTAAGACCAGAAAATTTAAAGAATTCCTCATCTACATATGAGATTAAGTACATGGCATCATAAATTTTTTTTTTTTCTCAAAAAAGTATGAACAGCATCTTAAAGTACGTCAGGGGCGTCGCAACCGGTTCCAACTTTGTCATTTTACAATCAATTTTCTTTTGTTTAGTTTTTATTTATGTAATAGTATCATCTTTACGTAAACTTAATAAAATTTGAAATTTTTCACCGATTTCTATTTTTTCGTGGCCACAGGTACACTGCAAAATGTGATTTTTATAAACATCTGGCCTGTTTTCGTCGATATCTTCTGAACTATTTATGGACATAAAGATTTAAGTATATAATTATTTGCCATTTTATTACCTTTCATTTGGTACCAAAAACGATTAAATTGAGCATTTCTAGCTCGAGATATAAATTTTAAAGTGAAGAGGTCGAACAAATGAAAAAACCACAATATCTCAAAAACGGTACCATAAAAAAAAATGTTATTTTCATTTCCGAATTCAGCGCGAAAAAGCACATAAGAAAAGTATCCTCTCATCAAAGGAACAAAAACAAATTTTTTTTTGTATCGATTAACAAACTGTCGAAAAGCTCAACGAACATGAAGCATAATTATTTTGTTTATTTTATTTTTATATTTCCATGGTTTTTTTAAAAATCTGGCCTGTTTTCATCGATATCTTTTGAAAGGATTACTCAGTGGAATATGTAATTATACACGTTTCATTATCATTTAAATACCTTTAATTTGATGCACGATTAAATTGGACATTTAGAGCTCAAGATATAAATTTTAAAGTGAAAGAAGGTCGAAAAAACCACAATATCTCGAAAACTGTGTCATTCAAAAAATTTTTATTTTCATTTCCGAATTCAGCAGGAAAAAGTACATAAGAAAAGTAACTTCTTATCAATGGAACAAATAAAAAAATCATTTTGTAAACTAGTGTTATACACTTATATGAAAAAATTAAGAAAAACATAAGAAAATATTGTAAACCACATTGGAAAACTTACAAATAATAATTATTTTACTACATTAATTTAATTTGATTTAATTTTAATGAAAATGCTGAAACTGAATATGAATATATAAACTTTTAAGAAACTTTTGAAAAAACCCGGCTTTATAACTCACGGTTGTATGGCGACGGTTATTGCTAATGTTGTCCGTGTCCTCTTTGAAGTTCATTGTCATTTCCCCCTTTTCCTGAATTCGTAGACTTTCTAATGTCAGTTTTTTATTGTGGTTTCTTTCTATGTCTAATATTCTAACTTAGTCGAAATCAGCTATGTGGTTTGTCTCTAATTAGGCTTGCCAGATCCAAATTGTGTTTCACCTGGACATTTAAAAAAAAACCAAAAATAATCTGGATTTGTGGGGACACTTAAAAAAAATCTTGATTTTTCTGGACAAAAAAGAAAACTTAAGCTTAGTTCCAAAAAAACATATATATTTAATTTAAATAAAATAAACATAACAAAAACAACAGAAACATAACCATTCAGTTAAACAAAATTAAGCGCATATCTTAAATAAGTTAATTTAAGTCCATAAATACTTATTTTTAGATCGAACTGCCTGTATATAAATTTAGGTTGATTATGCTTGATTTATTTGTTCAGAATATAAACTCAACTGACCGTCACTGTTGCACACTTATTTTCATTTGATGGTGCGTAGCTGTTGGTCGCGTTCAGGAGGATGAAGATCTTATAACATCCTTATAAATCCACCTTCTGGACGTGACGAATATTAAGACATTTTTAATGCCTTCAGGACATGTTTTTATATCTAGTCCTTTTTTTTCTTTTATTTCCTTGTTCAAATTTTATCTGGACATATTTCCGATTGTCTGGACTCTGGACTTGGGACTAAAAATCTGGACAATCCAGACGAATCCAGCCCATCTGGCAACCCTATCTCTAATATATGTTGTCCTATTGCTGTTGATTGTTTTTTGTTTTTGATATCGCGCTTATGTTCTCCCATTGTCACTTCGAGTGCGCGTTTTGTAGTCCCAATCAGAGAACTGCAAAAATCACAATTTTGTTGATTGTTGCATACTCAAAAGTTTCCACTCACAATCGATCACGAGAACTCAAACCAAACCCTGAGTATAATCAGCTTTAGGAAAAAAGTGCTAATTTTATGTATGCGTCAGTTGGCTGATCGAACAACTTTACTCCATTCATGCATGAGCATACTTGTCTTATGCCAACTGATTTGATCGGTAAAAAAAATCGAAATGATCGCAATCAAAGCATCCACAAATTGCATGAATAGAACCCGAATATAACGACAACCAAATGGGTATGAATATGAGTGTATGCTAATTTTCTTGTATACGTATACAACAAGAGAAAGATAATGTATTATTGCTTTGCCAACCCCTGCAATAAGGTATACGCGTTGATTTCTTTTCTTTTCAATTTTTGTATGCTTTGGTTGCAATCACTTTGTTTTTTGTTACCGATCAAATCAATCAGCAAAAAACAAATATGTTCAATTGTGAGTGATGCGAACGTGTTCAATCAGCTGAGTGATGCACATCCAAAGTGAAAGGTTCGGATTTACTCACAATGCTCACACGCAACCACTGGTTTGATTGATTAAAAATCATCAGGGAACGCAAGTGTTTGAGCAAGTTTGATCGGTTGAGCCTAACATCTTACTTTATTGGGTGTTGATTTATGTCTGAGCATTTATTAATCACCCATTGCAGTTCTCTGGTCCCAATGTATATTTTCGTCACCCCCACACGTTACTTCATATCAGTGTTGCCATGGCATGTGAAGCTTATTCCCCACAGCGCGTCGAAATATTCCCCGATTTTCGGAACGATTCCCCACACATTTCTACCGAACCAATACAACTTTTATATACGTTCATTGAAATAAAGAAAAAAAAAAAAATTTAACTTCATTTTAGTAAACGAACGATCCTGTACTGTACCCACCATATAATTACATCATGTTCATAGGCGTGGCCAGAAATTTTTCGAATGGGTTCCAATACCGAAAATTGCGCCCTATATAAACGTCCTAACCACCTATATTCTTATAATTTTTATACAGTGAAATTTTTATGAGATGATTAGAATGTATACTTTTTTTTTAATTTTTACACAAACATATTAGATTTACTACTATTTTGATATAAAGAATTGTACACACAAATAAAGAAAATTAAATTGCTAATAATTAGATCATGCATTGAAACGTTTAGTTGTTCGATTAAAAAGAATATAAGATTATAGAATTTTATTGAATTAAAATAATTCTAAATCGCTTTTTCAAATAAAAGCTTTCATGGAAGTTTTTCTTATTTTATTTATCAATAATTTTTTAGTGAATTTGTATGTGATTTTTGCACCCCGCCAAAGTTAGTGTGGGTTCCGAGGAACCCACTGTGACCACGCCTATAATTCATGATTCCGAGCTATTGTTTTTATGTCGTAATTTCCTTATTGAATTGTATTTGTCAACAATAATGAAAACATGTTCAGTAATTTAAAGCAGAAAGACGATGAGGCAGCCATAGCGACAGCAGCCTTGTAGCGCTGTTGCTCTTTGAAAGTTACATTTTACAAAAAGTTAAGGCCATATGTAAACGTATTTTTTGGAATATATAACGGTTTTTAAAATCAAAAACTGGTCAAAATTTCAGAAAAATCATGAAATCTCCTAAATTATAGGTTAAATTTAAAAACTTTGCGTACTATTATTGTAGGCCATTAAATAATCGCACATTTTTGATATACATTCAGGGGTTCCCAGCTTTTTTACAAAAGCTATATCCGCAACTTCCGATGGCTATATCTCCGAAACTAGATCCGAGCGATACTTTTTAGAAATTCATTCAAAATTCCCCACAAAATTAGTAAATTCCTCGTATCCCCAATCGTATGCGAATTCCCCGCAATTTGGGGAATTCCCCACGACCTGGCATCACTGCTTCATACACATATTACCAGTGTTGCCACAATAATTTTGAAAAAAAAGCTAGACTACCTTAAATAAAAGGCTAAAAAGGGCTAAATAAAATTTTTCAAGCTAGAAAAAAAAGGCTAGAATAAAACTTTTATAAACTTGTGTTTTTTTTTTATTATGTGTACTCTTAGTTCGCTTAAAATAGCGAAAAAAATTAGATTCAGATAGTAAATGTTACGAATATTACATACAATATATACAGTGGGTGAACATATTATTAGAGCCACTACGTGTTCAGATTATTTTTCTCTGATCAGTCTTCGATTCATCTCCTGTCTGACAAGTCAGAGTTTTTAAGGAGATTGGTTCGGGAGAAGTACCGCAATGACTATATAGTAAAATGATAGGCTTTCCCAAGTTGAGGAATGGTGTTTTTTTGTTTAAGGATGAATCTCTCCTTCCCACAATCCAAAAAAAAAAATCACGAAATACCCTGGAATAGAATCCATGAAATGTTTAATAAACTGTAGCACAGAAGTGAAGAAATCTAAAAAAATTGGTTGGAATGCAAATAAAGTATGCCTAGAAGAGCTAAAGAGATGATTGCTACAATAGGCCGTTCAACAAGGTTTTTGACATATTTCTATACAATTATTTTTAGTTCTATAAATACTAACAGGAACACCTAACTTGTATTTTTATTTTATCAATTAGACCCCTTAGAAACAAGTAAATAAAGTTATTTGGACAATCTTTTTACTTTTATGCTTTTATCATGGTGTAAGTAGAAAAAATGTGTATTTTATGTAGTGGCTCTAATAATATGATCACCCACTGTATGTACATATGTATGTCAGTGATGGCATTTGGGTTTTGTGAAATTGTACTGAATCGAGACTTCAAATTTACTAGAGCCCGAATGTACTTTTTTGTCTTGAACACCCAATTTTCCTAAAATGCACGAAATTGTTCTAAAATTTACTATCAAAAAAAGATCCTCACTTTTTCCATCTCAAAAACCGTAGCAAAATTAGATAAATTTCACAGTAAATTAATTACAAAATCTACACATTGCGCGATTATTTTCATTTACTAAAAAAACAAAAAAAAAACGTTATTAATATAAAAGAATAATTATATTATATACAGTTAATTACTATAAATCTACTCATTGCGGTTATTTTCATTTACTAAAAAACAGAAAAAAGGTAAATATTATAAATTGTCCAAATGTACCGAAAATGTGCTAAACATTTGGCGAATGTACTGAAAATGCCCCAAATGTACCAAATGAACTGAAAACTTGTCGAATGTACTGACAACGATTTTTCAGGACGCAAATGTACCGAAAAAAGTACAAATGTACCGAAAATGCCATCACTGATGTATGTATGTATGCAGGGCCGTCGAGAGGAAATTCGGGGCTGGGACTGAAAAGTATACGCGTAAAACCCGTATGATATGCGAAAATCATGTGTCTCTCAAAGACATTCAAATTATTTCTGTCATGTGATGTGTACGAATTTGAAGGCCTAAGTGTTTCTTGGGAATAAAAAAACTTAAAAATATGTAAATATTTTGCATGCAGAGTATTAATATTTTGAGTTTGTGAGTTTTCAATCAGTATTAATCGGGATATATTCTATTGATATAAGTCGAGATGATCAGATGAAGTTGTTTTGAGCGATTATAAAAAATAAGAATTACAGTCCTCAATACGATGCTTTTTTGATTACTTCTTGATGCATACAAAGGAAATGTACCTACTGAAGAAATTTTGGAGTCAAAACTGGGCATTTTCTCAGACGATTTTGAACTGACCAACCTCCGTCCTCAACTCCAAATATTGAAAAACATGCCTGGCAACAAATCAACGTGCTGCGCTGCACACAACGAAACACCTTCTAAATCAAGTTTATCGACTCGTGAATAATGACAGTGCCAGGCTCAGTAGCTTCTTGTGACAGGTCATTTAGCGCTTTGCGACGGTTAAAGACTTATCTTCGTCTACAAATGACCCAAAAACGTCTTACCCATACAACGCTCCTTCATGTTTATAAGGAAAAAACTGGATCCTTAGATTTGCGAAGAGTTATGAAAGAGTTCATCTCGCGAAGAAATCGAAAAGCCAGTTTTGGAAACATTTGAACAAAACTTTATCTTTAATTAATTGTCTTTATGTCTCGTCCTCTAGTACCGAATAAAAGTTTTTTTTTCAAAAAAATTTTTAGATATTTTTTATTTGAGTTAACCCCCTCATGAAAAATTTAGTTGCGACGCCCCTATACTTTGTCTTTTGAAATGAAATGAAATGCCGTTGAGTTTGCTCAAATATAATTTTTTTTTTTCGTGAGATAACGCATTTTGGTATTTTTATGTTTGAAATAGTGCTTTTAACCCATTAACGTTAGTAATGCCATATAAACCTTATAAGTCATACAAACATATCTCAGCGGCAAAGTGTATGTACCTTAAGATGCAGTTCATATATTTTTGAGAAGAAATAAATTGCGATGCTACATAACCTCAAATAAAGTCCAAAATTGCTTTTTTGCACTTTTGGGCTTATACATCTGGAAAACCAGAGCCAATTATAGGATTTGGATCTCGGATTCGGATTAAGCGCATCAAAAACCTTTGAAATAATATATTCTGGTTTCTGGGTTAGAGGTTCGGCCTTATTTTGTCGGCTTGTGTTATTCTTCTATGAATATTCATTTATATAAAATATCAATGATATTATTGAAACAGTAAAAAAAAACATGTGTGCAGTTCACAAGTGAAACTGCGAAAGAATGATACGAAAATGTTTTATTAAAATGATAAAAGTTGACGGGATCTAGAATAGGTACAGCAAGTCTTTGGTAGTTAATCAGTGAATTACTTGAAAAAATTTAAGAAATAGCCAATGTTTCCACGCTTATGTCTCAGCTTTTGATTGACCAATCTCGAAGCTGATAGTTCTGGTGCACTCAGCACTCAGCTATTTGATATATCATTTACTGCTGTAGATCAGCGATTGGCAAGCACAGGCACTTTTTGCCCTCGGTGCCCTTTCCGTTATTTGAAATTTCCGCAGAATTTCAACGCTATCGGCGCACAGCGTCGAGTTTAGTTCTAATGAAAACAAAAACAATACACACAGGCATTAGCGAGGCGCCGCACAGTGGATTTTTGTGGCCATAAATAGGAAGATTTTGAAAGTGCTAGGGATTGAAAAAATTTTTAAGAGAATCGTCAGAGAATACTTAGGGAATGAAAAAAAAACTATAAAAGTTTTAAATTTGCTTTGAGTTTAGTGACACAGTGGGCTCAAAGTTGAACTTTGTACACCAAAAATGTTCTATGAAACTTTTTATAAAAGAGCTTGTTGGATAAAGCGCTTTAGTTAACTTGTTTGAAACAAAATGCTATAATATAGCATATTGGCGAAAAGTAAATTGTTTCCACTTTATAAAAATTAATTTTATTTTAATTTTGTCGTCTTTATATGAACTTTACGGATTTTTCAAAAATTATATTAAAAAATGATAAAGTGGAAAGTTTGAAAACTTTGACAGAGAAAAAAAAAGTATATCTCCGGATTTCGAAAATTTATTTATATGTAATGTAAGAAAGTATGGTTAGCTAGAAGACAAATTTTCAGCTGCTTTTTTTCACAATTTTTTTTTTTATCAAGTTTTTCCTAATGCAGTTTTAGAAGGAACAAAAAATACTAACTTTTATGAAATGCTCTTATTAATTTATTTTTATTGAAATATACCAAAATTGCATATTGGCATAAAGTTCATAGCTCATACTTTTCAAAAAATGTTTGCTTGAGCTTCTGTATTCTATGAGTGAATTATGGTGATTTTTATAAAATTAGGGCTGAAAAAGTCATAATTGAGAAAATTGGCAAACTTTGACAAAAAAAAAGTATATCCCCGGACTTCGGAAATTTTTTAATATGTTATGTGAGAAAGTATGGTTAAGCAAAATCTAAGATTTCAGCTGCTTTTTTTCAGAACTTTTTTTTTATGATTATTTTTCTACTGCAACATTTGAAGGAAAAAATATTTTTATTTCTTCACATTTTGCAGCGCTTTACAATAATTTTATCGATTGTAAAAGCTTACAGTGTGAAATAAGATGCTTAAATTTTGAAAGAAGTTCATTTTAGTAGAGGGGAACTGAAAAGGGATATTCTTTCTCTTTCTATCCCCCTTGGGGTTCACCCTTTTTATACCTGAATATAACGTAGTGAAGGTATGGCAGATGCAGCATATGGGGCTTAAGTCCGATTATGAACATTTTTATTATTATCATTATTTTTTTTATTATTATTATTTTTATTATTCTAGTTATATATTTTCCAGTAAATATATTATAAATTTTTATGTTTTTATTTATAATTGTTATTTTATATTTTCCAATAAATTCGTTATTTACATATATTCTGTATCTAGTTTTCAAATGTGGTGTTTAATATATGTAGTTTTTTATTTTTCTCTAATAACTTGTAAACTATAACAGATATCGGGCAATTTATAAAATTTTTGAAATCAGCATAGCCAATTTATTGGGAATTAATACCCATTTTGAAATAAAACCTCAAAAAGCATTCTACCTTTGTATGGAAGTTAGGCGTGTCCGTGAACCGATTTTTTTCATATTCACAAGTTTTTGTTGTTTTAACCCAAAAACGTCTGTGAAAAATTTCAAGACTCTAACGCTATTACTACTTCCATCTTTTTTGATTTTTCTCTAATAACTTGAAAACTATAGAAGATATCGCAAAATTAGTACTTTTTTTGAAATCAGAATTGCCAAGTTAAAGGGCATTGATACCCATTTTGAAAAAAGATCTCAGCCACATTCCAACTTTGTATGGGAGGTAGGCGTGTCCTTGAACCGATTTTTTTTTATATTCATAAGTTTTTGTTGTTTTAACCCAAAAAACGTATGTGCCAAATTTAAAGACTCTAGCTCTATTACTACTGTTAATGGCCACCTTTTTTGGTTTTTCTCTAATAACTTGAAAACTATAAAAGATATCGCAAAATTAATAACATTTTTGAAATCAGCATTGCCAAGTTAAAGGGAATTTATACCCATTTTGAAAAAATGTCTCAACCACATCCCAACTTTGTATGGGAGGTAGGCGTGTCCGTGGACCGATTTTACTCATATTCACAAATTTTTCCTATTTTTACATTCTAAACATATACACCAAATTTCAAGAGTGTGGCGCAATTATTACTATTTATGGCATACAAATCCATCCACTGTGCGCCGCATGCCGCATTGTGTTTCGACGAATGTAGCAATTGTTTTTGTTTATAGTGCAATTTGGTTTTTTTGTGCAGTTGGCGAATTTGGAAATGAAAGCAAAAAAATTTTAAAATTTACTTTGTTGTTGCTTGATGTTGTTGTTGTGCCCTTTTGCTAGATTTCCGTGCGCACCACTGCTGTAGATATTCTAGATGCCGTCAATTTTTATACTCTACACAGAGGGTATATTCACATTGTCA
The DNA here is from genome assembly GCA_963662105.1 of Meiosimyza platycephala. NCBI lineage: Eukaryota > Metazoa > Arthropoda > Insecta > Diptera > Lauxaniidae > Meiosimyza > Meiosimyza platycephala. The sequence goes on from OY759212.1 coordinate 11,878,920, forward strand.
TTCCGTTTAAAACGCATAGAAGGGGGCGTGGCAGGTATAGAAAAGTATATATATTATTGATCAGCGTCACCACCTGAGTCGATATAGCTATGTCCCTCTGTCTGTCTGTCTGTTGAAATCACGTTTACGGGAAAATTAAGCAAGCTAATTCAATGAAATTTGGCACACAGGTCACACCTCCTTGCAAGCTGCTAGCATATATATCGGGTCACGACCACGCCTACCACCCATACTCTATGTAAATATACCTCAATCCATTTAGAAAAAAGTTGCTGCAATTTTGATGAAACTTGGTGATTTGGTGACCATGTGAACAGAATTAAGATTGAGCTAGGTTTTAAATTTTCAAAAGCTCATAAAGAGGCGTGGCACAGCCCTAAATTTTAGCTTTTATAATGCCATAACTCGTAAACCGCGCAAGATATTGTGATGAAATTTGGTACAAGGATACAGATCATATCTATCTTGAATTCTGTTTGAAGTGAGCGGAATTGAAAAAGTGGGCGTGGCACTTTTTAACAATTAAAAATTATGATTTCGTATAATTCATAATTGGCACATTCGATTTTCATAAAAATTTTAGGGATGAAACTACTAAGAGCAGTCATCAATACAAGCTTCGTCAGTTTACTGGAAAAACACGTTGAAGGGCGTGGCACAGCCCACAATATTTATAAACGTTATAATTAGAGAACAAACAACGTAATCGTAATGAAATTTAGTATGGTAGATGCACTTGCTAAAAGATATCTTCTTACGAAAATTTGGCACAATAGAACCGGTGGGCGTGGCACCTCCCATGTAAGCAAAACACGTTTAATGCTATAGTGTGCAATGAGAGTAATCTTCATAAAATTTGGTGCATAGATGTCAATTATTATAATCTATAAAATTAAATAAATTTTGACAGGATTTCATCAGTGGGCGTGGCACCTCCCATATTAACATAAAGTTGGAAGTGATATTTTAAGAGAACTATTGCAGCAATTGGCATGAAATTTGATGTAGGTGGTTAAGTTGGTAAGGTATGTCATCTGAAGTGGGCGAAATAGCACCAGTGGGCGTGGCACCTCCCATAAAAGTAAAATACCTTAAGTGCCGTATTTATCGAAATATATGAGCAATCATGCTGAAATTTGGTAAGAGGTTTGTTTATAGAAAGCTATTTCAGGATCAAGATCAGTCTCGATTGTATCAGTGGGAGTGTCACCGCCCAAAATTTTAAAGTTAACTAAGGCATATATCGCAAACTATACAAGCTATTTTGCTAAAATTTAGTATTTGGATGTCAATGACGAATATAATTTATTGAACCAAAAGTAGGCGGAATTGGAGAAGTGGGCGTGCATATTTGGTTTTCTGCATTTCTATTCTATTTTTTTGAAAATTTTCCACATTCTTTTGACTTTTCCAACTTTCTAACTTTTCCCAAAATATTCCATATATATATTTTCCACTTTTTCAACCTCTTTCAACTTGATTCGACATTTTCTTTATTTTTTCGACTTTTTCGTGAATTTTGAATTGTTTCAACTTTTTTCAACTTCTTGCAACTATTTTTGAGTTTTTAACCACTTTCAACATTTTCCACATTTTTTCGTCATTTTCAATTTCTTTTAGACTTTTTGAGTTTTTTCAACTGTTTCAAAACTTTTCAACCTCTTTGAATCTCATTCTATTATTTTCGACTTCTTCAACCTTTTCAACGTCTTTTTAACATTTATTTGAAAATTACTTTTAGTGCAGTGTAGGGTATGTGAGTTTCGGCCTGGCCGAAGATAACACGTTTACTAGTCATCATTCTAATAAACATTTTCGTCGCTTTCTATTGCAGTTTAGTTTTCTAAAGGTTTTTTTTTGTTCTATTTAATTTCGTTTATTTGTTTTTGTTTTTTCATTGCATTTACGTCCACGCAATAAACATAAAATAAGCTTATGCGACAGAATTTGATTCAAACCTCCTTGAACGCACGAAGTGTGTCGACTCTTGCACGATTTCCGATCGATACTCGGTAAAACGAACTAAGCTATCGCATAAACATAGTACAGTAGAATCTCGATAAAAGCAACTCCGATAAAAGCAACTTTCCAATAAAAGCAACCTCTTCAAAGCTACCACGTGTTATTCTGTAAAAGCAACTTTTGGTTGCAATTATAGGGCTTAAAAATTTTTTTGAGCATTTTTTGAAGAATTTTGGCAAATTTTTTGAGCTTTAAAAGTTGAAGAATTTTGGCAAATTTTTTGAGCTTTAAAAGTTGAAAGTAATCTAAGTAGCCATGCATTTCCAGGAACTCTGTGCAATGATTGTACCTATACAGCGTAGTTGTTTCTTTTGATTTTATTCTGTATTGTGATTTGTGTTTGATTTCTTATTTCGCTTGTAAAATGTCGATTTCAATTAAAAAACATAAGCAAATAAGATTAGATTTGAATAAAAAAGTAGAAATCTTAAAAAAAATTGATAGTGGTGTGAACAAAAACAGATTGGCTTTAGTAGTTTTGATTTTTTAAATCTGTCCAGTATTTGCAACTTTTCGATGTTTGCAACAACCCCTGGGACATTTTGGTTGCTTTTATCGAGATTCCACTGTAATAGAAAGCAATCAACGTAATTTTTCTCACTATAGCAAGGATTTGGTAGTTGATCAGTGCATTGCTTGACAAAATTGAAAAAATAGAAAATCTTTGCACGCTTATGTATATTTCAGCTTTTGGTTACCCGATCTCAAAGCTGGTTTCAGCACACTCTGCTCGATGAGTACCTACTTCAATTTAATTTGATTTATTTATAGCTATTCTAGATCATACTTAAAAAAAGCTTTTCATGCAGGAGCACCACTTCACCAAAACCTTGGGGGGACAAGAATTATAATTCCACCATTATTGGATGGTTTTATTGAATTGTTGTATTGAATAATATCTAGTATCAGATCCTTGGGGAGGGGCCAATGTCCTCCCCAGCCCTACCGAATTGACGCCACTGGTGTCATGTTTTGAGTTTCAAATTTTGCGTTGCGTTATAAATTTTTGAAATTACCTCCACTAAAGAAGTTTCACTTCAAAAAGTCAACGCTGTCAGATTAAAATCTGCTGCATTATGAAGCGTACTTCTTTTTGCTTCAATATTTATGAAACGAAATTTAAATCATATCTCATTTTCATTTTTATTTGGCAAGTGCATTTTCCAAATTCCATTGTTGTGTTTCAATTTTTCAAATTTATGATAAACAAAATTTTTAAAATATTTTTTATCTCTGTAAATGCCAACTCTGGGAAAAAGTGTTAAGAACTTCATTTTATTTTCAAAATTTCTAACTTATTCCTGACTTATTACATTCTACCAGAGAGTTTATATTTATGTTTATATCAAAGTTGAAATATTTGTAACGTAATAATGGTTCCACTTATGTATATCGTATATATATTTCTGGTTAATCATTAACTTAAAAACTACATTAAAAAAAAAAAAATAGAAAAAATCAGCGAAATCTCAAGGTTCAAATTTTGGCAAATAAATGTCCCAGATACTAAAAAAAAACAGCTATTTATGCAAATATTATGAATATGTAATACCAAGCAAGTGAATGACCGATTTTTGTCAGCCTAGAAGATAAGACCAAGATACTGAAAAGTTTTCACATATTCAATTGAAAAACAATTAGATAAACTGAAAGCAGATGCGATATTAAATTACAGAGTTAAAAAGAGCAATTGCATATGAAGTGGATAAAAATGTAGAGTTTTGGAGCAATATGTTTATATTTTGGTATGCTTTTTAATTGGTCAATGCAAAAAGTAAAATGTAGTATGCTCGCAGATTCTGAAACGTTGCCTAACAAAGCTTACTGATGATACCATGTAGCGGTGGTTGAAACTACTTACGTAGTATAAGCTGCTAGTTTCCCATTTTGGTTTTTTTTTTCAATAAAAAAATATGTAGTACACGGTTAGAAATTTTGGATTAAATTTTAATACTTAAGCCTTGATATTAAAATTCATTTTTAATACTTTTTTGTACTAAAATTTAATACTCGTTTTTATTAAGAAAAAAATTATTAAGAAAAAAATTTATTAAGAAAAAAATTTTATTTCGAATGGGATTCGAACCCAATAGTTGCATGCGCAGCTTAACGTCGTCGATGGCTGGACGTGTTATTTATTGGTTGGCTAGAAGTTTATTTATATTGACAACGTAAAGTGAAAGTTCAATATTGAAGTATTAAAATATAATACAGGATGGTTTAAAAATCAAATATAATACTTATGTATTAAAATATAAAATTTATTACAAAATTTTGTAATCTATTGAAAAGTATTAAATTTAATCAAAATTGTATTAAAAATCGTTGTAATATTTCGCTTGTATTAAAATTTAATCCAAGATTTCTAACCGTGTAATAGTAAACAAAAATTGTTTTTCTCAATTCGTTTGTTCCCGTCCTGTATTGAATTTTGACAACTATGAAGCCAATGTAAGCGACACACCGAAATAATATGATCTTTATTACTGAATTGATGTTTGTAAGTATGCTGAAATATATTTTTGGTATAAGTTTTATATATTATAATAATTTTCAAAACAATTTTTTATTAAGAAGTTTTTAGTTACAGCGATGCCACCAAAGAGAATCGAACTCGACTTCACATCAAACACGCAATAATAACTAATGAGCTGAGGTGCCCCAACATTTTCCATTTAGTCTGGAGTTCAGCTTCAAAAAACATATTAATGTAGTAAAAAAAACACAAAAACAATGCTATTAACGCTTTAAAATTTTGTGTTGGAATATTTGCCAATGGCATTCTGCATTTTTGAAAGCGAAAGTTCTTGATTGGGTTTTAGTTCATGAAACACCGGATTGGTTTAGTATTGAGAAGAGCCTTTATTTATTTCACGGAAAAAACCGATTTAGTTGTAAGTCACGGAGAACTTTTTGATGAATTATCTTGTGCAAAAATATACATATATTTGTAACTTGATTGTGAATTCAACCCAAGAGCTTGAGCTTCATTTATTTTATATTTTTCATTAGAACAATGTATTATCAAATTATTTTATGTTTTTTATCTCAGTATTGATTTTCTTCTCGTACATACCAAAAACTAGAATACTTAACGCAAAAAATGACACCTCATTCATCAAAATCGGTTTTGTAATAGTTGGGCAATATCATTTTAAAGAGCATTTCGATGTTACTTTCTACTTGTTTCTGATCACCTGGTGTTTAGCACATTTTAACACGATAGATGATGTCCCAAAAACATGCCGTGTCGAATTTTATTAAAATTGGTTTAGCCGCTATCAAGTTATAGGCATTTAAAAAAACTCTTCTAACTACAGCGTCCTTTGTGTGCAATTAATGAAATTATTTTTCTATAGGCAAAAACTAGGTTACCTAACGAAAAAATGACACCTCATTTGTTAAAATCGGTTCATTAATAGCCGAGCAATAGTGTTTTAATGTTAATTAAAACACCCCGTTACTTGCTAACGGTTTATGATCGCCAGGTGTTGGTGTAGGTGTTTTTCACATTTTCATATGATAGAATACATCGCAAAAACTTAACCTGTCAAATTTCACTAAATTTGGCTTATTCGTTATCAAGTTATGGGCATTTAAAATTGTTTTGATCACAGCGCCCTCAATGTGCAATTTATGGTACTATTTTTTTATTAAAAAAAAACTAGATTATATAACGAAAAAAATGACGCCTCATTTGTTAAAATCTGTTCATTAATAGCTGAGCAATAACGTTTTAAGTTAAGTAAAAACCACCAGTTGCTTGCTGCTGGTTTATCTAGATCTACCGTTTCTAACCTTCTTGATTTTACGTCTTTTGCTTTAAGTTCAATTGCTTCTGGGTCGCAAGTATACTGTATCTACACAGACTTTAGTAAAGCATTTGACAAATTACCACATAGTTTGATTTTGTTTAAATTAAATAAAATAGGATTTCCTATGAATTTTGTCAGATGGATTGAATCTTATTTATTTGATCGTTCTTATCGAATAAGATTTCGAGGGGTGTTGTCCTCTCCTTTTACAGCGTTTTTAGGTGTTCCGCAAGGAAGTCACCTGGCGCCGCTCCTGTTTATTTTGGCTATCAATGATGTTACTCATATAATCAAAAACTCTCATCTGCTTACATATGCTGATGATATGAAAATTTACAGGACTGTGAAGGTGGATAATGACAACTTTGCCCTTCAGTCTGACCTGAAATCACTTGAAGTTTGGTGTTCTAAAAATAGCTTACATTTAAATCCTGATAAATGCCAAACTATGATCTTCTCTAGAAAGAAAATTAATGTGGAATTTGATTATACAATTAATGATATGAAAATCTGTTGTGTCGATATAGTCAAAGACCTTGGTATACATGTTGATGCTTAATTGACGTTTAATGAACACATTAATATAATCTGTAAGAAGGCTTCGTCATTACTTGGATTTATAAAGCGGTGGACAAAAGAATTTAATAGCCCGTTAGTAACAATAACTTTATACAATACAATTATGCGTCCTCACTTAGAGTATGCTAGCCAAGTATGGCCTCCATATTACAATATACATATAGATAGAGTAGAACGAATCCAAAAAAATTTTGTTCGGTTTGCTCTCAAGAGCTTAAATTGGAATGACCTCTTAAACCTTCCTCCTTATGAGGATCGTTTAAAGTTATTACGTATGCAGTCTTTGAGCACTCGTAGAAATATTGCGGGTATAATTTACTTGCATCAGCTTGTATCAGGGTCGCTTGCTGCGCCAGAGCTTCTGAATTATATTCATTTTAACACTAATCGTAGGAGTAATCGTAACTCATATCAGATATTTTACCAACTTGTCAGTATAACTAATTATATGGCTACAGCTCCTTATAATCGCATGACTACTCTAATTAACAATTGAGATGTCAAAAGGTCAACTCAAGCTTAGATTAAAAAATAACTATAGTTAATTTTGTAGCTTAATGGTTGTTGGTCTTTATGTTTGTGTTGTCCGAGCCCCACCGCATGATGGGTAAATTTTTTCTAACATTTATGCCTTAGGTCATTTAAATAAATCCATACAATTGCATTCATGCAATTTTATGCTTATATATTTATGATCTGAGTGGGTATGATGGGAAAGTGCGACAAAGCTAAGAAAAAATTATAAAAATATAACAAATAAATTTGCATGTATAATTTTTTCTTTTCCATAATTTATTAATAAGCTTTTTACTTGGTTTAAAGCTTCAAGCTAAATTGCTAAGAAGGCTAATAGCTGTAGTAGCTAAACTCTATTACTATTATTATTATTATGATGGCCTGGTATTTCAAAAATTTTTACATATAGAATTTTTTCGTGTTTCTGGAAAATCGGTCGCTGCCGACACACATAAATAAATAAACCATAACTCCTAAACTACTGAACATAATCGCGTAAGTTTTTTTTTTGTTGGAAAGATTGTGAAGAGAAGAAGGGACGTGTACACTTTTTTTTTCAATAGTAGGCGGTGCCACGCCCCAAACAGGAAAATAAGTTTCCACGGCTAAACTACTGGAGAGATTTTATTAAAATTTGGTTTGAAGATAAATTGAACCCTAAGAAAGGTTGTCAAAAACTTTGATTTCTTTAAGTGGGCGTGGCACCACCCTGAATGTGAAAAACGCTGTCTCAGCTGAGCCGCTTCATCGATTTGGATGAAATTTGGTATGGAGATAGATTGATTGTTGAATAAAAATTTATTTTTTTAGTGGGAGGTGCCACGCCCCCTAAAGGAAAATACGTCGTTATTGCTAAACTAAACAACCAATTTTGAAGAATATTTGTCAAGATATAGATTGAACCCTAAAAACATTTCTATATACACAAATTTTGTTAAGTAGGCGTGGCAGCACCTCTAACAGGAAAATAAAAATTCATTTCGTTAGTTATTCCTTACATGATCCAAGCGTGCTAAATGTCCAAGTTCATAAATAATCTTACGGAAAATTGTTAAGGAAACCAAAGATCGATGAACGATAAGTTGCTTTAAAACCATCAAATTACTGAAACTGATGGTGTGGTATTGGTTAAACTGCAACGCTCATTAGTTGCTCAAACATTTTCAGGTACTTATTTTCTTTCCTCTAGCCTTAAAAAGCCATTTTCATTATGAATGTTGGGAAGAGCTCTCACATAAAGTCAAAGGACTTAGGGTTAACAGGTCTATCCTCTTCTTTTAAAATCAATGGAAAAACATAGAAATTTATGTTCGCAGCAGTATTAAACTTGATATGTTGTACACTTCTCAGCATGCCTATACGGAGACAGATCTATAAAAACTAGGCTGCATACCCTAGTATGTAGTATTAAATTATCTTTCGCAAGTAAGCAACTCCTTCTGCACATTGTAACAGTGTTGAATAGCGTCAAGGCTAAGGTCAAGTCAAGGCAGGCATTAATAGATTCTTAGCTGGTATGATTGAAAGACTACTGACAAATAGAATCATAACGTCAGAACTAGGTAAATCCAAGAAAAGTAGGTTTGTTCGCAGAACCAAACGATTATAACTAAAGATGAGGTTAACATTTTGTATATTTTTCTATCCTAGCACAAAATCGAATTAGTGCTTCTTTATTAAAAAAAAAAATTAAAAAAATATATACATTCATGATAAAAAGCTTTTATTTTTTGTTTTCGGAAACTTCGCATAACAAAAAAATAAATATTAATAATAAAGTTAAGTTAAGATTTTAAAATAAATAGTATTTACTTTGCATTATTTGGCGCAGTGCATTTAACTATTGTATTTATTTTTATTAAATTTAAATTCTTCAACAAAAGTTCAAAGTTCAGTTTAAAAGTGTACTTGATCGGATTTCATATATGGTAATTTCAGTACGATGATGTCTCTTTCATCAAATTCAAAAAAAAAAAAACAAAAATTCCAACATTTAGTTTCTTTTTTAATTGAAAACGAAAGAGTTCAATATTAATGTCAAAATTAAGCTTAAAAGCATGCTACACAGATCTTTTTATATTCGTTCTATATTTGTCTCTACAATTTAAATGATTTTTTTTCTGTTTTGCTAGTAATTAAATTAAAGTTTTTAAATATGTTAGTTTGATTTACTAAATACGCGGCGGCGATAAGGCCATAGGTAATACCGAAGGAGGAAGGCGAATTAATATGGCAAAAATATGCTTTATAAACAACCAATATCACGGGTACACTGGTAGGTAAATGATTTTTAGTAGTTTATTAAACAGGAAATAAGCATTTAAGCATTCAAAATGATGCTAGAATATTTAATATCAAGGGCATACCAAATATGATTACCAAAAATGTTGATTGTTGATTGAGACTTTGGAATTATGACAGAAATGATTTTTTTTAACAAAAATCTATAAAACGAATTAAGTTAACGAGTGCGAAAAAAAACAACATTTCTGATATAATGCCAAACACTGGTTAAACTCAGGGCATATTTGCTTTTTTTGCATGCCTAAAAATATGCTTCACATTTTAATTTTTACAAGTTTTTACAAAGTATTAGATATTATAGCTTGAGATTCCCAGTTTTGAAGGAGACGAATTGTATTTTGCACAGCATGAACACAATTCTTCTCCTTCAAAACTGGGAATACTACTAATTCTTTGTTTATGAGCTAACGTTGAAAAAAAAATTAATAAAATACAAGCATATTTATAAACATGCAAGACCAAATTAACTTACCTTTGAAATTTAATTAAGAAAATGCAGTGACTATTTATATATAATTAAATTCATTTAAAAAAGTATTGTTTATTTTTAGTACACACTTTTCAATGCACTATATAATGCTAGGCCCTTTTTGCAACAACTATATAAATTATTTTTTATACGAAATAAGCCAATTCATAGAACACATTCTAGCAAAGGAGTTTGATATTTTTTGGTATATTGGCGTTACTTTTGTATGCCTCAAATTAAACAAGAGTATTTTGATAATGGAAAATCTGTTTTATTATATAAAAGAAAAAAAAAAAATGTTTTCAAATTTTAAGAAATGCAAAAGTAAACCATTATACCAAAAATGCTTAGAGCTGCATTAAAGCATATTTTTGGACCGTTGAAATATTTTTACGCTCCTAAATATTTATCGAAATTTTTTTATTTTAAGTTTTTTTTTAAGTTTTTTTTTAGTTTTTTTTTTTTTTTAATATGAACTTTTGTTGAGTTTGTCTCAAGCTTAATACCTAAAATATTGCGACTTCTCTTATTTAATGTTTGTGCAGCTTCAAGCTTTTGAAAGCTTTCCGTTACAGCTTAGTATGCCATGCAGCTTATTTGTCATTACAAAAAAGTTAAATTAAAAAAAAAAGCTTCTAGCAAATTTTTTTTCGTTAATTTAAAAAAGAAAAACAAAAACAAAAAAACACATAAAAAAAAATTAAAGAACTGAGTTAAACATATTTTCATTAAGCATGCTTAGCTGTGCCCATCAAAAGCTCAAAACAAGCTCTTTTACTTTTCTTTTTATTTTCTAAGCGCGGAGAGACGCTTGGTTGGTTGTGAGTAGAATGGAGTGTCATGAACTATGTATGTGTATTTTATTTTCATACTGTGGAAGTTAAATTAAGTTTTTTTTTTGCTTTAATTAAATTCGTGTCTCTGACTGCTTGCTTTTTGGCTGCTTTTTTTTTGCAGCTTCTGCAACACTTGCAGAAGACCTGTTGCCGCTGAGTTGTGTCGTCTTCGTCGACGCCGCCGCCGCACTGCTCTGTTGCGGTACTTCCTCGTCAATGTAGGAGATATCAGATAGTAGCATGGCGGGATTGCGCTGCTGCTGCTGTTGTTGATGTTGTAAGCGATAGTTCGGATTTAGGTAATTAGAACTGTACAGTGGGTACCCAGGTATAGCGCTAGAACGCGGGCTACGCAAACTATGCATACTGTGCATCGAGCGGCGCTCATTCAAATCTTCCAAGTTCGAACGGAAGGCACGAATAACGCGCAACTGAAACATACAAAATTAGACAAACAAACGAAACAAAAATCAAAATAAAAACAACAACAACGACAAAAACAAAAGAAAATTGTTTATGTAAATAGCATATCCATAATAAAAAAATATATAAAATAAAATCCAATCAATAAAATAATAAATGGCGATAAAATAGCAAAAAAATTTTGTATTTTAAATTATAATAAACTAAATAAGAAAATTCGGAACAAATATATAAAATGAAAAAAATAAAAATTTATAAGTTCGACATTATAATAAAAATGGTTTATTTTTGCACGCCCAAAAATATACTAGAAAGTCCAATAATGAATTTAGTCAACACGCTAGCATACTTTTAGGCGAAAGAAATCCATTATATTAAAAATGCCGAACGCTGGGGTTGCTTTGTCTCAATTCAAAAAAAAAAACAAAATTAAAGGAATTAATCATACAACAGGTTTAGTTTTCTGCGTGCGGTGCAGTTGCAAAAATGTTACAACGTCCGACATAATTTTGCAAACAAGAAAAAAATCTATGTATGTATATTGTTTAAGGTTAAAAAACTATCGTAAATAAAAGCATAAAACACGCAAAAATACAAAAAAAATGCATCTAATTTTAGATATTCGGCGCAATATTGGCAACTACGGCAGTTAAAACTATTGATAAAAAAAAATCCTAAGGCATGAGAGCATGAGTAGCATATTATGTATAGTTTCTTACCACAATTATTTTTATAAAAACGTTACCACCATATTCTGAAACCTGTATCAATTTATATTATACAAGTCATAGTGAACGCCTAAATATACTAAAAAAAAAAATAAATTCTTTAAACTTCATACGAAGACAAAATTTCTGCTCAAAATAAAAAAAAAAACAATTTTAGTAATGTATATTAATTGACACAAACTTTAGAATATGGCGAAAAATTGTAATTTGTTTAGTGATTGAATGTGTTACCAACTATCCCAACCCCTTAAAAATTGCTTAATATAAAAGGCTTGCAAAGTTTTGTTTCTTTTTTGTCACTTTACGCAGTGTTATTATGTTGCTAAGTATAAAATACAATGCGTAAGCGGTAAGAAAAGCAAGACCGGAGCTGTTGAGGTAAAATATTGGATGTATTTTAAGCCAGTACTAACTTCAGAGAATTATATCTGTCAATACTTAAATGAGAGCACTAAGATTATATCTTTTTTAATTTTTTTTTTAAATGTTAGGGATATCGTTCAGATGGAGGAACAGTAAAATTTTAAATCCTGTCGTTTTCATTTAAAAAATATATATATATTTTGCTTAAAAATATAAATTTGGTTGAAGCGGTTTTTGTTTAATTCTTTTTGAGAGCATAGCTAAAACCACTGGAGCAGCAAGGCTCCTTACCCAAAAAAGAATTATGAACTTCACTTCTATGAACAGAAGAAAGGCATTGGAACGTTGATCCTAAGAAAACATAACATCCATAAGTCTGTGGGCATCACAAAAGGTCACTACTCAAAACAGTACTGGTTCTCCTTTCCAGAAAAGACTAAATTTCAAAATTTAGGGAAATAAAACTGAGAAACATTCACCATTATTTTAGTTTCGAATGAAGGAATATTTTGGATAAGATATCCTAGATAACAAAATGTAGAAGAACGTATCAAAAAAGCACATAAAACGCATGCAAAAAAAAATCGTTATTGGGAACTAGCTTACAAGATGACACACTGGATATACACCGCCTATAGTAAGACCAATATTACTCTATATGTAGTCGTGATACGGGGGAAGCCTCTAGAAACAAAGCCTATACATTTGAAGTTCGAAAGGCCCCAACGTTTGATGCGTAGAGATAATGAATTTTGTATTTCATTTATTTTTTTACATATTTGTTTTACCCAAACCAGACTTTGTATTTATGTATTTTTGATCGCTGATTCAAAATCCGATGCGCATTTGCTTCATCACGTCAGGTTTCGTATTTAAAATGTTTTTCTTTAAAATGCAAATTAAAAGAAATGAAAAATTTAAAAAAAAGTTGTACTCTGCTATAATAAGTTGAGGAGCAACTTTGCCTCAGTACCCAAATCTCTCAGAATTTAATTAAAAAAAAATTCAAAAGAGCGTTTGTAACAGTGTCAATTATCTGTAAATTTACCGTTACATCGAAACGCGGCATCAAATTGCACAACATTTAAATGCGCAAGACAAACTTTACTCAAAGCGGGCAAAATATTTATCGGTCTATAATACAGTCCGACAAAATTAGACCGACCCCCTAACCCAGATTATATTTTTCCAAAGGTTTTTGATGCGCTGAAGCCGAATCCGAGGCCCGGCACGATAACGTTATCCGTGGCGCTACGATTTGACGATGTTTTTCGATAAAACACGTCAAAATAAATTGAAAATGTTATATAAAAAAAATTTATATCTCGTTTAGTTTTCTAGTTATCGATACTTAAAAATCTGATTTTGATCGTATCATTAGAATTACGTTAAGAATAACTCGAAAACTAAACGAGATATCGATTTTTTTATTTAACAAAAATAAAAACGAAATATCGATTTTTGTTAAATAAAACAATCGATATCTCGTTTAGTATCTCGTTTTTATTTTTGTTAAATAAAAAAATCGATATCTCGTTTAGTTTTCGAGTTATTGATATTTAAAAATCTGATATTGATAGTATCATTAGAATTACGATAAGAATAACTCGAAAACTAAATGAGATATCGATTTTTTTTATTTAATATTTTCGATTTAATTTGACGTGTCTTATCGAAAAACATCGTCAAATCCTGGCGCTACGGATATCGTAATCTCACCCGAGGTCTAAATCCCTCAATTGGCTCTTATGTTCGAGATACTTATCTTAACCTAAGATATCTTGAAAATCAGAACAAATTGAGGAATTTGGAAGCATCAAAATGCTTTAGAAAACTATATTCAGGTTTCTGGGTTAAAATTTTGTCGGCCTATGTAAATCATTACATTCAGCTGCAGCGTTTTTTTTTGTGATATTGCTATTTTTCACAATTCAAAACAACGAAAACATCGTTAAAAATTTCTTAAAATATTATTAGCACGCAAATGGTATATTTTCCATTTGTGTACAATTTTAAAATTTACATCTAATACATACGGATCCCTGAATAAAGGGTCGGCATAAAATAATTTTTATTTATAATAATTTTTTTTTTTTAAACTAACGCAATATTTTCCAAATATGGATCAAGAAGACCCATAATAATAGGGGAAACATTTGAGAACATGGTATAAATTATAGCTGAAGATTATATTAATATTAAATATGATGAATAAACCTTTGCAAAGAACCATTGATGTTTGTTAATAATATTTACGATAATATGGCATAAGAAAGAAATTTTAACAAAATGTGTCATTTATATGCCCAGGGCTGTATAAGCAATTTAAGTAATGCATGGCATATTTAAGCAGCTTTTTTCTATAAATTTAGAATCTGTTCCTAAAAGTGAGAATCTGTTTTTTTTTTTCTTATATTTTCAGTGTATATTTGAGCGGTTCAAAAAAAAGTTTTTCATGTGTCAGTGGATTCAATAGCCCTATATGTCTAGACAAAGCAACTCATAAGGATTTTCATCAATTTTGAAAACTGGATTGCCGCCGACTGTTTTAAGTTTTCGAAAATATTGATTTAAAAAATGGTGCAAGCTAAAGAGGTTATCAAATTTTGCAACAAAGTGTAATAGACACAGGTTTACAAAAAAAAAGTTGCTGTCCATTTGACCAAACCATATTTTTCCTAGGTAATTTGATGCCCTGAACTCGAATTTGAGGTCTACTTAGCTTTATCTCGTCAGTATTTTTTTTCATAATGCTCCTCACGAGCCCTACGGTCCCATTCGCATAAGAAACATGGAAATTTTGTAAAACCACTTTGTTGTCCCAGTATAATGGTTACGAATTTCAAATCTGTAATTTGGGTTAAATACATCTACAACTGCTGTAATAAACCACGGGTTTGGATTGAGTGACCCTAAAATATATATAAACTTTTCCGTTGTATATATTGCTCGTAGGGCTCGTGAAGAGCATTATAAAAAAAATTTTGACGTGAAAGAGCTGTATGGACCTCAAATTCGAGTTTAGGGCATCAAATAACCTAGGAAAAATATGGTCTGGTCATTTGGACAGCAACTTTTTTTTTTGTAAACCTGTGTTATCGGTCGAGGAATTCGAATCCATTTTCAGTATTTCTTTTTCTTCTTTTTTTTCTTATAAAAAAATGGAAATTGCCCAGACAAAAATTAAAAAATGCCGATTATCTTCTTTCAAGTGTCAAAATCTTGATATAATATTCTACCGCCGATCTAGTGGTACATTATTTTTAATGAACATTTATTTGCTTAAGAGAAAACTGTAAACCGCATATCAATATCTTCTTTCAAAACAAATATATCTGCATTTTTCTAAATTAATCGACCTGAAATTTTTCGATTCGGCGTTGACATATACAAATTTTTCTTTTAGAAAAAAAGATGAAGAACATCTAATCACGGATTCAAGTTCTTCGATCGATAATAGCTGTTTAGAACAAAAAAAATTTTTGAATCAGCTTAATATGTATACATGTCAACGCCGAATCGAAAAATTTCAGGTCTATTAATTTAGAAAAATGCAGTTGTTAGGGCTATTGTAATCCACTGACACATCGTGAAAAAATCAAAAAGTTTTTTTTTGAACCGCTCGATTCGTACAATTAACGACAAACATTTTAGAACGGCAGATAGTAATATAATTTTGCTATTAGCATTAAATAAAAAAAGTTAGTAGGCGTTTTAAGAACTTAAAAATATGTGTGTGTTTTTAAGCTTTAAAATTCTCAGGCAATGCATTTTACAACAAGTTACACATTATTTAAACATTTTAACAATTATCGAAACACAAAAACACTATAACGCATAAAAAGTATAAGATCAAATTTTAACATACCCTTTTCAGACAGAAATTTTACTTGATTTTTACTTTTTAATGGAATAACTCACCCGTAAAGCAAAAAACACAAAAAAATAAATAAATTCTATTTACATTTTATATAATTTTTTTTGTGCAAATGGGACAGTTTTACAAACCAAACACTTTACTGACGACGCATTTCTGATTTGGCTTAAATTTTTTTTATGGGTTCTGTATCGAAAAAGAAAGTTTTTTTTTTCAAAATAGAGCGAATTTAAATTTTGTGAAATTTGTGACTTTTGGCTTGAATTCACAATTTCAAAAATTCATAACTTCCGTTGAAGCTAGGAAATAGAAATTATATTCATTTTAAAGCTAAGAAATGAACTTTAATAAAAAAATTATTTCTGATAAAATTATCAACAAATTAATGTGGTTATAAACAATTTAAAAATTTAAATCGATTTTTAGCAATTGCCCCCACCCTGTATCAAATTTTTCATATCACCATCGTATTATACGTCAAATTTCCTATTAATGGAGAAACTATTATTACTATAAGAAATAAATAAATTTATGTAGTGCGGCACGTCTTATTTTCTTGCTCCATAGTTTTCAAAAATGCGTCGGTTAATTTTTGTCAAAATTCGTTCGGTTTGTCCCAAATGTCTAAAAAGTGGATAAGTAGTTTTCTTTTTTTAAAAAAACTTATATCAAATATAAATAATAATGAATTTTTATAAATGATAAAATAAGTTATTACGGGTCGCTACCCGTGGAATATTTATAAATTTTTATTTTAATTATATAAAGCATATTATATTCGCTTGCCATATTTGATATCAGTTTTAAGATTTAAAATTTGCGAACAATTACTTGACAGACATTTTGTCCTATTTGAAATTAAAAAATTTAGCTTAAAATGGTTTAAAAAAAAAATATTTATGTATTTCAGGGTGACCAAAGGGAGCAGCTGCCCGGGAGCAAAGGCTGGGGGCGGTAAAATGGTTCTCGAGATACAGTTTTGAATATTTGATGAAACATACGTAAGAAATCCAAATTTAAAGTAAAAAAAAAATAAAATTTATGAAAAATGGCACCAATAACCCTAACTTCACCTTTGTATTTCACTAAAACCGACAAATGAATTACTCATATTAATAAATTATTTTATTGAGCTAATTTTGTTCAGGATTTTAGCAAGCTAAATTCAAATTTTTTTGACTGTTTTATCGTAACTAAGCGAATTGATTCTTTGAAACACATTATAAATAATGTTTTTAGTTAACCCTTAGCGGCACCATGGGATCGTTAACGACCCGACGGCATTTTTTTAAAAAAAATTTAATTTTTCGAATAAACCCAAGTTTAGCCTCATGTAGCATTAAAAGTTTTTGAAAAATAAACCTCATAATTTTTAAATTTCAGAGTCCTTTCAACACTCGTTCACAGTTATGAAGTTTAAAATTGAAAATTCGCTTTTTTATAGCTTTTTTTTTAACGTGGGATCGTGAAAGACCCCAATGTGCCAGCTTATTATAAAACTAAAGTGGTGGTGCCGCTAAGGGTTAAACTAGAAAATGGGGTAATTTCTGTTGAAAATTGTTCAAAAATGCAGAAAAAAAAGAGAGTATTGAGCTATTGATTGGTAAAATTAAAAAATAAATTTAAACTATTGAAAATTGTTTTGGATTTTGGTCAATTTAAACAAAGTTGGCCAAGATAAATTTAGGATAAAAGGGTCGCTTGCATATACAGTTGGTCAAAGCCAAACTCGTACATCAAAAACATTATTTTCCAATTCCTCAAAACTTATTATATAAAAAGGATTAAAAAACTTTGAAGTATTTTTAGTCCTTCAATTTTAACGTTTTGTGAATCCCCGAGAATAGTACTTTCGTAAAATTTGTGGAGAAAATTGTGTACTGAATGTGCTTGGTTTTATAACTTTTTATTTCTGTTTAAAAACAATGTTAAATTTTGAATTTCGTTTTTGTTAAAAATTAAGGATTAATTCCACTATTTAAAAACACACTCCAATTTTGCGTAGCAATTTTTGAGAAATTGAAAAATGTTTTTTTTTATGTACGAGTTTGGCTTTTATCTACTGTAGCGTGTTTCACTCGGAGGCCCATTGTGGTACCCTTCATATAAGTATATATAATTCCCTCTTTCTCCTCAAATTACCTTATTGAATGGGGGCGAATACCCAAAAAAAAAAAATTACATTTTAACACTTAATTACTTATCTTCGTAAAAACGACGACACTGTTTAAGTTTTTTTCCAATGACTTTTGAAAAAGACACATTTTTGATCTCAAAATAAAAATTTCTTAAGTGTATTTTTCAAAGTGTATTACATATTTTATTTGAAACAGAAATAAACTAAAAAAAATATTTGGAAAAAGAACCAATGTTTTAAAAAAAATAATTTCTTCAATCGACGCCAAAACGACGGAATTAAGTAACAAGCGATGTTAAAAGAAGTTAAGTAATTAAGGGTTAAGAACTTGCGAGAAACTCTGATTGAAAGAGAATGGTGTTAAGTAACGATGACCAATAACTGGAAATCACAAAAATCAAGTACCAATTATCGTTCCCAACTTTCAGTTAAGGTCATAGAAATCGGGAGTATTACTACTGCACCATTAAAACTTTTTCCGTATATAAATTTTTATTTTACAATTAAATACAAATTACTCTTAAATATAAAAGTAAAATTTATTTCACACACAGGTGCTTTCGGCGTATTAACGTAGACATATGTAAGTTGCAAATACAAAAAAAGTTGTACAATACAGAGTACACGTATTGCTGCTATCTTATAAAAAAAGAAAAGGAACTTACCTGGCGCTTAGTTTATTAGTTTGTTTATCCAAAAGTAAAATAAATAGCAATAGAAAGATAAGAAAATAGAGTAAATGTGGTAAAAGAAACTGATGGATGTGTAATTGCATATCTCAAGCTTTACTTTTATAAATTGAAAATTCTAATAGACAGAAGAGAGCTAGTTAGCGTGATCAATTTACCTTCATCATTTATAACCTAATAAGGAATGCTCTGTCTGGCAACAGTTAGCGTTCGAAATATCAAGATATTCCAGGTCAAATGTAAATCAAATCTGTTTTATACAATTTTACTAAAATGGAGTTTTTATAAGCAGTGGCGTAGCGTGAAGATTTGGCGCCCCTGGCCTTGGGAAAAAATTCCCAATTTTTCAGGAAAATTATCAGAATGTATTAATAATAAAATTTTTGAATATTTTATATTATTTGCACACCCATTTTTGCGCCCTCCAAATCCATTCCGCCCGAGGCAACGGCTCCCTTGTACCCCATCTCGCGCAAGCTACGCTACTGTTTATAACACGAAAACTGTTGGCATTTACCAACACACATATTGAATTTCTAGGCGCTTTTGCTACTAAAGGTTGTCAGATTGAGCATCCCTTATTCAACAGACAATAGATATAAAAGCATTGTATCTACCAAGTATAATACGTTTAAAATGAACTAAGGTAAAATGGTTCTACCTATTATTATGAGGACGTGCGTTGGTGGTACGAGAAGGTGAGCTTCGTGCGAAATATGCTTGTAATTTTACCTGGTGGCTAGTTACAAAAATTCACAGCGATCAAAAGTCAGTCACAAAGCATGGATAATTTGCTACGAAATAATTTTAAAGCACATCGTACTACGAGTTGCATAAAACATTGTCAAATAAATACCATATACACGGTTAGAAATTTTGGATTAAATTTTAATACTTTTGGGCTTACATATATGACTACACCAGAATTGTATTAAAATTTAATAATGCCTAAATATTAAAATTCATTTTTAATACTTTTTTGTATTAAAATTTAAAACTCGTTTTTATTAAGATTTAAAAAAAAAAATTTTCAATTCGAATGGGATTCGAACCGGGTTCCTTGTGAATTCAATTGATGCACGCCCACCTTAACGACATCAGCCATCGTAGTGTTATTTATTGGTTGGCTAAAAGTTTATTTATATTGACAACAACATAAAATTAAAGTTCAATATTGAAGTATTAAAATATAATACAGCATGGTTTAAAATTCGAATATAATACTTATATATTAAAATTTAATACAAAATTTATTACAAAATTTTGTAATCTATTGAAAAGTATTAAATTTAATCAAAATTGTATTAAAAATCCTTGTAATATTTCGCTTGTATTAAAATTTAATCCAAGTTTTCTAACCGTGTATACACATAGGGTCATTTCGCCTGTTCGCGTCCATTTAGTGCAGTTGGCAAGTTTGACGGCGATAGTAAAAATATCCCAGTACTAATTTCTATGAAGAATTTATGTAATGTGTTCATTGTATAGTCTATTTTAAGATTAACTTTCAGTTTTGTTCGAAACATTTTGTGTTTTTTTTTTAAATAGAGAAACTTCAGAATTAGGCGTTTTACCCACTTTGCGTCCACAAAGCGCACGGAGCTTTTGTCCGTGTGTGCATGCCTCTTATACATTGAGGTATTAGCGGTAATGACTTTTCGTTTGATTGGTGTGTTAGTTTACTTATTTCGAGGATTTTTAAAGGGAGATCCGTAAAATGGACGCGAATTGGGCGATGGACGCGAACAGGCGAAATGACCCTGTATGTGTGTACATATATGTAATTTAGATTATTAAATATATGAATAGTGGATTTGAAAGCATATTAAGGGTCTGAACATAACTTAACGTAGTATGCCCAACACTTTAAAATGAGTACTTAAGAAGTTATGAATCCATTATTTTTCTAGGTGCGTTCGACTTTTCTGAAACCTCGCTCAGACCTTATGAGTTACAGAAAGCACATAAAATATGATCCAACGTTTTCTACGCTTTCAAGCGCTACGAGCCTGAAAGCAATTTTTGTATAATTTAAGTATAGTTTACAAAAAGAGATGTTTTCTACCATGGCATGCAATTGAGAGAGAGAAAAAAATGGAGAAACAGTCATGAAGAGAAGTCAACAATTATATGTCGAAAAATATCAAAAATGTCCAACTCCATTTTCGATATACTATTTTTATATTAACTCATTTATGAAAACTTTAACAAAATTGAGAATTTAGAAAAATCTCATGAGATATTATAAACAATCACATACGATATAAAAAAAAATCTTATGTTATATTATAAAAAATCACATGTTATATTATAAAAATCTCAAGATATATTAAAAAAATATTATAATATATTTTCAAAAATCTCATGTATTATTACAAAAAATATCACGAATTCTTGCAAATCGCTGAATTTACGAAAAGCTTGCGAAATTAGGAAAAGCTATCTAGTTTTTGTTTTAAAAAATCTCTAGAGGTATAGTAAAAATTCCTATGATTCTTTTAAAAAACAATGATATCTAAAAAAAATTATTGAAATTTTTAAAAATTCCAATACATATTATATCAAGTTATATGAGAATTTCTGCATAAGTTTTTGATTGAAATTTCATGGCTTGAAATTTTATATTTGGTTCTACGTAATTTACAGGATTTTTATTTTTTTTCTCAAAGTAACTGCATTTCTAGAATACTCGTAAGCCTCTGATCAATATTAAATATTTTGATTATGTTATTGTTAACATCATAAGAAAATATATTCACACAAAATAAAATTAGTAAAAAATTTGAAATTTTCCCGTGAAAAATCTGGAAATTTGCTAAAAAGTTACATGAGATGTTACATTATATAAAATTTCAAGAGACTTTCTGAAAAATTTGAGCTTGCGAAAAGTTAGAAAAAAATCAATTTTCGTTATGGGAATTATTCGTTAATGATTTTCTGGTAAGATAGATGTTATTTTCGACATATTGACTTAAGTGCGACTTAGACATTTTTGATATATGTATATACATAGATAGAAATAATGAAGTGACAGTAGCACAAGTACTCGAGTATTATAGAGAATAGTAAGTAGCAGTAGGTGATACACCAGAAGGGGACAGAAGAGGAGATCAGGATATTAAAGGTTTTTTTTTTTCATTTTATGAGCTTAAGGGAAATGAGCTGCAATGAAAAACTATCAAAGGGACTTGCACAAACGTACACTGAAACATATGTTTATGTACACACACAAACAGACATACACTTGACATTCAACGCAGTACAAAAATTTATAAACGTCTAGTTAATTTGGTAATGTAAGCAAAAGAACGTCAAACTAAAGCAAGATTGATATTGTCTGGCAATTCCTGCGCATCTAAAACAACAGGAAATACAGTAAACTTTCACAAAAGTTAAGTTGCGATAAAGTAGACTACTGAAGCGCTTCGCACAACGCATTGCCAAATACTAGCATCTTATAGCACTGACTAAATAAGTAGCTTCGTTTATAGCAAATCTTAGCTTAAAGCGCTCAGTGTGCGCAGCCTTAGGGTGAATATATGCTATTTTACTGTCTTTTCGAAATTATTGCTTTTTTTATATTTTTGCTCAGTTTTACCTTAACGGGTAGGATTTTCGGTTGGAGCGGATCACCAGGTAAGTTTACTAATAGTTATGTTAAATACTTAGCATGTTAGGCCATACGTAAATATTTTATAAAACAATCGTTCGGTTTTATCAAAGCTTCGCTTCAATTCAAAAACAATAAATAATATCATCAATTTGGATGCATGCCAAAAACATATTTACTACGTAACTAAATGGCTTGTATCGAAAAGATAAAACAGATCAGGGAAAAATTATCACAGGTATAGAATAACTGATCTACGCTTAAATCAACGGCTCGATTTTTTTTGCACACTCCGAGAAACTCGGTATTTTTTTATGTTTTTGTAAATATATACTGCTTTAAAAAAAAAAATTCAGAATTTTTGGCGACAAAATATATTTTGATGAACAGCTAAAAGTATGAAACATAATTTTGCATTTGCGCGATAATAACGCAATTTTTACACATGTAATCGCTTCGAAGAGTTTTTGGAAGGATTCAAATTTAATGTTCAAAGTCCGATGTCGTAATAAAATTTTTGTTTATTATTTTTCTTCAACAATAATTTCTTGACACGCTTTACATGAAACCTTTCAAAATTTCTGTAACGTTTCAAATGAAACCAAAAGGCGGACATTGACACATTGCTGAAAGCTTTCTGAAATGTATATGAAAGATTTCTGAAACATAACTGAAACTTTGTAAGAATTCATGTGAAAGGTTTACGAAATGAAACATGCCGAGTGGGTTAGGTATATACGAGTAATATGCATACAGACATAGTAAGAAGGGATATGAATGTGTATTTACAAACATGATAAAACCAATTGGAAGCGGTGCTAAAAACATTTTTGGTTTTGTTTATTTGTAAATTTTTTTTTGAAAATATATATTTATTTCAAAATAAAACAGTTTGTAAAAAAAGTAGTAAATAGATTTTTTGGTTTTGTTGTTGGTGGCAGCATAAACGTGTACAACTGTATAATAAGTAGTTAAATTACAATTGGCAGTAGTAGTTTGTATGTAGTACTTGCAGTAAAAATTAGTTGTAAGTCGTAGTAGTGGTGATGTTGTGACGTAGGTACTCAAAGAGAATTTTTTTTTTAATCGTACCACGAAGTTGAACATTCTCAGTAATAGTATAGCATAATATGCTATATATATATATATATATATATATATAATATATATTATATAAGATGTTGTTATTGTAGTAAAGTTGGTATTAGTTATAGTAGGTAGTAGATTGTAGTAGTTGCGAGGCTTGCCAAAATGAAAGGAGTTGTACCTTGAGGACTCCGGTTTTACTGATTTAATGTTAATATTGATGATTTAACATAAATTATTTTGGCATAAGTCGAACCATTGTTGAGCCACTAGTTTCAAAATACATGAACAATAAGTGAATTAATTTTTAAAACATTTTTTATCTCTGTGAAGTTCTACGAAAAAAAAAAAATTGTTACACGAAGCCAAATACAAACGATATAAATGAGAATAAAAAAAACAACAATAACAACACAGAATGAATTCAAGAAGCAGAAGGACTCAGGGACGAAAAATCAAACGACAATGTTTGAGTGTGGTTTGGGAAAAAATCCTTTAAAAATTTAAAAAAATAAGTAAGCACAAATATGTTATTTTAAAAAAGAAATGAATAAAATCGGTTCAGTATATTTTTCGCCAAAGCGTTACAAACACATTTGCATATAAGCAATTTTGTATAAATAGTATAGATAAAATAAATGTTATTTTAGCTCAACTTGAATGAATACTGGCCAAAACTCAAATTTCGATATTTTTAATTTTTTTTAAAGTAGGAACTCAATAACTTTTATTTTTTTCAAGTTTTTGAAAGTTTCAGAAATAATCTGATGAAAACCTTACGAAAATTCAGAAAAATTAGCACATTTTTTGCAGAATTAAAAGATATCGGAATTGTAATTTTGAACAATTTTCATGCTTAATTCAAAATATCCACTAACCTCAGACATTTAAACAAAAAAAAAAATTCAGAAGAGAAACTAATTTGTAACATTACTTCCGAACTATTTTTTTTTTGTAGAGTTGATGTTTACAGAGTTGAAAAAAATATTTTAAAAAATAATTCTTTTGATTCTCATTAATTTTGAAAAATTGCAGCAACACAATACGTCAAGATTCAACGCATCTCGTTTTGGCCTCGTTTGTAGTTTTACTTTTTTTAATGTAACAACAGCCTCGGAATTGTTAAGTTGTAATTTAACGTATTTAACGGGTGTGTTGGGGACAACATGGTAGAGATGATTGTACTAAAGTTGGTAGTAGTTGTAGCAGTAATAAATGTAGTAAAAGTTGTTTGTAGTAGCCGAATGTTATTAGTGGTACTCGCAGCATTTATTGTTAATAATATCATATTATTTCATGTGGGTTAAATTATTTTTTAACAGACAATTTGTAGCATAATTTCATCACTTTAAAGTATATGTTTGTTGTATAGTTTCCTCATAATCGTAACAAGTTCATTTTATAGCTTTGTTGACGATCCACATGCTTTCTGGCATATATTTTATTTGCATAGGTGCTTTTTTCATCAAACTATATATTTTTAAGGGGAGACCTTAAGTATGGAGAACGCAACTATAGATGTAAGTATATATATGTAGGTAGGTATAAGTTTAAATGTTTGTTTTTATAATATGTACTTTTTTAAGTGTTTCAAATTTGTTTTTGTTTATTACTTTAGGCATCTATTTATTTGATCTTATATAAGTCGGTAAATATTTCAAACGCCTCAGTCCCTCTCCGAGGCAAAATAAAACAAATAGAAATTAACAGATTGATATTATATATTTTCATTTTGTCTAGCGGCGGCAGTGGAACTTAGGCATTTTTAATGTACACCGATTTATACATAAGAATATATATATTTTTTGTATATCTCAGATATTTCAAATAAATTAGATTTGTAGGAAAAGAAAATATAATTTTCATGCAACTTTGTTTACAGTAATACGGAGTAGGGAAATATTTCGTTGTTAGGCCGAGTGTATAAAATTTATGTCAGTAATTTTTAATGAATAGCTAGCAGGGACCGTAACGGTTAAGACTTTCAAAAGCACTGTAAACTGATTTATATTTTTTTTTCCATCAAAAGTATCAAACATTTTGGATTTTTATTATTTTGAATCAAAAATAACGTTGGTCGACATTTTTCAAACCGTGAGATCAGAATATCTTTCCCAGAAGGTTTTTAATGCGCTGAATTCGATTTCAGAATTGCTTCATCACATCGGAAGGGATATGCTAGATATTTTAACATCAATATTTGAAAAAATAACGACTTGAATTTCGGGGACCACGATATATAGTAGTACTTAAAAGGGCGTTATTATTCTTTTATGAAGAAATAGTTTTGATTAAAAAAATATCATCTTAAAAAATATCATACTACGGATAATTTCGATAAAAGGAAATTCGAAGGAATGCCTTGAAAAATTCTCGAAACAATTTTGTTTTTATTCGAATATATAGACAAAAATATGGGGAAATTACAAATGTAAGCTTCTAAAATATGCTCTTAGTCAACGCATGGCAATCGAAATTAGCAACTTAGACCTTTTTGGATTTGTCGAAATTTTCATTCCGAAAGAATGGCGTTATTTAACAATGTGACTAAAAAATGTTCAAGAAATGTACTACCTTATCAGCATGTGAAAAAAGTTGCCTTTTTTTCAAAAAAAGTTCAAAAAATTTTCTGTTCCAAATTGTGTTTCTGATTTCAAAGATTTTTGCTTCACTTGATAGATATTTTAAGCACTAAAATTTTTAGTAACGAAATAAGACCATGTTCTATAAGAGGGCATCAAAAGTTAGAGTATGACATATGATGTACGATACCTACTTTCAATGTTGGAACCAAATCTTTCTTAAGGAATATTCTTAAACATCGAACTTTTTTTTAAGAAAATTAAATTCTTCTAAATAATGATAGGTATTTACATATATCACTTGTAAGTACTACTTAAACTTTAGCTCAGTAGTAAAAGAGTTATACTGCGTGTGAGAGGCCACACAGGACAAAATAGAGACCTTTTTATATACCATAACAATTGTAAGAGGAACATGCTATACTTGAATGATATATGTGGAAGATAGACAGGTCCAGCTGCTTGTGTATTGACTTGTAATAACCCCCTCCTATAAAGTATTTGTTGCTAAACGAATTGGTTAAGTAGTTTGTTCTAAAAGACTATTTTTTTTTACAAAAATTAGTTTTTCTTTTCTTTATTTAACGCCTTCTTGAGAATATTGTTGCTTTATTTGTTTGCTTTTTTTTCAAAAAAATTTCTCGTATTTTCTTTTGCACATATACATGTGTTTACAAACATATATATACAAATATATAAATATATGTATATTTTATATTTTATATATATATAAATATATATCATCTATTTATATACATATATATTTTTTTATTAATTTTTGTATCTATTTAACCATGTTATATGTGAAGTTGCCCCACTTTTATGATTAGGTTTACGTTTTTTTTTTACACTTCAGTCTCTCGCATTGGTTCCGCCTGCTTTGAATATAATAACAAACATTCAATATATACAATTTTTTTTATTTTGTTGTAATTAAAAGTAGAACAGAAGAGAAAAAAGATATAAATTAAAAATAGTATTAAAAACATGTTAATCTCATTTAGAATTATAAATAAATAAAAAAAAATATTGAATAAATATTAAAAAAAAAATCAGCAAAAATGAGTAAAATGAAGAAAAGTTAGTAAAAAGTAGCAAAAGAAATATTGTCTTGTTAAATAAACAATTCATATACATATATATATATGTATATATAAAGCGCTGAGATTCAAAACCCGCAGAGTTCAAAAAATTAAAATGTGTGATATTATAGGAAGGGACGGAAAAAATTTTTGCCTACAGGACTAAATACTCTAAATTGTAAAAAAAATTTTCCAATTCACAAACTTTTGATTGCAATAATTGCTGATAAATTCTTTTTATCAAAACCCTCCAAGTCCAATTTTTCATTAAAAAAGATTCGGCTTCATAAATACAAATTACTATTATTATTTTTCAAAATCTGCCAAGTCCCGAGGATTCCGTTTCAAAACCCACCAAGTCCACGTTTTCAATTTCAAAACCCACATTTTTTGTTTCAAAACCCGCCAAGTTCAATCGGTTCTTTATAATAGTCCTTATAGGCGGAGAGCCGGCTGTAGAAAAGTCGAGTGTATAAGATTACAGCTTGAAATGTATGTCAAACGATAGAGCGCGATGTGCTTAAACACAATATATAGGGTTGCCTTGCCAAAGCCTGTTCCTAATATGGGTTGCCACCCGTTTTTTGGGCCATTTTTTTTTAATAAAAAGTGTTTAAGATTGCAGCTTGAAATGTATGTCAAATGACAGAGCTCGATGAGCCTAAACAGAGTATATAGGATTGCCTTGCCAAAGCCTGTCCTAAATATGGGTTGCCACCCGTTTTTGGGCTAACATTTTTTAGAAAAAAGTTAATGGTTTAAGATCCAGCTTAAAAAGTATATCAAATGATAGAGCTTGAAGAGCCTAAATATAATATATAGGGTTGCTTTGCCGAATCCCGTCCCAAACATGGGTTGCGACCTGTTTTTTGGGCCAAGATTTTTCAGAAAAATGTTTATGGTTCAAGATTTTGGCTCGATATGCATGTCAAATGATAGATCTTGATGAACCTTAAAAAAAATATTTCGAGTAATCTTGTCGAATCTCGTCCCAAATGAGGGTTGCCACCTGTTTTTTGGGCAAACTTTTTTTGGAAAAAAGTTTATGGTTTAAGATCGTAGCTTGAAATGTATGCCAAATGATAGACCTTGATGTTCTCTAATAAAATATATAGGGTTACTACGCCGAATCCCATCCCAAATGTGGGTTGCCACCTGTTTTTTGGCCCAAGTTTTTTCAGAAAAATGTTATAGTTTTAGATTGCAGCTTGAAATGTATGTCAAATGATGGACCTTAATGATCTCTAATAAAATATATAGGGTTGCCTTGTCGAATCTCGTCCCAAATGTGGGCTGCCACCAGTATTTTGGGCAAAGTTTTTTCAGAAAAGTGTTTATGGTTAGAGATTTCAGCTTGAAATGCATGTCAAATGATGGACCTTGATGATCTCTAATAAAATATATAGGATTGCCTTGCCGAATCCCGTCCCAAATGTGGGTTGCCACCTGTTTTTTGGCCAAAGTTTTTTCAGAAAAATGTTTATGGTTTGAGATTGCAGCTTGAAATGTGTATCAAATGATAGACCTTCATGATCTCTAATAAAATATATAATGTTGCCCAACCATAAACTTTTTTCTGAAAAAACTTGGGCCAAATAAAGGTGGCAACCCACATTTGGGACGGGATTCGGCAAGGCAACCCTATATATTTTATTAGAGATCATCAAGGTCTATCATTTGACACACATTTCAAGCTGAAATCTCAAACCATAAACACTTTTCTGAAAAAACTTGGGCCAAAAAACAGGTGGCAACCCTCATTTGGGACGGGATTCGACAAGATTACTCGAAATATTTTTTTTAAGGTTCATCAAGATCTATCATTTGACATGCATATCCAGCTGAAATCTTGAACTATAAACATTTTTCTGAAAAATCTTGGCCCAAAAATCAGGTGGCAACCCATGTGTGGGACGGGTTTCGGCAAAGCAACCCTATATATTATATTTAGGCTCTTCAAGCTCTATCATTTAACATACTTTTTAAGGTGGAATCTTAAACCATAAACATTTTTCTAAAAAATGTTGGCCCAAAAAACGGGTGGCAACCCATATTTAAGACAGGCTTTGGCAAGGCAACCCTATATATTGTGTTTAGGCTCATCGAGCTCTGTCATTTGATATACATTTCAAGCTGTAATCTTACACACTCGAATTTTCTACAGCCGGCTCTTGGGCTATTATAAATTAGGTCATAATATGTAATGAAAAATCAGAATTTTAATAGCTTTTGACAACTATTTCAATCAATCAATCAGTTTTTACTATAGTATACATTTTTGGCGTTTTTCTCCTTACGCAATATATGGACTTGGCGGGTTTTGAATCTCAGCTCTTCATATATACATATATAAATATATAAATATGTATACATATGCATATATAAATAAAATATATATATTATATATATATATATAATATATATATATATACAGCTCCGTGCAACTAATTAGGGACAGTAGTTTTTGATTAATATAAAGACATATGCAATTTGGAATACGCAGCAAAATCCGCAGTATCAATACTTTTTTCTTTGGTACTTTAAAAATACAACATTGCCACTAATTTTTTTTACCGTTATTCTTATGAAGTGAAGACATTCGTTATCTCGTTAAAAAGTAGATCGTGCAACTAATTAGGGACAGTGACAAAATTTAACTTTTGTTAATTCAATAAATTAAAAAGAGGTTTGTTATATATTGTTTATGGTTAATTGTGATTATAGAAGTTGTTTTTGGTAGTTTGAAATGAGTAGAAAAAAAACCTTGTGACGTCAGCACACGAAAAACATAACACTGATGCATCAAGATTGAAGCGCGTTTCCACAAATCGCAGCTGCCTTAAAACTTTCCAAAACCATTGTAGGCAATGCGCTACAATATTTAAAAAATAATTCGACTATAGGAAAGGTACAACGCAAACAAAGAAGCCGCATAGCAACTGCTCGAGAAGATGCTCTTATTGTCCGGGAGTCTAAAAAAAATCCGCATAAATCCGCAACCGAAGTTTGGATGGCTATTTATGGCGAAAATAAAGCAGCACTATCCGTAGATACAATTAAAAGACGTTTGCATGAAGTTGGACCTTTTGGACGGATTTCTCAGAAGAAGCCCCTATTATTTGAACGCAACCGCAAGAAGGGACTTGAGTTTGCCAAAAAGTATCGTCATTGGAATGCAAAGGAATAGAAATGCGTTGTTTTTAGACGAAACTAAAATAAATAGAGTGTTACCCGATTGGAAAAAATATGTTCGCCGCCCTAAGTCAAAGGATTTAGACCCAAAGTACACCCTATCTACACTAAAGAATGGGCGAGGAAACATTATGCTTGGATTGCTATGTCATGGTGTGGTGTTGGCTTACTTCGAAAAATTGAGGGTATTATGGACAAATTCCAATAACTTGGAATCCTAAAGAACGTAATGCTGCCATAATCGGATGAAAATATGTCCGTAACTTGGATATTTCAGCCAGACAATGATCCGAAGCACACTGCTCGGCAGGTTTATCAATGGTTTACTGGTAAACAACTTACTGTATTGGACTGCTCATCTCACAATCCATTTGAGAACTTATGGCAAGTGGATAAAAGCAAAGTGAGCTTGCTCAAGATAAGCAACTTTGATAAGCTGTACGTCGAAACTAAGAAATTCTGGGAAGCAGTTCCAAGCAGTGTTTGTGAGAATTTATTGGAGTCAATGTCTCGCAGATGTCAAGCAGTGACTGATAACAATGACTTTTCTACAAAATATTGATATAACTTCAAAAAAAAAATAGCAGAAAACATTAAATAGGTATAAAAACATTGTGTGTCCCTGATTATATGCACGACTCCTTTGGTTATCTATTTAAGTTTTTTACATAATTTTAAAAATTTTGGTAAATAATAGAAATATAATGGTTTTTTAAGAGTTTTTAAGAGTTAAGTTTTTGTTTTCTAAACAAATTTCAGTGTTTTTTTATAAATAAAATACCAATATTACCAAAATTTCAATGCTTATTTAGTGTCCCTAATTAGTTGCACGGAGCTGCATATATATTAGCTATGGAATAGTGACATATGGAGATTATTAATATTTGTATTTCAAAACGCTGGGACCATTTATTTTGTGAGGTTTGATAAAAAAATGCGTGAGCCAAAAAATTAAGTGGATTGGAAAAGGCTAAATGGCGTCTCATCAAGGTCAAAGTTACAAAATTTGCGAGATTTTCAGACAAATCAGCCCATAGCTGCTAAGGAGTAGCCTATAGAGCAAAAAGTTGTATGACCGACCCTCAATTATTTTTCATGACCAACATTTTTTTCAAACATACTTATCCCCTCTCTCCACCCCTTTGGGAGGTTTCCATACAAAAGGGATGTTTTTATGAAATTTACTCCCAACGTTCCCATTGCTACCAGGGTGCCCCTTGAAGATTCAAGTATATGCCCAACCCCCCTAATTAATTCTTCCCAACATTTCTTCAGCAAATACTAACCCCCTATCTCAACCCCTTAAGGGGTTCCCCATACAAAATTGAACTTCATACGGAATTTGGCTGACTACTCTTACCTTTCTACCGCTTCCAGCGTGTCCTAAGCGGATTCCTTTGTATCACCGACCCACATAAATTTTTTCATCCCCAACTTTTTTTTCCACATACTTATGTAGTTACCCCTGTCAACATGCAAAAATTACATTCTAACATAAGTGTAACACTAGTTTGCACTCAAAATGTTCCATTGATAAGAAGTTACTTTTGCTGAAGAAATGTTGGGAAGAATTAATTAGGGGGGGTTGGGCATATACTTGAATCTTCTAGGGGCACCCTTGTAGCAATGGGAACGTTGGGAGTAAATTTCATAAAAACATCCCTTTTGTATGGAAACCTCCCAAAGGGGTGGAGAGAGGGGATAAGTATGTTTGAAAAAAATGTTGACCATGAAAAATAATTGAGGGTCGGTCATACAACTTTTTGCTCTATAGGCTACTCCTTAGCAGCTATGGGCTGATTTGTCTGAAAATCTCGCAAATTTTGTAACTTTGACCTTGATGAGACGCCATTTAGCCTTTTCCAATCCACTTAATTTTTTGGCTCACGCATTTTTTTTATCAAACCTCACAAAAAAAAAAGTTCC
This sequence comes from Meiosimyza platycephala, assembly GCA_963662105.1. Taxonomy (NCBI): domain Eukaryota; kingdom Metazoa; phylum Arthropoda; class Insecta; order Diptera; family Lauxaniidae; genus Meiosimyza; species Meiosimyza platycephala. Next base: position 11,911,156 of record OY759212.1, read on the forward strand.
CAGCGTATCGAACTCGAAAAATCCTGCACTATTCCATAGCTAATATATATATGTATATAGAAACATTTTATGATTAAAAAATTGGTATAGATAGAAAGCAACAGTATTTAGTTTTCAAGATAGTATTTAAAAAGAACAGTTAAAAAGCACTCAGACTGACTAACTTCTATTTAATTTAGTTTTTTGAGGTTTTCCGCTGAGATTAAGTTTAAATTCTGAGATATTTAGCTTTTATGTTGCGATTTTACTTATAACATTTCCGTTTGTTAGCTGAACATTTAACATAAAAGTCTCGCTCCTTAACCCTAACCGTACTGACGAACATTCTATACATATTAGGACAGAATGTGGCATATCCAAAACAAAATCCGAAAAAATCGTCGAGAGTATGGATCGCAGGTGTGAAGCTGTTATCAAAAAAAAGAGGCTTCAGTAATCAATGATTTAAATGGTAAACAAATAAATTTTTAACACGATATTTTCTCTTTTTTCCAAATTGTGCCATTTATGTGTCTTTGCAAAAAACCAAACACTTGTTGTTTGTCAATAATATTTACGATAATATAGCATAAGAAAAAACTTTTAACAAAAATGTGTCATTTTTATGTCCATGGCTGTATAAAAAAACCTCTACAGATGGTGATCTTTAAGCCTTAATGATGTTTTCTTGCATTTAAAATTTAATATGTAGCTATTTAAAATTTCGCAACGAATATTAATATTTTTTTGTTTTGAACGTCAGTTTTGAAAGTTGAAATTATATAAAAAAGTGCAACATAAATAGTTTTTTTTCTACTATCCAAAATATAGGCAGAAAATTATATTAAAATATTACATAGTAATTTTATCACATATGTACATAAAGTAGAATAAATGAATTATAAAGTATAGAAAAATAGTAAGAAAGTACAGGTGTTGGTGGGCAGTAATGTTAAAAGGCATTACGCACTTACTAAAGAAGAAGTATAACCTAACATAAGAGGTTTTTTGAACAAGTTTGGGTATTATTATACCGTAGAGCGATTTAAAAAAAAAATATTGTTGACAGAGATGAAATATACATTTTCGGAATGGTAACCCTGCAAGTGCACTAACAATAAAATTATCTTTCTTATAACCGGACTATTAGAGCTCAGTACAAAATTTTCGTCAGTTTCTTAAGGTCCATGTGAAAAAATCTGACGGATGCTCATGTATGCATGTGATCTTAGAGCACTTCCTTATATGTCAAACATGTACATAGTTTTTTCGTTAACTTTAGTCAGTTATGACGCAAGTATCAGTTAGATCTATTCAAGTTGACCTTACGCAAATAATGGCTAGATCTAACGTCAAAACAGTTAGATCTTGGAAGGCACAATAGCTTGTGTAAAAATTCTCAAATAAGGAAAGTGTTTTGTTGGAAGGTATACACATTTACATGAAAAGCAAACAATATTCAACAACAATAGAACGTTCAAGTGGACAGAAATATTAAAGCTTCGACCCCAATGGGAAATTTATCTGATAATACAACATTGGATACTACTTTGGAGCAGTTCCGTCGAACGCTTATCAATTCTAGACCGCAAGAAAGTTATATGATGCTTCAGAACAAAGATATATGATCTTCCAGAAGAAAAATATATGATGCTTCAGAAAAAAGATAAATGATGCTTCAGAAGAAAGATATATGATCTTACAGAAGAGAGATATAAAATACTTCAAAAGAGAGATATATGATGCTTCAGAAGAAAGATATATGATGCTTCAGAAAAAAGATAAATGATGTTTCAGAAGAAAGATATATGATGCTTGCTTGCTTCAGAAGAAAGATATATGATCTTACAGAAGAGAGATATAAAATACTTCAAAAGAGAGATATATGATGCTTTAGAACAAAGATATATGATCTTCCAGAAGAGAGATATATGATACTTCAGAAGAAAGCTATATGATCTTCCAGAAGAAAGATATATGATGCTTCAGAAAAAAGATAAATGATGCTTCAGAAAAAAGATAAATGATGCTTCAGAAGAAAGATATATGATCTTCCAGAAAATAGATATATGATGCTTCAGAAAGATATATGATCTTCCAGAAAAAAGAAATATGATGTATGTATTGGATCACCCAATATGAGGTCCCTTTTCCAACTGGGTTGTTTTGACAGCTTTCATGTGTCAAATGGCTTGTCCATATGACGTTTGTGTTCAGTATTCAATGCGGAGTATTCTTACTCCTGAGCGTCCAATTGACCGCACTATTACACTATTGGACATTCATCATTCAACCAGAGTGCAGACAGCCCGTAATTTTGAGAATATTTCTGCAGTAGCAGAGTGTTTGTGAAAACCGTGAACAATCGATTCGCCGCCGATCTTAGGCTTTGGGCATCTCTTATGGATCATTGTGGCGTATCTTGATTCGTGATCTTAAAATATAAAATACAGCTCGTACAAGAATTGAAGACGGCTGATATTGGTGTACGTTTTAATTTCGGTTTATGGGCCTTACAACAAAGTAGGAAGCTCTTATTGGATCACCCATTATGTTGATAAATATTGTATAATGCCAAAAATATGTTAAGTAAGTATACTATATAATTTATGTAACATACTTACATACATATGTATACCCAGGTAACATTATTTGCAGGTTAATCTCAGAGTAGGAAGCTCTTATTGGATCACCCATTATGTTGATAAATATTGTATAATGCCAAAAAAATTTTAAGTATGTATACTATATAATTTATGTAACATACATACATACATATGTATACCCAGGTAACATTATTTGCAGGTTAATCTCAAAATGCAGTGACAGCAATTATAGAGCTGTAAAAGCGCTACCAGTACATATCTAGTTTCCTCTATAAAGAATGTTACTAGGATATAAATTATGCAAATAAGTCGAATGTCGAGGTGAGTAAATCTATACATAATTTGCAAGTTCACTGCAGTATAATTGAACATTATTTCATTGAACTTGCAGTCATTTAGCGAAGACCGATATTCTTGTAAATTTTTGCAAATTGATCAATGCTTTTTATTAAATAAACATGACAAAGATAATATATGGATCAATTTAAAATGGTAATTGATGAAATATGTTTCGACTATCACCACACACATATATACGTATAACTCCGACTGTTCTATGCCTTATATTTAGTAAAGATGTTTACACATATAACGGAAAATTGTTCAGCATAAAATTATATAATCAAAAATGTATTTTGTATACGTATACTTCATCTCTGTCGGTAACATTTTTAAATTTTTAAATTATCTACGGAGTGATTATAAAGGGTTTAACGTTTTTAGTTTTGTTTTTTATCAACTGCAGCGTTCGAAATCTGTTGCAGAAGTATGAACGTTCGTGTATGTATTTTATATTGCTGTTTTATTTTTACATAAGAAACTTTAAAATGTTAAAAGTCCAACATATATACTTTTAATGTATTCCGAATTCCGTTGCATTTTATGGTTCTTATAGGCCATAGTTAAAAAAAAAATATATAAATAAATAAATTACTAATTACTCATTTAAAATCAAGAGTTTAAATACATAAATAAATATCTACAAAGCAAAGGAAAAAAAATTTAACAAAAATCCGTTTAATAAAATATTACCGAACTGTTTTCAAAATACGCCAAACTAGGCGTGTCCCCACCCCCCCCCCCCCCTCCAAACGCGGATTTAGACTTGAATTTTGTACGCATGCAAAATCGAGTTAGATTATGAAAAAATTAGCCCACTGAATATCACAGTCTTGGTAAGTGCAAAAAAACGGGGTCGCACACTGGTGGAACTGACTACCGAAATTCATGAATTCCTATTCTCGATATTTAATTTTTAATTTTCTAAGGATTGTCTAATTAGCATGTTTGCAAAGGTTTGGGTGAAATTGTTCAAGGTTTTTTTTTGTGCAGAAGCCTTTTAAGTCAATAAATTTTGAAACGCTTAAAAAAAACTTGCAAATAAAAGGTATTTCAACAACTAATCAAGAGATCCATAATGCAGTTAAGTTTTTTTTTTTTGTTACTTGAGGCATTACTACATACATATATAAAATATTTGTGTAATTAGAAGTGGATTTTTTTTGTTATTTAAAAGTCAAATAACTTATTTCACAAAAGTCGCCTAAAAATAATCTTATCAGAGAATAACTGTCTTTTGGTTACGACTGGTGTTCGCTCATTATTATAAAGTACATCATTAATGAACTTTTACTCAAAAGTTTTAAATAAATGCAAGTCCCAATGGATAAAAAACAAAATTAGATTTTTGCGCATATTTCTAAAAAAAATTTAGCATACCTTTAGGCTTTTAGGTTAATATAGCGAACACTTACTACATTATTTGTGCTCGGTGTATTAAACTAAGCCTAAAATTATGCAGCGACGTTTTGCAAAAAGCGCAAATAATTTCTTGTGGAACGTATGAGTTCTTGTTTAATATTAAATAAAAATTTTTAGATGAAAATTTTTTAGAATTAAACAAAACTCTAATTGAAACCGTCACGGAGAAGTTGCAATTTCTGAGGACTAGAATATGCGAAGTGCGTAAGGCCGGAAAAGTTTTTTTTTTTAAATAAAAATATAAAAATTTTTTCGAAAAACGATCCAATACGAAGGAAATGAGGATGACTTTAAAAGTCGATTCATCGAAAACGAAAATCCGCGAATTGATTTTGTCCACATACCTGCAAAATCCAGAATTAAAATATTCAGCTATGGCAAAAATAATTGGTGCATCAGATAAAACTCTCTTTAAGGTTATTTCTAAATATATGAAGGGTCTACCTGGTCCCGAAAAAAAAGTTTAGGCAAAAAACCAGAATTTTCTATCCCAAAGGTAGCGGCGAATGTGAATCGTCTTTTTAGGCAGAATCCCAACACCTCAGTGCGATATATGGCGGCTAGAGCAAGTACATCAAAATCTACTGTCTAAGTATAACGGAGAAAAGTAAGCTGAAGACATATAGAGTTCAAAAAATACCAGACCTTTCTGATGAAAAGCAGTTGATGGATTAGATGCATGCCCGAAAATTGTATGAAAGGGCACGAATATTATACGTCACCGAAGAAGGGGCATGTGCCCAATAAATTAAAAAAGAAAAAATTTCGAAATTTCCGAAGCAATTAATGGTTGGTGACCTCACAAGCAGCTTCTTTGTTACGCAAGGCACAATCAATTCCAAAGTTTGTATAGACGAGTTTCTCGAAAAACGTTGTCCACCATTTATTTGTAAAGATGAGGGTACAGTGATGCTCTGGCCTGATTTAGCAACTTCTCATTACTCTAAAGCTATGATCTTCGGAAGATTGGTAAGACTGTAAAAAAATTACAAGACTTCAGATTTAAGTGGAAAAGATCGTACTGTACTCTCGATGAAACAACTGTGCAAAATTAAATGAAGGGCCTTAAGAAAAATGTAACATTTTTTTATAGAAACGAAAAAAATGTTAATTACTTTTTAGTTATTTATATTCTGAGCACTAGTCATTATTAATAAAAAAAGAAAAAAGATTAAAAAATTCATTGGGTATTTTTTTATAACTGAAAAACAAAACGTAAGTTTTTTCTGGGCAGTCCTTACAAGATGTCGCATTTTTGCGACACAATAATTTCGAATGACTCATAAAAACACGTTGCTCTATAGCTCAATCTTATTCCCACACTTAACTGCTGCTCCTTATAAAGCTTACACACCACGTTTCAAAGATTTCATTCCTAAATTTTGGCTTCAAAAAAAAAAAATAATGGCACCGGATTCAGGTCAAAAATTCGAAAGAAATAGTACGGTTCGAATAAATGAAATACAAAATTTCCCAAGCCTTTTTGGGCCTTCGGTGCCTATTTAACCCATACAGGTGCTCATGTCAGGTTTTTTTATAATTTTCTCTATTTTTTTTGGTATCTAACATATTTTTTTTTTTTTGATAAATTGTTTCTTAACTCTTAGCGGCACCCCACATTTTTGAAAAAATTCAATTATTGAAATAAGCTAAGTTTAGCCTCATGGAGCACAAAAAGTTTTTGAAAATTATGCGTAATGATCATTAAACTTCATAGAGTAGATTAATTTTAACACTCGTTCACATCTATGAAGTTTAAAATTTAAAATTCGCTTTTTTATAACTTTTTTCAACGTGGGGTCGTGAAAGACCCCAATGTGCCAGATTGTTATAAAATTGAAGTGGTGCCGCTAAGGGTTGAATAAACTTTTTTGTAGGTATATACTTCAACGTTGAACTTTTTTAAATTCATGTTAATTTTGGTATGAAATTTCTACACTTTACATTTTGTATAAATTATTATACAATATGTAAAACAATTGATTTTTTTATACAAAGTAAAAGTTACCCGCCATATACTTGCTCGAGAAAATTGTGGAACATTTTATAAATTTGCATTTTTTCAAATATAAATGCAGTGGCGCTACCAACATTTTTTTTTTTTTTTTTTCTGCTCACCAAAGGTTGATCAAAACAAAACTAAAGAAGCATGTCTTTGTCTTAATATTTGCCATTCAGCTTCAAAAGGTTAAAATAAGTTGTATCATATGAGCATATATATTAGGGTGATTCAATTTCTTTTTGTTTGAAACAGGTTTAATATTCGTAGTTCCAGGTACATGGAAGAAACATTCTGGTGCAAGGTAAGCTCAAAATATTAATAGTTACTGGTGGCTCAGTGAACTTTTTAATTTTCCATAGAAATTACATGGGAAAGAAAGCTTTACTAAACAGTTTCGTCTATATCATGTGAAAGCAAAATCTTTCACAAACGGGACCAAGCCCATTGGAAATAGCATCAAATTTTCCATAAGTAAGTATTCATTCAATTTTTTTCGTGAAGATAATACTTCGTCAGTTTATTAGCTTTCCGAATATAGGAATATTTCGAAAATTGAAAAAGAATCGATTTTTTTTGTTATTTTTCGAAGTGAAACTTCTGTACCTGCAGCTATTATGCCTGTTTAAAAAAAAAAATTTAATCACCCTAATATATACGCTCATATATGTGTAAAGATGTGACATTTTAACACTTTTTCTCTAATCAGGAACGGCTACCTGAGAAAAGTTGCCCACCCCTACTAGAAACATACCTGCAAAGTCTTTTTCAAATCAGTCAATATCTTTTGTTCGTGCTATGAGGGTTAATTTTTGAAATTTTGTATTAAAACACTTAAAGTTCAGCATTTTCTAAAATGGGCGAGTCTGGTTAATAGGATCTGGCTTTCGAGCTTTAAGTTCGACTGAGCATTCCCCGAAGCCAATAGCTTTTGATATTTCGTATAGATACCTCCGATCCTTGCTGCAGTCTTTTTGATTTATGTCAGATAAGTGAAATTCTATAGTTTTGTACTTCACAATTGTAAATCTCTCGCAATTTTAAAGCTTTGATTTTATTGAATTTATGAAATTATTTGGATCAGAAAGGGGCACGTCAAAAAATATAAAAGAGCTTTACATAAATGGGAGCTCATTAAAATGAAAAAAGGCAAACTCTTAATTGCAAATGACGTCCAATCTTTTCGAAAACTGCCTCCCTTCATCCTGCGTTGGAATTTGTGCCATCGCAACCAGTCACGACAAGTAACAGGTCACGACTGGGCACAACAAACTGTGCCTCCTCAGTAAAATGCGTACACAGTCAAACCGCAGAATAGGGTGCGATGAGGGGATGGTGTAGTTGGGATTAAGGGAGGCATTTGTGAGCTCTGGTTCACTTGTTTTGGTAAGTGAGAGAGTGAGCAAAGCGCAGCACTAATACTGCTTCGCTTTGCCCGAAAATCCGCGTTAATTCGTCCTTTATGATGACTTTACATCGCCGACCTTTAAATCACGAACAGAAGTTATTGAACGATTTGAAAATGATTATGCATAGGTGGGCCACTTTTCCCACGTAGCCTTTCCCGATCAAAGAAAAAAGTGTTAATATGGCCCTTCCTTAAATGTATGTACATACGTGTTTGTGTTTAGATTAAGCATAAGTATAAGCATGTAGCAAATAAAACATTTTTAATGCAATTCCGCATTCTGTGATTGAACATCAATAAAAAAAAAATAATATATTATTTTACATCAAATACAAAATAGTGTAAAATTTTTAATCAACAAAATAAAGTAACCACAAACAGTTTTATATTTCTTGTTTAACTACATATGTAAATTGTGAGTGTTCAATTGAAATATATCATAAAAAACGAAGTAAGCCATTTCAAATTTTTTTACTGTTTTGTTTCATAAACTTTAATTACATATTGCTTAAAGGTTCAAGGGAACCTTGCCAAAAAAATGCTTTGATTTGAGCATTGGTATAATACTACATGGATTAGGGCCGCTTAGTTTTAAATTTGCAAAGACTAAAGCCCAAATTAAAATAACACGTTGGTAGAGGCCAATCAAAAAGTAAAAATAAATAAACATGCTATTGGATTTGCTCGTTGCGTGATAGCAAGTAATAAGAATTTTCTCAAATGCAGCTTTTAAAAATTCCCCCGAGAATACAATTCTACTCGGTCAAAACTTGGAGTTGTGTTCTTTAATACCTTATTCTTTGATTTAACTTAATTATCAAAATTAAATAAAAATATTTTAAAAAAAGACTAATGGGATAAGGAAAATCTAATATCGAAACCGAGTTCGGCGACCCATAATCTATAAGTTAGAAAAACATTTTGGTTCGAGTAAAAACATTTTGTTTTGAAAAATAAATTTTTTTATTTCACCTGCATAAAAGAAGTTGTAAAATTTTAATTTTTTACATTATTTACTCGAACCAAACTACAGTGGTGTGCCATATTATTATTAACCTACATATGTAGGCATATTTTGTACTGAGTTTTTGCATTATATAGAGATGTAGTAAGCAAAGTAAATTTATTCCGTATTTTGTTTTTGTGTAGCACCCCTATTTATTTTTTTTTTTGCGCATATTCTTTAAAAGGTGTGGGTTTCAAAAGAATTCAAGAATATGCTGTTTTTTGATGGACTTACAGCCCACAGTCTGACCAAATTTCGTGATTAAAAAGTAAATTATGGGCGACAAACGCTCTGGCTCTAATAACGTCGAGATATCGTGATCTGAACCGAATCCATAAAATTACCAAAACATTACTACTTAAATTGATCGAATAGTATTTCAAAGTGCTTTTCAAAATAAAATATGCAATGATTTAAAACACTAGTTTTGAGTGCTTGAAAATATGGCAACAAAAAAGTTGCGAAATTTTCTATACAGGGTAATATATAGCGCCTCTTTATGTGTCACGATTCGTCTCTAATTTTCATGCCTGAAAATATGCGATTGTATTTTACATAAATGAAAACAAAAAAGTTTAGCCTGTGCTTAATGACTAGCTAATTGCAAATATAAAAATTGTACTACTTAGCATACTTTTAGGCTTGGAAATTAGAGACGAAACGAGACGAATCGTGATACACAAAGAGGCCCATAATTTTTTTTTTCAAATTTTAAACAGATTATTTCTGCAAAAATAGAATAAAATTAATTTTTTTCAAGTAAAGTAAAATCCAAATTTAGAAAATATATTGCTGTGGCTAAGGAATATTACAGAAATGGGTATATAAGCTCACCTTGTATCAATCTCTGGACAAATGGAGCTCAAATCATTTACGTAGTTGATTTATTTGTAAGAAGAAGAAAACGAAAACATTTTCTCGAGGAATTCGCCTTTGGGCCACCATTATAAACTTCAAAAAAAGCTAAACCCAAATCGAAAGTAAAGTTTTGTGACGGTAATTTTTTTGGATTTTTGTGGATCAAACCAATTTTTGAAGAAGGATGCATAGCTAATAATTATATTTTCATAAAAGAACTATACAAGAAGAACGTAGAACCGTTTATTCTAAAAGTGTTAAAGAGTATAGCTATTGTTTCGAAATATTCAAACTGTAAGCTTTTGATGTTAAGGCATTTATTTTACGAAATGACGTGTAGTTTAATATAAACTTAAAGCGGTAAATGGCATAACTAGTTATTAAATTTCTTTAAAGTTTTTGAACCGTACGTTCAGTGAAAAGTTCAAAGAATTTACTTCGAGAGTGTTTCCGCACCACAAAAAATGTTTTTCATTCACCACGCAAAAAAAGTTTTGTTGTTTGATATACGATCGTCATATGCAAAACAGTTTTGTAAAAGGTCTTAACGAACACTATATTCTGTACGCAGATTTCCTTGAACTTTCTAAAAATGTTATGTACTTGACGATTGCATATCAAAAAAAAAAATTATGATTATAAACAATTTTGGCAATTTGTAGAGGGTGAATAGAAAACTTTTTTTTTTTGTGGCTCAAACACTTTCAGATAAAGGAAACCGCACTATTTGTATGAAAAAATGAGTTTCAACCAAATGCTACCGTTTTTATCAGAGAGCTAGTTCTTGGCATCTGTACAAAAATCTTAAACTGTAGACAGGATTTTAAATTATTGGCTTACAGATGTATATTGGGTTGTCATATCGTTATCTCGAAAACCAGGCGAAACGGAAATTGTAATTGGAATTAGCGTAATCGTCACAAACGGTACCCCCGATTACAATTTTCGTGGTGCCACAATCTGAAGATAATGACGTAAAAATGCATACAAAATGTTATATTACAAAAAAATCAATATCTGACTTGGTTTTCGAGATATCGATACCTAATATGCCAGTGTACGTAATATGCGACCTTTGTGGGCCAATAACTTAAAATCCAGTCATACAGCGCCCATTGAGAAAAAGTAGCTATCTGCAAACCCATTGAAATCAATTTTTCATGCAAGTGGCGGCATTCTTTTCAAAACAATAGATGACGCTTTAAATCTTTTTTTTTTTAGCTTGATGCACCCGACTACTGCTAAACATATAAAATTGGAAAAGGTTTTTTCTTAATTTGTTTTTATGAATTTCCATCAATTGAACACTGCACTTCTACATTAACAGAAATAAAGTTTTAGTTTTATATACATATATAAACACATATCTCTATATATATACATATGTGTATATGTCTATGTCTATATATGTACGAAAAAGAATCAAAATAATAAAATATAAATTTACGTTTCACCCAGTGAACAACAAATAAAATTTTATGTTTTTTTTTTTTAAATAATGTCAAATTCTTACCGGTACTGTAATCTGTGAGGTAGGTTGTTTGTTTGTTTGAAACGCACCCAATTTTTAGTTTTGAGTTTTGAAATTATAGGATTTTGGTTTGGTTTTTGGTATTTTGATTTTTTTGAGATTTCGAATATTGTTTTTTCGGGATTTTAGTGACATCGGTTAACAGTAATTTTGATTTCATTTCAAGCATTTTTTTATATGTGTAAAAATAGAAATAAAACATATGTTATTAGCACAATTTTCTTAACTTATATTTGTTGCAAAATAATCACACAAAATTTTTAAAAAAAACATGCCCTACACCCAGAGTAGGAAATTTCTAGAGAATTTAGACATTTCTAATGCTGCTGTTAAAAAATAAAAAAATAAATAAAGAAAGAAGACCGGTATGATTACCTAAACTTTTTGTGGAAACGCTTCGAAAATTTCTAAACTGTTACAATTTTTTATAAGTTATTTTAAACAAAAATTTTTTAGCCATATGGGACGTTCTTTTACAAACCGAACATTTTTCTGACGACGCGTTTTTGATTTGACTGAAGTTTTTTTATGGGTTCTGTATCGAAAAAGAAGAGATACGTGTTCGAGGATTTTCTTGTAAATTTTTTTTACAAAATGGAGCGAATTTAAATTTTGAGAATTTCGTGACTTTTGGCTTGAAGAATCACTTTCAAAAAGTTATAACTTCGGTTTCCGCCAAATCAAAAATGTTTCGGTCAATTTTTGTCAAAATTTTTCGGTTTGTAAGAGAACGTCCCATATGCACAAAATTTAAAGCTAATTTTCATGGCTATGCTATATGATTTTAGAAGATATTTTTGGAAAGCTTTTTACTTGATTAGAAGCTTCAAATAAAATAGCTAAAAAATCTGACAGCTGTAGTAGCTAAATTCCATTATTAATATTAGAAAAATAAATTAAATGTGTAAAGTAGCTTCTACCGCAGAGTTATTCTTCAGCATACTTTAAAGAAACTTATTTAAAAAAAATTTCGAATGTGAACATATAATGACAATGAACATATTATATGGACAAATCTCGCAAGAACTTACACTTTGATGTTTTGAATTTAAAAAGTTATTACATCTATTGTATTGATTACTTCTGAATGACTTTTTACTACCTATGTTTACTGAACGATGGCAATTTTTGTGTGTGGTAAAATATGTAAATAAGCACTTAGATATCTAATTTGGTACTTTTATGAAGACAAGCCTCAATTGTGAGTTATGTAATTGAAAGAAAAATTAGTCTTTTAGTGATATAATACATCTGCTACCTAAACTATTGCTATAATTAAAAGTGCTTTAGCATAAATGTACCACCAGCATGTATTTTGTTCTTGTGACTTGAGTAACGGCAAGAGTTAAACGAGTCGATGCGTTGAAGAAAAAATTACAGGAACAAAATACATGCGCAAATACTCTTTCGCGCTATTTCTCATAGCAAACTGCTGAAACACTCTTTGAAGCTTGTAGCTTCGATTAAAAGCATTAAAAAAAAATATTAAAAATACCGTTTAAATTTAAATTTATTAAAAATCACAAAATGTGTTATATCTCAAACACGTTTTGTGATTTTTCACCAGGAAACATCGAAATAATGCGTCGGAAAATTTTTTTAGGTACATTTATGTACCACCAGCACGAGTTGAAAACAACAGAGTTTAGCGCTCGCGCTAGGACATTTGACGTATTTCTCCCCATATGAGCCTTGATCTACAATCGTATAAAAATACCAAATAATCATTTGCCAATTTGTAAATGTTGGCCACCCGTTACTCTGCAACGAACAAATTTTATGCCAGAGCAAAAAAAAAAGAATGTAAAAATCAGTTTTTATCGATGCACAGTTGCAATTACACCTAATTCTGTTTTTACGCAAATTTTTTTTACGCGAATTTGATTTAACGCGATTCAAAAAAAGTGTTGCGTTCTGTTTTCGCGCGAATTGATTTGATTTAACGCGATTTAACAATACATGAGCTTGAAAATTATGTTGGAATTCTGAGTGATGACAATGACATTCAAGTTTCTCAAAAAAATGCGCATTTTATCAGAAAATAATACCGATTAAATAATGATTTACAATATTTTTTACCTGTTTTTATTTATTAAAATGAAATGCTTTTTTTTTGTTGATTTCTTATATGTTGTATGAATTTTCTTTTTGGTTAATGAATATTTTTATTGCATTTTTTCTTTTTTCCATGTAATTTATTAATAAATATATGTATTTTATAAGCTACTTAAATAAAATAGGTCACAGCGCCTTAAAAACGATAATTTTTTATACTTTTATGTTATTATTTTTGTTGATTTTTGAAATGTGGAACCAATCCCCTACTTTTATATGGATGCTGTATCTTTTTTTACGCGGATATTTCATTAACGTATCTATCGCGTAAAAACAGAATTAGATGTACATGCTATTCTACTCTACTCTGTTCTACTCTACTATACTCTATTCTACTCTACTCTATTCTACTCTACTCTAGTATGGGTTTGCTGTTTGTTGGGGAGTGCTGTTGTTTTTCCCGGTTTGCGCGGTATTGTCGGGTAAATACCCAAATGGGTGTGGTTTACACTCCTAGCGGAGCTATACCTTGGTGTTTGACTCACTGTGAGGGCTGGGAGGGGTTTCGGTGTTCTTTGGCGGGCGGTGGACCTGTCTCACTCGGATCCAGTAATGTAGATCATACTCCTGCGGGTAAGGGGTCAGAATATTCCCGAGGTAGGCATGCCTGTCGTAAAAAGCTACTAAACATCCAAACGATGACGACCCGGATATGTCCCCTGACGACGATTTAACCTATGGAAGAAAAACGACCGCTATTTGCCACGGCACATTGGAAGTCCTCCGGAGGCGCCATTCGTTTTTTCCTGCGGATGTCGAAGAAGAAGGTGCTGTGAGATAGCTCTGCCGATATGTTGTCGCGGTACGTAGCATCCAGATGCTTCGGGCCTTGGTCGGGCAGTGTACATTGGATGTGAGAGTAGAAGCCCTCATTGCTCCGGGCGATGAACAAAAAGACGAACGACAACCCTTTCAACAGAAGACCGAGTCTATCGAGGACTCCACCAAGATGTAGTGCATATACCTCTGTAGCCACTCAAGCAGAGATAACAAATAAGACACAAGACGAAAACAAACCGATGCAAGTAACACCAATAAGTGGCAGTCACGTAAACACAACTGATACAACGACCCAAGCAGCACACACAAGTTGTGTCCGCACTATAGAGATTTAAAGCTGTGTTTAAAAAGATGAAAATGGCTATAGCTAAAAACAAAAACACGCGAGGCATCAATGCCAAGATTCGGAAGAAGGCAACAAAGGAAAGCTGCCTACTGGTGGACGGATGAAATAAGCTGCCTTAGAACATCATGCATCCGTAGCCGAAGACGATATACAAGAGCAAGGACACGTGGCAACGCAGCTGTAGAAGCCCAGGACTACAAGCAAGCCAAAAAACTGCTCAAAATTGCGATACTCGCAAGTAAAAAGGAAAAATGGGAGGAACTTCATAACGACATCAATAATGATTCAATTTGGTGGTAAACCTCCAATGGCAAATTTTCCAGAAGACAAAATGGAAAACATCGTTAACATGCACACGTACACACGAAGTTAGACCTACTGAAAGAAATAGGCAACCAAATGACGCCCCATTAGAACTTTTCACTGAGGAAGAGCTAACCAGGGCAGCCAGGACGATGAAGAACCGAAAGGCACCGGGTCCGGACGGAATTCCAGCAGAGATAATCCAGATTCTCGCAAAAGAACGACCTCAGTTGCTTCTTAGAGTGTATAACGCTTGTTTGACGTTTCCGACCAGGAAGATCTACAGTCGATGCTATAACCGACGTAATAAAAAGTGTACAAATTGCGCAGAGCCACTTCAGCAGAAAAATAGTATTACTGGCAACATTAGATGTTAAAAACGCATTCAACAGTGCTAGGTGGGTTGGATATGATCGACGCTCTAGAAAACAAATTCCGGATTCCAGAATATCAAAGAAGGATGATACGTAGTTACTTACATAACAGATCGCTAATTTACGACACCAGCAGTGGTCTTAGTCGTATGGAAATATCATCAGGTTCGGCGCAAGGGTCCATCCTTGGCCCAGACCTTTGGAATGTTTGCAACGCCGAAGTACTACGCATTGAGATGCCGGACAACACCTATCTGGTCGGCTACGCGGACGATATCGCAGCAAAAAAAATCGAAGACGCTCAGCGGAAGCTGAACCAGGTCATGATACGAACGCAGGCGTGGATGGCGAATCACGGGCTCAAACTAGCATCTGAAAAGACGGAGCTGCTTATCCTTACGAAGAAGCATATATCGATAGAGATATCGATAAACACGATCTCAGATTCCTTTCAAATGAAAAAAGCGGTTAAATACCTGGGAGTTCGGCTGGACTCCAGGCTGACTTATTGAGCGCAAATACAACACGCGACTACAAAAGCAGCACAAGCCACAACATCACTGTCAAGATTAATGGCGAACACAGGTGGACAAATAACAAGCAAACGTAAACTCCTTATCGCAACCACTCAGGCGGCCTTGCTGTATGGTTGCGAGGTATGGGCGGAAAAAGGTGAAAAAGGAACAACACCGGAAAGCACTGAGTTCTGTACAAAGAACGGCAGCTTTAAGGGTAGCCTCAGCATACCGCACTGTTTCACTAGCTGCGGTGCTAGTAATAAGCGGAACAATCCCAGTTGACCTACTGGTCTTAGAGCGACAAAGGATATGGGAGCAGAAAAACCAAGCTGAAAATCGACTGAAAAAACAAGAGGCTAGAAGCCACACATTACAAAGGTTTCAAGAAAGGTGGCAAAATGAAACCCATGGGCGATGGACAGCACGTTTAATACCACAGCTAAACATATGGCTGAATAGAAGTTTTGGAGAGGTAGGCTACTACATCACGCAGCGCCTGTCTGGCCACGGGTATTTCCAAAAATACCTGCACAGGATGGAAAAGACCGAAACGCCAAACTGCATATATGGTGACGCAGATGCTGATGATGCGGGACACACGTTCTTCAACTGCAGGAACTGGGCTGAAAGAAGGAGCATACTAGAAGAACAAGTCGGCCCGCTAACAGCAGAAAACATCGTGCAGACGATGCTAAGGAGTGAGGAGTACTGGATGCTGATAACGAGATACGTCGAAAGCGTACTACGGATAAAGAGAATGGACGTTGACGTACAGTGGCTCACAGCTTATTTGATGCAGTGCATACTTTTAACTTCAATGCTCTGTAACTTTGAAACTAAGTGGAATATGAAAAAAAATTTGATATCATTTGAAAGAACAAAAATTGTAGTTTAAAAAAACTGTTTATTTATTGTAAAAAAATATTACATGGAATTTTTATAATAGAAAATCGAAATAAACTACTAAATTTCATGTCACAGCTTATTTGATGCGAACATGTATAAATTTAAAAAACATTGTTTACAACACTGATTTTGTAATTTTAAATATGTAGTCTGGTAGCCTCTTTGGTCAACTATAGCTTAAAAACGATTTTGCATCGAAGCTGCATATTTTTTATTGGTATCTGGCGAATTATAGCGCCACTCAATTTTAAGTGCGTTTTTTAGGTCGTTTTTGTTTGAAATATTGTGTATATGGATACACATTGTATTTTGGGTTTTTATTTTGGTAAAACCGTAAATATGTCTGCATGCCCAGATTTTCGTCATTCTGCAACAAATTGATACTTATCATCCATACACATGATATTTCCTATAAAAGCCAAATTTCCGGTATCAGCAGCTGACATGCAAGCCCAACCCAAAAGTGTTTAACTGGTGAGTAGTTCGCAAAAAGCCGTTTATCAGTTAAAAATGAGATTATCCGTCTGATTTTCGCCAAATAACATGTTTTGATGACCCCTGAGTACTGGAATGCAGTAATACTCGTGGACGAATCGAAATTCAACTTTTTTGACTCAGATAGCATGTCGCGAAAGCCAAATAGAAAAACCAACAAGGAGAACATACAAGCGAAATAAAACAGTGTCATTGTTTATGCCACAGCATAAACTTATAGTGGACAAAACTTAAGTTTGTTCTGAATGACCCCTTCTTTTCTGAATACCCTCGACGATAAATTATCGATTTGTTTTTTTAATCAAAATTAAGTTATTGGTCACCCCTATTAAATTATTTGGGTTTTTTTTTGTTTTCTGACACCATCAAGGCAACAACAGCAGATCGTCGCGTTAACTTTTGTATTAAAACTTTTTTAATAAAATCATTGAAACTTAAAAAAAGTATGAGTTTTCATTTTGCAAATTAAAGTCGGTGATGTTTAGTTAAACAGCCATGGTTTGGGCTTGCATGTCAGCTGCTGGTACCGGAAATTTGGCTTTTATACGAAATATCATGAGTATGGATATGTGTCTTCATATTGTAAGTGTCAATTTGTTGCAGAGTGCCGAAAGTCTGGACATGCCGACAAATTTACGGCTTTACCAAGATAAAAACCCGAAATACAAAGCGGACATAGTTCAATTCTGGTCAATATACAAATGCCTTTATTTGATGATACCACCTGCATAGTCACCTGACCTAAATGTGCTTGTAAATTTATTAGCGATTTTGGAAAAAAATTTCCGAATACACAACATTTCAAACAAAAACGATCTAAGAAAAGGCACTTCAAATTGAGTGGCGCTGTAATTCGCCAGATACCAATAAAAAATTTGCAGCTTCGATGCGAAAACGTTTTTAAGCTATAGCGGACCAAAGAGCCTACATATTTAAAATTACAAAATCATTATTTAAAAAAATTTTTTTAATTTATACATGTCTGCATAACATAAGCTATGACATAAAATTCAGTAGTTCATTTCGATTTTCTATTATAAAAATTCCAGGTAATATTTTTTTATAATAAATAAACAGTTTTTTTAAACTACAATTTTTGTTCTTTCAAATGATATCAAAATTTTTTTCATATTCTACTTAGTTTCAAAGTTACAGAGCATTGAAGTTAAAAGTATGCACTGCATCAAATAAGCTGAGCCACTGTATCTCAAAGAAGACAAGATGGAGGCGGAGGCCTGGCCGCAGGCTCAGAAAGCAGCTAATGGCATTGGATGCCTAAATAAAGGGAACCCGACTGAAGTAATGCTCAAGAGAGCCTCCCAGTGGGAGAAGAAACTCCCGGAAAAAGAGGGAGGTGTTTAAGTGGGTATACCACTGCGGAAGCCCCACACACCGACCAGGTGGCGACCTGGTTGATGGTGCGAAAAGCATTTCACCTGCCTCACCCGCAAAAAAAAAAATCAAAAACAACTCTACTCTATTCTGTTCCACCGTACTCTATTCTATTCTACTCTACTTCACTGTACTGTACTATACTGTACTCTACTCAACTGTGCGGTGCTCTACTCTATTCTATTCCATTTTATTCTATTCAGATATGCTTATGTCATTTCTTGTGCATTTTATTACTTTTGAATGTAAGAAGCTTGATTGTGTTTATAACACTGGTCGACAACGATTTTGTTCCAAGAGAAAATTCAGCTGAATCTGAGAAGATTTTTTCCTTACATTACGAATCTGAAATTGAATTGAATTCCATCACGTCATAATTTTAAGAAAATTAGAATTAAAGTGTCAAAATAATATGTGTACCATAGCTTCACGCAAGAGCGCAGTATAAAAATAACATTGAGATGCTGATTTAATGATTTTGAAAGTCTAGCAGTTCGAAAAGTATTTTTATTTTTATCAATACGAAAGTGTGAGCTCCTGCGAGACCGATTCGGGTTCCGAGTTTGGGATTTTTATTTTCGTGGGTTGTATTTAATTATATAATGATGAATTTTAAGTCTTTTCGCTATAAGTCAAACCATTATTGCACCATAAAATTTCAAAATTTAAGATAAATTATAAAAATAATTTTTTCAGTTATATTTTATCTCTGTGTATCTCAACTCTTTGGAACAAATTGTTGGTACATTAAATGGCAGGAATTATTTGGTCGGTCTAAAAATCTATCTAGCTCATATATCGAATTTTATTAAATCTGCAGAAGAACATAAAAACCAATAGGGGATCCCAATACCTTCTAAATTTTTTTTTAAATTTTTGCACAGTTTTCAACAGAAATAACATTTTTCAAAGTCAACAATAGAAGATATTGGGATCCCAATTTCATACATTTTCAACTGGTTTTTGTGCAGATTTAAAAAAAATACATTTCTGTTTTTACACGGTAGATACGTTTCAGATAAAACCGTGTAAAGAAAGACATGAAGTTTGTATGTACATAGATAGAAAAAAAGGGGATTAGTTCCATATCCTTCAAAGAAAGGGCAGTTCCTTAACTTAATCTCTAAAAGATCATAAGGAGTGCGTCATAAGAAATTAGTGCATTGAAAAATAAATATATCTCAATAACCACAGATTCAATTTTCAAAAAGATTATATTTTCTTAACGCAAATTTAATTCAAATTTAGAAAATATTACAAAAAAAAAAATATTAATTTTGAAGCATAAAATTTTTATCTCTCGATTGGCAGGAGTTCAGGGCAATTGGGTGGGTTCGCTTCTCTAGGAACAAAAGTAATGTTATTTTACTGGTACCACTCAAGAGCCGCTTCACTGTAGTGACATGAAGCAAGATAAGGCCAATAAAAGGTAGATACCTAATGATCTCTTACAAATTGTCGGAGCCTCTTTTGAAGCATTCCATGTTGAAGATTTCGATGTTTATTGTGCCTCTGGTCACGAAATTTTAGCTTCTTTAACTACAATTGCAAATTGCCCGGCAAACAAGAAATTTTCTGGGAAATTTTTTATTTTTTTTTGTATTTTAATTTTTCGGGGCATGTCCACTAGCGTTGGCAAAATAAAATTCTTCGACAGGAAACTGAAAAAAGTCGGAAAGGACGAACGTTTCGTCATTCATAATTCGAGTTTGGACACAAAATCTTTCCTCAGTTTTTGAGCTCGTATTTTTGCTTCGAAATTCTTTTCAGCATTCCGATCCGGCACTTTCTGAACTTTGTAGGTCTTCAGCCTAGCCTCTCCTTTCACTTTTCGCACAAATGATACGGAGAAATCTGCTAGCTGAGCGATTTTTCCTCCTAAAAGGTTGGGAGTTTTCTTCAGCATGGTTACGACATTCTTTCCGATATTACGGTCACCACAACATTTTTTCCAGAGTGTTTCCTGCATTTTATTCATGCTAACGTCTGTTTTAAAAATTTTTATTACCCAAGATACCGAATTTATGTTAACTTTAGCATCCCTTGCAATCCTCTTGAAGATATATTGCAGGAAATTTAAAAAAAATTTTTAATTTTTTCCACGCATTTCTATTTTACTGCTTATGGCTTCGCAAAATAATAGATGAGAATGCAAAGTGATATGAAATAGTATTTGACATGATTTTCTAAGCTAACCTGATCAAAATAATTAATTTTTTTTTTTATGAAAAAAGTTATAAGCAAAAACGTGTGCACTAATTTCTTATGACGCACTCCTTAGTTAATAAAAATATTTTTCTTTAAATTTTCAATCAAATAGCTCTTTCTAATCATGCTTAATCGAAGGAGATCGTGTAAAAACGGAATATATTTTTTTTCTAGACCATGTTAAATCAAAACCGTGGAAAAACAAATTTTGGTTAGTTTTCAACCTTATCTTAAAATATCGTGCTATCATCCCATATGGCAGATAAAAAATTTTAAAAATAAGAATTTAAAAGGCCTATAATTTCTAACATTTTATATTGCAATAGGTTTTTCTTGAGATGATATGTACATATATACAGGGCGTCCCGTTTTAAGTTATATAGCTGAATAAGTCAAAAAATTGAAACTCATTCAAAAAATGTTTTAAAGTTGATGGGTATCAAAGGGCTGATACAGCCATGATGTTAACCATGACCTTGATCTACATTTTCAAGGTTATTTGAAGGTCACCTTTAGTTTTTCAAATGGAAACCCCTATTTTTGACCTCGGATTCCGGAAGAGCACAAAATTCTACGTTCAGATAGGTATTCATGTTAGAGGTCAAAGTGACCCCTGAAGGTCATTTCAAGGTCGAATTCCCGCTTGGTGCAGAAAAGCTGCAGCCAGTTAAGGCAAGATTGTGCAGCTGTCCAGCCAATGATTACTAGGTTTTCTGCACCAAGCAGGAATTCGATCTTGAAATGACATTCAGTGGTCACTTTGACCTATAACTGGACTTTGTACTTATTCAGCTGTGTAAGTTAAAATGGGACACCCTGCATATAGATAAACAAATAACTTTGAAAGTTAATTTTTTTAATTTTCATAAATTTTCAAAAAAAGTACTGTGCAACAATGAGGACACGATTAATCAGTAAAATACTACCCACAAAAAGAAATTTTCAATTCAAATTTTTGTGTAACTTTGCAAATACAAAGCTATTTTATAGTTGACCTGACCACGTTTGAAAAAAAAATCTGGGCCTATATTCATACCATAGTAACATCAACACTACATGTACTGTGAAGTTAACTGGTAAGCATTGTTATTATGGAATTGGTGCATTTTTTTTTTTTTGGCATTAAATCTGGGTGTAGGGTCATTTCGTTAACGTTTGAATTTTGTTATATATAAACTTAAAATTAAGAAAAAGAAAAAAACTTAATAATTGACGGAATTCAGAATACAAATTGAACTGCTGCTAAAAATTTTGTTAAGACTTGAACCCGTGAATACCGAAATTAATATAAAATTATAGTATAAAGACTTGGTTGGTGATTCGTAAAATATTGCATTGATTTTAGCAGTTAAAAAAATAAAAAACTAGGAATAAATCAAAGGAATAATAACACGAAAAAATAGTAAATATAGTTGTAGTTAAATTTTGCGAGTCCTCTAAAAAATGCTCTGTTCATTTTTTTTTTGTTTTATTTTTGTTTCGACAAATGATGTTAAAATTTTAAGATTTATTTTATATATTCTTTCATGTAATTTGATGTTATATATAATTGTATGTAGTATAGTATGTTTGCGGCCAAAGTAATTTTTTTCCAATATCTACTTGGGCTGAACCGGTACATATAAATATTAGGGTGTTTATTTTCAAAGTTTTTAGATGGATTTTATTTTTTTTTGTGCCTATATTTTAGCTTAAGGAATAAAAAAGTTGTCTCAATATGAGTTTCCTATCACAAACCTGTAAACGGCGCGGACAGAGTTTATGTCCGATTTCGTTGAAATTCTACGAAAAATGCGACTTGCTAAAACGTAGAAAAAGGCTGCCTTAGGTGCGAAGATATAGGGTTTTAGGTATTTTATTTGTATGGGAGATGCCACCCACAGTTGTCTAACTACATCCACATTTTTCACGTAGCTGAAAATGCAGACAAAATACACCCAAAGGGGAGTTTTTATTTTTTATTTTTTGAAAAATTTGTGGACATATTAGCCTATGTTTTAGCATTGGATCCGAAGGGAATACTCCCAAAATTTCAGCTTTCTAGATCATACCTGTGAACGGCGCAATCAGTTTGATTCCTGTGACAATTCATATGGAAGCAACGACTTTTTTACGAAAAGGCAAAATGCCCGCAAATTTTTTACAAAAAAAAAAAAATCCTCTTTGGGTGTATTTTGTCCGCATTTTTAGCTACATGACAAATGTGGATGTAGTTTAACAACAGTGAGTGGCATCTCCCATACAAATAAAATACCTAAAACCCTATATCTTCGCACCTAAGGCAGACTTTTTCTACGTTTTAGCAAGTCGCTTTTTTCGTCAAATTTCAACGAAATCGGACATAAACTCTGTCCGCGCCGTTTACAGGTTTGTGATAGGAAGCTCAAATATTGAGACAACTATTTTTATTCCTCAAGCTAAAATATAGGCAAAAAAAATTCAATCCATCTCCAAAACTTTGAAAATAAACACCCTAATAAATATATTGCAGTCATTATTTAAATAACTGCACACTTGGTTATTTTTTTTGAACATTTTTTGAAACGAAATACATATCTCAAAAACTTTTGGGAATAGCATATAAAAACCTTGAAAAATTCTCAAATTTAATTAAAAAAGAGGCCCCATAGATCTTATTAAATTTTGTATCAAAAAATGTTAAAAAATGCAGCAATTTAAATAATGACCGATATGTATTCGTGGTATGTAAATAACATTTGGAACCAACTCCAAAAACATGCTAAGTCCAACAAGCAAAAAAACCGAAATATTTAATTTTTATTTTAAGTATAACAAATAAAATCAACAAAATTTATTGCACATACAGCACCTTTTTTGAAATTAAGACTCAAGAAAATGTTTTTGACTCAAAAAAATATTTCGTTGTTGTTAATTATTTTCTGAATTTTTTCCAAATCAACTTACAGACAACATCAATTGCGACAGAGTTGGGATACCAGAATGTTTGCCAATAGACCAAAGTCTCAAACGCAGTGATTCTCGCGATTCAAGTAAATCGACTTACGAAATATTTATAAAATATTCCCAACTATGTGTATGTGAAACACTTCCTAAACATATAATAATTTTATTATAACATTAAAGTTATTTAAAAACACTACTCTGTTTAATATTTTCGGCACATTTCCTTTACGATTTGATATTTGAAAATCTTGAACTTAGCATATTTTTTAGAGGAATGTTGTGAATTTTTTTGTGATACACACATACGGCATTTTTGGCCAAAACGAAAGGAGGTACTTGTTGACACTGAAGTCAATGATTTTCAATTTTTCCTTTTTATATTTGTAGATAGCATTTGACAAGTGGTTCATATTTTATCACTTTTAAAATTGCTCTACGACATAAATTGAGTATTTCAAATTTTTATCTTATTTCATTTGCAAATTTAAGAAAAATTACCAAAATTTTAATATTTGCCAATTTTTAAGTTTTCTTCATTAAAGTTTAAAAAAAACTATGAAAACAAAATCCATAAGACCAAATAATTGCCAACCATTTTTTTAGAGCTGATTTTTACAGTGCCAAAAAGTACTTAAATATTATTTTTATTTATTTTTCATAAATTTTGATGATATATTTTCAACTATTCAAATACAAGCCACAACAAAATCGAAAACCTCAAGCTCTAACTTCTTTCGTTTTGCAAACAAAACCCTATATACAATGATATGAAACTCTGCATAAGTACATAATATAAATAAATGTATGTTACATTGTTTTTTGAAAAATTATTAACGGATTTTAATTCCTATGAATTAAAAAAAAACTGTTAAGAGAAACTAAATTTTATATATTTTGCACTACATTCGGCATTAGTACCAAAGTAATGGAATGACCTTTTAAAGATTCGCCTTAAGAGCTGGAACGACCTCTTAAAGATTTGCTATAAGGGGCATTTTGTAAGAGTGTTAGAAGAAAAAAATACATAAATTAAATATGATTCTACATTTCTTTTTTTTATGTTTTTTAAATTATTTTATTACATTTATTGTTTAGAGAATAATTTCTGTCATAACTACACCACGACTAGCTATAATAAATTAACTCAATTCAGTAGCACCAACAAGACAAACACCACATACTATACAGAAGAAAATATCGGTGCTTTCAGCGAAAGTGTGAATTATTGAATTATTTTCTATAAGTACAAATAGATAGGCCTTAATTGCACTAATTGAATGAGATTTCTTACAGTTGGTCATGGTGGACACATGCCGAAAATTATTTTTTTTTAAATTTGCTGAATTAATTTCTTCATGTTTTATATTAGCTTAAAGCACTAACACTCTAAGGCCATCACCTTTTATATATACATATGTACATACAGTGGCTCACAGCTTATTTTATGTAGTGCACACTTTTAACTTCAATACTCCATATTTTTGAAACTAAATGGAATATAAAAAAACCTTTGATATCATTTGAAAGATCACAAATTCTAGTTTAAAAAAAAAATATTAATTTTTTGTTAAAAAGTATTATCTGGAATTTTAAAAATTAAAAATCAAAACCTACTACCAAATTTCATGTCCCAACTAATTTTATTCAGAAGTGTATAGACTGTAAAAACCTTGTCAAAAGTAATAAATTTGTAATTTTTAGTATGTAGTGTGGCACCTCTTTGGTTAACTAAAGCTCAACGGTGGTTTGGCATCGAAGCTGGAAATTTTTTAGTGGTATCTGGCGGAATAATACGCCACTCAATTTTAAATGCCTCTTTTTGGTTGAGTTCGGAGTTTTTTTCCAAAATCGAATATAAATTTACAACCACATTAAGGCCTGGCGACTATACTGGCGATTCCATCAAATCCGAGCACACAGTTTTTGGTCTATATCTTGGTATAACCGGAAATTTGTCTGTATGAACAGATTTTCGGCACTTTGCAACAATTGTCCTTGAAAATCTGAAGACACATACTCATGCTCATACTCATGATATATCCTATAAAATCCAAATTTCCGGTACCAGCAGCTGACATGAAAGCCCAAACCATATGGCGCTGCCACCAACATGTTTTATATCGCGTGTATGTTCTCCCTGTTGTTTTTTGTATTCGGCTTTCACGACATGCAATCTGAGTCAAATAAGTTGAATTTTAATTCATCCACGAATATTACTGAATTCCAGTACTCAGGCGTCTTCAAAACATGTTCTTTGGCGAAAATCAGACAGTTAATTGCACTTTGACTGATGAACGGCTTTTTGCGAACAACTCGGTAAAATCATTTTTGGTTTGGGCTTGCATGTCAGCTGCTGGTACCGTAAATTTGGATTTTATAGGAAATATCATGAGTATGGATATGTGTCTTCAGATTTTCAAGTACAATTTGTTGCAGCGTGCCGAAAATCTGTTCATACAGACAAATTTCCGGTTATACCAAGATATAGACCAAAAACGCAAAGCGGGCGTAGTTCAATCCTGGATAATATACAAGTGCCCGGATTTAATGGAATCGCCAGTATAGTCGCCAGGCCTTAATGTGGTTGTAAATTTATAGGCGATTTTGGAAAAAAATTCCGAACACAAAATATTTCAACCACAAACGACCAAAAAGAGGCACTTAAAATTGAGTGGCGAAATATTCCGCCAGATACCACTAAAAAATTTGAAGCTTCGATGCCAAACCACCGTTAAGCTGTAGGTAACCAAAGAGGCTACCACACTACATACTAAAAATTACAAATTTATTACTTTTGACAATGTTTTTACAGTTTATACACATCTGCATAAAATAAGCTGTGACACGAAATTTAGTAGTTTAGTAGTAGTTTAGTAGTTTTGATTTTTAATTTTTAAAATTCCAGATAATACTTTTTAACAAAAAATAAACATTTTTTTTTAAACTAAAATTTGTGCTCTTTCAAATGATATCAAAAGTTGTTTTTACAATCCATTTAGTGTCAAAATTATAGAGTGTTGAATTTAAAAGTGCGCACTGCATAAAATAAGCTGTGAGCCACTGTATATTAAGATATTATCTTCATATATGTGTATCGCTCGCTTACTGGAACAGTGACCTAATTCAAAATTCATCTATTTTGCTAATTGCATGAAAACCGTGTGACTTTACGCGAGTCATTTTGTTCTTCTTTTCTATTTGAACCAAGATCATTTGAATTATTTATTTGTTTTAAAATAAACTATAGTTTAACTCAGATTCATTACATCTATTTTATATATAGACCAAATCCATCTCAAACCATGCAGTACAATGTTTTTATATATTTCCCATAATAAAATGTTATTACGAAAATAACGGTGAAAAAAGTATGCAGAATGCAAGCAGGATTTGCAGAAAGTAATTTGGAATGTTGCTGTTGTTATTTGTTTTGAAAATAGTACCATAGAGTGGCTTGGCAATGATGAAAAAAAAGTTCACATTTTCATTTTGGGGAAAAAAATCTTCTGAGCTCAAATGTGGGTTAACAGGCATTAAACTCATGTCATTTCTTTATGATATTAATACAAATCCACAGTAAAATTTTAAGCGAAAAAAATTGGGGTTTTTGAGAAAATCAGCCTTGTTTTTTTTTTCATAAAAAGCGCTATAACTCCGTCAATTTTTAACAATTTTCAAAGATTCTTAAAGATTCTGACAGAGAATCAGAAGTTCTATAAGAATCAAAAGACAAAAGTTAATTATTTTGATTTGGATGAAAATGCGACTATTTTGAAACAATTTTCAACGATTTTTCAAGCTCTGACACTAAAACTTTAAAATGGCGTAACTTCATAAAAAATAATTTTCAATCAAATCGGGGAACGGTATATTTCCTTAATTACTTTGAAAAACAACATATTTAATCGGCAACTAATTCCGCAATTTGAAGTCACTCCGACTGCATGGTTTGAGATAGACATATATTCTTTATGTAAATGCACACTTTGTTTTTTGACCTTTTTGAACATTTTTTGAAATAAAATATCTCACAAACTATGGAGCATAAAATAAAAACCTAAGTTCTTTTTTTCTTTAAAATTGCAGTTATTTCATGAAAATAAAAAAATTACTCTACATGATTACGTTTAATTTTTTTATTTATAAAAATGTTTCTCAAAATATCATCGACATCACATCTGTTTTTTTTTTTGTAATAATTCAATCAGTCTACTTTCAATTCGCAATTGCCGAAATAACTTTAGAAAATATTAATTTTTTATTTATGTCGGGAATTTCGATTTGGAAGCAAAAACATTCTAAGAATTAAAAAATCAATAAAAAAAAAGTTTCTGTCGAAGATATTTTGAGAAACTTTTGTAAAACAAATCAAAAATATCAGCGAAAAAAGTCAGAGTGTGCAGTTATTTAAATAATGACCTATACACAATTTGTGTATATTTTTTATATGGTTTTAAAAAAATTATGTAGGGTATTTGCGTCTTTTTAATATTTAATAGTGGGTAAGGAATAAATGAGATGGTAAAGAAAAACAAAAAAAATGAATATTTAGAAATAATTTTTCGGAACACTAAGAAATTCCCACAGGGTTTTTTGAATTAAAATTAAATATTTGCAGCAAATAAGCGTTAAATATAATTTTTTTACTTTTAAACGGCAATAATATATGTGTGTAATTTGTAAGTGTGACATAAGTTATGCCAATGTTCCATATAGATGCCCGCATTACTATATGCACATAAGTGTATTTTACAAAGTTTTGAACTGCGTCATTGTTCCAGTAAAGCTGAAAACACATGTGAGATTTTCTGCTACAGCAAAATTTGAATACAAAGATTCAAAGTCATCAAAATTAAATTTGGTAAGCAGGAGAGTCAGGGTTTCACTTTTCAACAGAATTTTCTTTAAATCAATTATATCAAATAAAGTTGTTATGTCAATAAATGTGTAGCTTACTATCAAATGAGATTTGCACATCTACTTCGCATAGATAATGCTGTAGATAACTTTCTATGCTTCATGCTGAAAATCTGCACATGTGTTTTCAGCATAAGTGTGCGATATGTACAGCCGTGGCCAACTAATTAGAAACAGTTTGTCCTCTTCGCTTTTACTACATTTAAAAAAAAAAATTTTCATGGAACGGTTGTTTTTGTTGTTATTATACAAGCGCCCTCTTACGGTTTATGCGTTTGTTGCTGGTTTTATTGAAGAAGTAACTTTTGGCGGAAGTGAAAATCAAGAGAAAGAAGAAAAGAAACCCCAGTAGTAGAGAAGTTAATTTACTGGATTTCAGATACTCTTGAAAGGAGAAAACCACGAAGTTGTGACCTAGCACCCCGAAAAGCGATTGTCGAAATTTTTAAGCTCAAAATGTCATACCGAGCTATTGCCACCCACTTTGGTTGCTCAGTTATGAAAGTTTATGGTGCTATTAAACACTTCACCACTTTTAAATCGACAGAAAACGTGCGAACAAAAAAAAGAACTTGTAAAACAACGGAAAGAACGGATGCAGAAATTTCTTGAATAGCTATATTAGACCCCAAAATAGCCCCTAGGGAGATTAAACGCCAAATTTTGGATCAAACTGATACTATGAGATCCACTCTTACTGTAAAGAGGCGTTTGGTTGAATCTGGGCTACATGTAAGAGTTTCACGCATGAAGACAAAAAACAAAGAAAAAGATGGATTGAGTTTGCAAAGGTTTATCTTGGATTTACCTTGCAAACTCATTCCATCGTTTTCGGTTTTTATACCCTACACAGAGGGTATATTCACTTTGTCATTCCAAACGATCAAACGATCAGCATCACCACCTGAGTCGATATAGCTATGTCTGTCTGTCTGTCTGTTGAAATCACGTTTACGGGAAAACTAAGCAAGCTAATTCAATGAAATTTAGCAAACAGGTCACACCTTCTTGACTACGCCTACCGCCCATGTAAATATACCTCAGCTCATTTTGAAAAAAGTTGCTGTGATTTTGATGAAACTTGCTAATTTGGTGAACATAAGAACAAAATTAAGATTGAGCTAGGTTTTAAATTTGCAAAGGATCTTAAAGGGGCGTGGCATAGCCCTAAATTTTAATTCGTGCACGATATTGTGATGAAATTTGGTACACGGATACAGATCATAAATATCTTGAATTATGTTTAAAGTGGGCTGAATTGGAAAAGTGGGCGTAGCACTTTTTAACACTAGAAAATTTTGATTTCGTATAATTCAAAATTGGCACATTCGATTTTCATAAAAATTTTAGAGATGATAATACTGAGAGCAGTCATCAATACAAGCTTCCTAAGTATACTGGAAAACACGTTGAAGAGCGTGGCACAGCCCACAATATTTATAAATGTTATAATTAGAGAAATAACAACGTAATCGTAATGAAATTTGATATGGCAGATATACTTGCTAAAAGGTATCTTCTTACGAAAATTTGGCACAATAGATTAGTGGGCGTGGCACCTCCTATATAAGCAAAACACGTTTAATGCTATAGATAATGTGCAATGAAAGTAATCTTCATAAAATTTGGTGCATTGATGTCAATTATTATAATCTATAAAATTAAATAAATTTTGACGGGATTTCATCAGTGGGCGTGGCACTTCCCATATTAACATAAAGTTGGAAGTGATATTTTAAGAGAACTATTGCAGCAATTGGCATGAAATTTGATGTAGGTGGTTAACTTGCTTTAAGGTATGTCAGCATCTGAAGCGGGCAAAATAGCACCACTGAAATTCAGTATAAGAGGTTTGTTTATGAAAAGCTATTTCTGGATCAAAATCAGTTTCGATTGTATCAGTGGGCGTGTCACCATTCTAAATTTTAAGGTTAATCAAGGCATATATCGCAAACTATACAAGCTATTTCGTTAAAATTTAGTATGTGGATGTCAATCACGAATATAATTTATTGAACCAAAAGTAGGCGGAACTGGAGAAGTGGGCGTGGCATATTTGGTTTTCTGCAGTTCTATTCTATTTTTTCCAACATTTTTCACATTCTTTTGACTTTTCCAACATTTTAACTTTTCCCAATATACTCCACTTTTTCAAACTCTTTCAACTTGATTCGACATTTTCTTTATTTTTTAGACTTTTTCATGAATTTTGAATTGTTTCAACATTTTTCAACTTCTTGCAACTATTTTTGAGTTTTTTAACCACATTCAACATTTTCCACATTTTTTCGAGTTTTTCAATTTCTTTGAACTTTCTGCAATGGTTTCCATATATTAATTTTTTGAGTTTTTTTCAACACTTTTCAACCTCTTTGAACCTTATTACATTATTTTCGACTTCTTCAACCTTTCTAACGTCTTTTTAATATATATTTGGAAAGTACTTTTAGTGCAGATTAGGGTATGTGAGTTTCGGCCTGGCCGAAGATAACACCTTTACTAGTTTGTCTTCATGCGTGAAACTCTTACATGTAGCCCTGATTCAACCAAACGTCTCTTTACAGTAAGAGTGGATATCATAGTATCAGTTTGATCCAAAATTTGGCGTTTAATCTCCCTAGGGGCTATTTTGGGGTCTAATATAGCTATTCAAGGAATTTCTGCATCCGTTCTTTCCGTTGTTTTACAAGGGCGTTTTTTTGTTCGCACGTTTTCTGTCGATTTAAAAGTGGTGAAGTGTTTAATAGCACCATAAACTTTCTTAACTGAGCAACCAAAGTGGGTGGCAATAGCTCGGTATGACATTTTGAGCTTAAAAATTTCGACAATCGCTTTTCGGCTTGCTAGGTCACAACTTCGTGGTTTTCTCATTTCAAGAGTATCTGAAATCCAGTAAATTAACTTCTCTACTACTGGGGTCTTTGTCTGATTAATAACTTAAAAGTAAAATTAATTGAAGGTTCAGATATTTGGTACTGGCTTGAACATAACTTATTGTTTCTAATTAGATGTCCAACCAAATTATGCATTTCTCTTGATTTTCACATCCGCCAAAAGTTGCTTCTTCAATAAAACCAGCAACAAACACATAAACCGCAAGAGGGCGCTTGTATAACAACAACAAAAACAACCATTCCATTAAAAAAAATTTTTTTTAAATGTGGTAAAAGCTAAGAGGACAAACTGTTTCTTATTAGTTGTCCACGACTGTATATTACTGTCCCAAAAAGGTTCATGCTGAAGCATTAAAAAATACCCAAGAAATTTGGGCTCTGTAGCTTAAGTGGAATAGATGGCACATTCTTTAGGGTGAAACAGTGGTAAAATATCTCAAAATCATTATTCGATTTTGTAACTAAAATCAACTAAAAGAATAAAAACAGTGCCAAATTTTTTGGTCACGATAATTTGTGTTATTCGAAAAAGTTAAAATAAAATTGCGATGAAACTTGTGTTCCCCCCTTAAACCTCATAGCCCAAATTTCGCGAGTAATTTTTTTGTATGCTTCAGGAAAAATCAAGATGTTGAAACCGAAAAAGAAAACACGGGACAGTCTAATATAAATATATATTCACATAAGAATACAATAAATGCAGTACGAATACATGTGTTTACGAGGCGTCCATTATTTCCCAAGTTTCTTTATTCGAGAATTAAACATTTAAATCCCGTGGGATTGGAAAAAATTTGGGATATAATAACAGTCTAATGAACACTCGTGTATATAATACGTATGTAAATGTAAATGCAGCACACCATATTTCTCACATTTCTTACTTATGTAATATATGGATCATTATTTTTCTACCGAACCGTTCACCTGCTCCAATACATTGAAGCAGTTAAATGTATGACTTCTGGACTCAATCTTAAGCTTTATGTATGCACATACATACTCCTTATATATTGCTGATTTAAAAAAAAAAAAAAAACGAGCGAGTTGGTGGACCTAATAGAACACTGCCACTAACTGTGTAATTGAACTACTGTTTTAAGAAACTGCAGGAAATAATTCCTAAGTGAATAACGCCCACGATACAGACGAAATAACGTCCACCCAAAATTGGGAGCTAACAAAATGAATTAACAGCCATTTCATAATATGAAACAACGCCTACAATTAAATATACAGTGGGAAGCAAAACTGTCCGGATGTTTTTCATTTTTAGATTAATAGCTTCGTAACAAAAACGGTTGAAAGTTTTAAAATTTGTTTTTCTGTGTTTTTGTAGGTTAAAAGGGTTGCTTGCAAAGCAAGATTCACTCGGAGGCAGTTTGCCCATTGTGATGTGTTTTTGTATGCTCTATAGTATAGAGTCTATACCTTATTTCATAAATTACATTAAAAAAAATTAAATTCTGAATTCCAAGAAAAAAAAACTCAAAATTTAATTCATAATGATTTGAGCGAGACTTAGTACCACTACTTGTTCCATAATTAATTTGATATTTTTGGCTACCTAATTTTTTCTTTCATATGCATTGATAAATTAGTTGGGCTCAAAATTTTAAACTTTGGTGAGCCTACGTTGTTTAAATATCTGAATCAATAAAAATGAGAGAAGGTCCGGTTGATATTGAAAAAAACGTCATAAATCTAATTGAAAAATGACTTTCAAGCCGTGAAATAGCAGAAAAATTTAGAATTTGCAGAACTACGATAAATTCAATTAGAATAAGCAGAAAATTCAGTTAATCAAGGAATGACGTTTTTTTCAATATCTACCGGACCTTCTCTCATTTTTTTATTGATTCAGAAATTTTTACAACGTAGGCTCTCACTTTCAACAGTTTTTTGTTACGAAGCTGCTAATCTGAAAATGAAAAACATCCGGACGGTTTTGCTTCCCACTGTATATCGTCCACCAAAAACTAATAAAAATTCCACAAAAAGCGCGCTAGACCTCCGCAACGCAACCCACGCTGCCCTAGCCATCTGCGGTCTAGTTTTTATGTGCATATTGTCGCTAATTTACTAATTTGTTAATGGGTGTAAGTGCTTTTTTACCCTTTTATGAAATTTTTTATGACAAAAAAAATATAAGGATGCTTGATGTTATAATTTTGAATTTTGTACGACAGTATGGACCAAAATAAATTTTTGATCAATTAGTCAAAATCCACATTTGTATGGAACGTACGTGTACGTTATTTCCTACAGCTTCCTAGAGATACTACTTTTTTAATATCAAACCTAAATAAAAATTTCTAAAAACTTTAAATTAATAGCAAAAAGTTAATTCAGAGAGACTGCCTATTGGGTTTGAGATTTCGCCTCTTTGAAAATACCAAAATGTAAATAAAAGTTCACGCATAAAGCTCGAAACTGGCTGCAAGTGCAAGGAGTAGACTCGATTGAAAAATAACTATCCATATATATAATATTAAATAGGTTTGTATAAATGTATTTAAAATATATTTATAAACAAACATATGTGTTTGTTAATATATATCGGTCATTCATTTAATAAACGCACACTTTGTTTTTTTCGACGATATTGAACATTTTTTGAAACGAAATATCTCAAAAACTATAGGAGATAGGATGAAAAATCATTAAATCATTTTTGTTAAGAATTACCATATCTTTATAAAAAAAATAAATAAATTTGATAAAACATTAAATTTTTTAATTAAAAAAATTTTTCTCAAATTATTTTCAATATATGTAACACCTTTTGTTTTTTTTATATGTTATTCCTTTATATGCTTTCATATCGAAATTCCCGCCATAACTTTGGAAACTACGAATTTTTTACTGATCACGCGCACCATGTTTTTTCAATATAAAATTCGACATAAATTTTTTTTTTTTTTGTAATGTTATTTGGAATCAATCCTAAGAATGTATCTGCATTCAAAACTAAATTCCCGACATAACATACGATTCATACAATTAGACTGATGCGTGCCTTCATAAAAACTCATATTTTCCAAAGCTATAGCGAGAATTTTGATTTGAATGCAGATGATAAATTTATAGTATTTCTTAACAAAAATGATTAAATGGTTTTTCATCCTATCCGACATAGTTTTTGCGATATTTTGTTTCAAAAAATGTTCAAGAAGGACGAAAAAACAAAGTGTGCGTTTATTAAAATAATGACCGATATACATATATATTTGGGACAGTCTCCAATTTGTTTTCCAATTCAATAAATGTTAATGTGTCGAAACAAGACTTTTCCTAAAAATAAAAGTCGAACAATGTAGGTATACTTACAGCTTTCAAATGCATTTTATTAAATTGCAAACATAAACTTTTTTCACGTTTCATAGGTCACTTTGAAAATCTTGAATTTCATTTGAAAATCGCTTGAATTGCAATATTTTTTATCTTTTTCAAGAAGTAACTCTTTAACTATAAACTTTAACCATAACATAACATCTTTGAAAATAAATATTGTATCCTTTTATGCTTTTAGGAAAATGTTTACATCGATACCTTTTATAACATTTAAGAAATTAAAAAAAACAAAGTTGGAAAGCGTAAAGCTAAATGTCTGCTGAGCGATATTTCTTCAATATATTTTCTTTATACATACCTATATAACTTTTGATCTCTTTGGAATTACTCTTAATCAATTCTGATCTGAAGATTTATATATATTTTCTTATTTTTTTTTTTTGAAAAACTTAAGGTGAGATATTAATATTTAATAGATAGTATGTTTATAAATACACATATATACGCATATTAAGTTGATATGCACACATATGTATACATACACAACTATTATAAATAACGAATTTTATGAATTAAATAATACATAAACAAACAAAAAATTTAAAATAAAATTAAAAATAATATTACTTATTCAAAACCAAAAAAAATGTTGACTAGATTAAATAGCATATTAAGACTTACTTGAGTTTGCAGACGCGTTAGACCACGTATCCACAGAATTTGACCGGCGCGTGGTTTCTTATCGGAGTCGATTGAATCAAAGCGCTCCTCACCCAAAGTCATTGCGTCAGTGTATTCTTCAGGGTGACCACGACCCCATCTGTAAAATGAATGCGGAAACTAAATAATATGTCTCATATAAAAGATAAACACACAACAAAAATACAGAAATTAGATCGAAATTTACATTTAGACAAGAAAATATGACAATATTTCAATGATAAACTGTCCATAAAATACGGTTTCACTTAACATCGCAAGCTCATAACCACTTATTGTTCAATGCTCTGACAGTAAAATAATTTTGTAATATTTTTTTTTTTTAAACAAATACAATGAAAGCTTTACTGTTTTTGGCACTAATACATACAATCTATTACAGTATTTACAGATCTTTCGCTTTGTCGATAAAATTAATTTCAAGTATTTTTTGGGCAGCTTCAAATTTATGACTACCTTTTTCGTGCTGTGGCTAAAAATCACATGAGCTATCTCAACTTTTCGAATTCATGTGATTTGTTTCCGCAGACGTGGACTTAACGTTACATTTAAAAATCATGGAATATGTACAGAGATGTATATATTTTTGTGTTAACAGTAATGTATAAATTAATTATAGATAATTTTTACGAAATTTAACATATATATTTATATATTTGATACATTTACAAGATTTCTACGGTCGCTTAAACTAAGCTTACATTTTTTTTTTTTTTGGTGTTATAAAAGTCAAAACAAATATTCCGCTTGATGAAAACGAACAAAGATTAAATATGTATGATTATGTCATAGAGTTTGAACCAAAACCAAGATTCAAAAATTTAAAATCAAGTGTGCTAATAAAAATAATATTATTTAAAACATAAAACCAGTAAAGTTTAGCAGCAAAAGATATTGTGAATGTTGCTTTTGTTACACCCATGCAATTGGGTGTTTTTTGCACTCAAAATTTTCTTGTTTTCGGTTAGTTCGATATTTTCACTAGACATTCACAATTCTTAAGCTTGAACTAATCAAACAGCCGAAGTTAGTGTTCAAGAAAAAAAAAACTTTACTGAAAAATTTATTTAATTTAATTCTCAACGTGCTGTGTCATTATAAAATAACTTAAAGGACGGAGATTATCTCAGTAGATTACAACATAATAAATTTGGAAACGATATCGATGCAAAGCCTTCTATATTAAAAAAAAAATATTTAATTCTTTGGATTATTCTGAGTAAGTATCTAATACAGGGCGCGCTCGGACATCATTCATTTCTTTTTGTTTGCTTGAAAATCCCTTGGTTTCTATAGTATATGTACATAGCATCAGCTTCGGTGTTGGATATAACCTTATATAAAAGTAGGGGTAAGTGGGCGGCTTTCGGCCACGGCTAAGCGCTTACATCCTCCGAAATGTCCAACACATACATACATATATATGTTACCGGCCAAACTAGTTTTTTATGATAAAATAGTTTTTGCTAGGACAAACTAGTTCATCTGAAGCGTGTTAGGATGAACTAGGCTATTATATGCTTTAACGGCCTCACTCCCGATTTTCTTGAAATTTTAGCATGTTAGGGTAAGTGGGAGGCCTTCGGGCGCGGCTCAGGGCTTTTATCCTTCAATATGTCCCATTCAGGCGTTGCGGTGGCCTTCGGTCATATACAGTTACTCCGAATAACCCCAAGAATAATATATTTCAAAGTCAACGTGACGTGCAACATTTTCCGAATATATCAACCTGAAAACGATTTTCCGGCTAAAAATAATATAAATGAGGTTTGAGTGCGCCTTATATAGGCCGACTAAAAAAAAGTTTTTCCACCTGCTCAGTAAAGCCCCAAGAATAACATATTTGAAGGTCAAGGTAATCGGTGACGTGTAACAGTTTTCAAATAACTTCAAAAATGCTCTTTATGAATAAATGTTAAGCTAAGTGCAATAGTTCTGTTAAGATAAGTTTTAAATTAATGGTCTACAAGGGCAATGCTAAGTAAGCAATAAATAGTACAAACGAAAGAATAAGCATACAAAATATATGTATTTATATTAAAACGTGCACCCTCCTAATTCCTCTGACTTGAAGGAGTTTGAAAGCAAATCTAATACGTATCAATAGTGCTGCCTAAAAAAATGCGCGAGCCTTATCCATCTGTCAAAATTTGATTATACACATACAAAATGTATGGAATTTCCAATTTCGATATGCGCTCCGAAATTAAGTTGGCTGCAGAGCATTGGTATGCATAACACATATTTTTAAACAGTATCATTTGATTGGGGTTAGAACGCAACATACATAGAATCTTTGTGATAATATACGCAGCGCAATGCGCATCTATTTGGATTCGTATTTAAGGGGAGAGCTTTAAATGTAAATGCAGTAAAAAATTAATATTGAATTGAATATATTTTAGTTATGATTACGATATTCACATACATACTTCGTTCATGAAATAATCAATATCTGACTAAGTGATGAATATTTTTTTAATGCTGTTAATTATTTTTGTAAATACTTTGAAGACAAGTTCAAGCGCAGCTAAACCACATCAAATGTAGTAGACACGTATTATAATTAGCAAAGTTAACAATATTATTGATATTTCTTATACAATTTTCTGCAAACGTAACTTATATAAAAAACTAAACATTGTACACAAAAAGTTTTTACGTCTATCTCGGTGAGTAAACAAGATGAAGTCATTGATATTTAAGACATACACAGAAAATGTGTGAAGAACATGTTTTCCAACGAATACTTATTACTAACATAAAGCACTTTATTTCTAATACTTATTATTGTTTTTTGCCAAGAAACACAAGTGCTGGGCTTTTAGCAGTGTTAGTTTATTTTTTGTAAGAAATAAATTTAGTGTACGACAGAAACAAAAATTTTTTTTAAGTGCATACCATATAATTTTAACGTGACGAAGTGCATTAAACCTCATTATATTCAAATCAGATATGTTAAGGAATGAACGAAATTTTTAAGTAAGCGATAAACGTAAACGGTTTCAAATTTGTTTTTAATAAAGTTATTGTTAACGTTCTTCACATACACAATTAAAATATTTTATTCTTTGGAGTTTCAAACCTTAAAAATACTGAGATAAAAATAAATTAATTTTGCCACCACCAAAAGTAAAACAAGCCAGATAGGATCACAAACCTTAACGATAAAATTAGTAGTAACATAAGCTGGTTATATTTGAATATTAGTATCAATCTTACTTATTTAAAGCCGCAAGAAAGGAATAAAAACTATTTTAATTCTTTAGTTCCGTGCAAAAATGTTATAGCCTAGGATAAGGGCTAAACCTTGAACTGTTTAGGTTTAAACAAATATATCTATGGCATTTATTATCAAGATGATTTCCATACTCCAGTGTATGGAGATATAACTTTTATTTTTCTTTACGCAATCTATGAGAATTTAAAAAAGTTTAATAATAAAATTTTTTATTTAATTTCCTTACGCTCAAAGTATACTATGGAAATATAGTGAAAAAATTGAATATTTAAAAAGAATAGAAATGGTCGTCGTATGAAGAAAAAGTACCAAACTTGATAAATAAAAGCATAAATGATAAGTAAATTGAAAATTATGCTTCAAAAATCATTAAAAACATGAAATTAAAACTATTGTAATGAAAAAATAATTGTATAGAGTGCGTGAGTGTGAATGAGCATGGGAAATTGTGAACATATTTTTTATATAAATATGAGTTTTTAAAAGCATTTTATTAAGCAATAACAAGCATGTACATTATAATTTTGGTTTCTACATTTTAAACTTTTATATTCTTAAATGGTTAAAAAATAATTTTAAAATCTAATGGCAATTGATAAATTTAATTTTAAATTTAAGCTGTACTTACGTACATATATATATATATATTGCTGATAATGTAATTTTCGTAAATAAGTAATATTTAGAATCGGCTGTACAAGAAAATATATGATACATATCTTGCTTTTTTTCTCTTCGTGAAAATAATACTTGGTTTATATTTCTAGACTCACGTTTTAGTTCACAGGCTGGGCGGACACAGTTCTGGCATATTTATGAAACATGTAGATTAAAAACCTCTACTCAGTTTCATTATTCTTTTTTTGAAATTTAAATAAGTTAAAACTATTCAAATTGAATTGCAGTTATTACTCTACCTCAGATGAAATAATTTGTAAAAAATATATTGCAGGCAGGCGCAAGTCTAGAAAGATTCAGCTTAAATTACAGTGCAAAATACTTAAGGCTTGTTTAAAAAAAAATACAATATAATAAAATTAGAGCAACTGTTTAACACAATAAATTTATATATACAACATTAGTAAAATAATTGGTTTATTTCTTTTTGTAAGCATTTACATTGAAAATGGTGTTTGTGAAGCAATTTTTTAATTGTATTTCTTTGTTTGATAGTACCTGTAGACACGATTTGCCTTAATATATGAGATTCTTAGTAGCCGAATTATTCATAAAATATGTTACATTAACAATCATTTGTCGTTTACTACTATATTTAAACAGAGCTTTTGTCAACCGAATATAATTTTTCTGTATGTGTGTGCAAAATACTGTATTAGGTAGCCATTTTTAGTTTCGTTATATATGAATAAGACTTGCCTGTCTATTGTATTTTTTAATATATTATGTATGCTTTTTAAATAGCTGTTTTTTTTTTTTGTTTTGTGAAAATCTGTTTTTTTTTTCATTTATTTGTTTAAATTTTACTTACGATAATATTTTAGGTAATGTTCTTGTAGGCACAGAAGTGATTAATTGTCCCCAGACTAAGGTTCCAACACCAAAAAATATGCACCAAAGCCATTGCTCAAGTGAAAGAGCTTTTGTGGAAAAAGCCATTTTACCATATTGTATAATAAGGACCTACAGTAAACATAATAATTGTAATTCAGATTTATTATTCGTATATAACATTTGCAAGAGTGTACCTGTGAAATCATTGTGAATATCCATATGGAATAGAAAATGGGATTTGTGAAAAGTCCTTCGATTACATTGCGTTGTCCGTGAATTTTACGTGCATTGATCTCATTAAACAATGTCATCATAACGAATGTGTTGAAAATGATTGTGAAATGTTGTGTTGGGCCTGCACCGAGTTCTTGACCACGTCCAGATTCAATATCAAGTATCATATCACCTTTAATTAAGCATACAATAGAATTCAAAATATTACGCAGTGCCTTAAAAAAATTATACCAGCAAAGAGTAGTCCAAATATAATAAAAAGTTGATAAATGGCTTGTCCCAAAATGTTTTTCATCATTGTGCGCGAAATAAGTGGTTTCGTACGACCATATGGCTTACGTAATAATAGATCAGGAGTTGGAAGTTCAGTAGCTAAAGCTAACGATGCAAGCGTGTCCATAATTAGATTAACCCAAAGCATTTGTACAGCCTAGAAAACCAAAAATTCAAGTAGTTTAATAATATAACATTAGAGATTTTTACCTTAAGGGGTGAATCCTGCACAGCGCATGCACCAATAAATGCAACGATAACAGCAACAACATTGACAGTCAATTGAAATTGCAAGAACTTCGCTATTGAATCATAAACATTGCGGCCCCACATAACGGCTTTGACAATGCTGCTGAAGTTATCATCTGTCAAAATAATATCGGATGCCTCTTTAGCAACATCAGTACCCGCAATACCCATTGCGAAGCCAACATCAGCTTTTTTCAACGCAGGGCCATCATTTGTGCCATCGCCAGTAACAGCAACCACTTCACGATTTTCACTAACCGAACTGTCAATAATACCTGCAAATCAAAAACAAATACATACATATAATTTTTCGAAAAAAAGAGCAATGCAAAAAAAAACATTGTCGATCTACCTTTGACAAGCGTATATTTATCCGTAGGTGATGAACGAGCTAAAACACGTAGTTTTGGCCAAACTTTATCAATTAGATGTTGTTGAATCTGTGTATTAGAGGGATGTTTAATTTATTAGCAATAAAAATTAGTCAACGAAAATTTCATTTTCTATTTTGCCTTCAGGTCCATTAAATTTTAATGATTAAATTATTAAACATTGAATTTTATTTCCGGCCGATAAATACATTCATTAAGCTGTAAATCGTAAGCATAACATAAAAATATTACATGAAATTAATCCATAGCATTTTCGAGGACTTTTCAGCAATCTTAAGAAAACACTTTAAAAAATATTAAGATTGGTACCAGCGTTTTAAAATTTTAGATTCAAGTGAAAAAATATTTTTCTTTTTTAAATTAGTTCAGTATTCCCTGCAAAAATTCAGAATAACAAGTAAACTCAGCTTCAAAACTTTTACTAACTTGAACTTAAGTCCGGGACTGTATGTAACTTTCATGGATTTTGAGTCGCTGAGTCTGACGAGTTTGGACATTCACGTTTGCAAAAAAATACATTTTAATGAATTTTCCAAAGTAAAGAAAACATTCAAGACAACAGGAAAGAATGCATTTTGAAAATGAAAAAAAAAATAATTTTTTTTGACGAAAAATTAAAATTTTTAAATACTGGATATCATTTAAAGTTGTAAGTTTTCGAATTTTATCTGATCCCGAAGAATGTAAGAAAATGAGAATTTTTTAGAGGCTCTAGTACTTATATTCATATTGTAAACTACTTACATCACCATTGCTATCGCGAATCCTGCGATTGAATTCCTTGCCTTCTAATATTAGAAAGTCTTCATTAGGTTTAAGAATACCACATTTGCTAGCAATTGATCTTGCTGTATTGATATTATCACCGGTAACCATGCGCACTGTGATGCCAGCGCGTTGGCACTTTCGTATGGCGTCGGGAACTTCAGGGCGGACCGGGTCTTCGATACCCACAACACACAAACAAGTTAAGTTGTTCATTATGTTCTCCTCGTCGTCCCAATTCGGTTCAGTGTCAATATGCACTTCATTTATAGCAGCTTTGTCAGGAACAAAATCTCGATAGGCTACCGAAATTGTACGCAAACCATCACATGCCATAGGCTCGATAACCTCGCGAATGAGGCGATCTTGCATGTCGCGTGTAAATTTCTCTAAAGCGCCATCATTACCGTAAATAAATGAACACCTAAAAGTCATAATAAAATTAGAAAACTGAAAAACTTAAATTTTATATTACAAACTTTTTTAATATAATTTCTGATGCACCCTTTGTGTAAAGTCGGAAGCCTCCATTTGGTCGCGGAATAACTGTACCCATACTCTTACGTACAGAATTAAACGTATAAACGCGTGTAAATCTGTCTTCAGTAATTTCATCACGTATTTTTTGATACCGTACACCTAATGCTTCTACAAATCCTAAGAGGGAACATTCGGTTTTGTTACCAACTTGCATTGGTAGATCACCAGGATTTTCACCGGGCTAATAGAGAGTAAATGAAAGTGCTTAAAAAACTACAAGAAAAGAAGTGTAAATTGAAAATCTTACCAAAATATTTGAAGTGTATGCTGAGTTAACTGATATACCCTGCGTTATTAGATTACCCACATGTTGCGGCATATCATGCAGTTTTGGCAATACTTTACAAAGCTTTTCACAAATATATGACTGAACGACAGTCATGCGGTTTGTAGTAAGGGTACCAGTTTTATCTGAGCAAATGGCAGTGGCATTTCCCATGGTCTCACATGCATCTAAATGTCGCACCAAGTTGTTGTCCTTCATCATTTTCTACATTTGCAAATAATATATGAGTTTTGCTTTTGCAATTATAGTTATATTGTTTTCATAATAAATGCTAGAGTATATTAACTAGTCGTGGCACTGATCTATTTACAAAAATACATACCTTCACAGAGTAGGCAAGCGACAGTGTTACGGCCAGTGGTAAACCTTCGGGAACTGCCACAACTAATACTGTTACACCAATAATTAAATGCTTTACCAAATTATTGGCATAGGTGCTCTTCCAGGGTTTCTCTTCTATGACGAAGGTCTTTATACAAAATTGTATAACAAGTATCATCACGGTCAACACAGCAATTGTTGAACCGGCGTAACCAATTTGTATAGCCAATTTCGTTAATTTGGCCTGTAGCACCGATTTTTCTTTTTTGTGACTTGTTTCACCGCCTCCACCAGAACTTGATTGTTGTACATGGTTACCATCAGATTCAGATTTGATTTGTTCATCCGTTGGCGGGGAACTTACATGACTATTGCTGATCGGGGCTCGAGTATC
The DNA here is from genome assembly GCA_963662105.1 of Meiosimyza platycephala. NCBI lineage: Eukaryota > Metazoa > Arthropoda > Insecta > Diptera > Lauxaniidae > Meiosimyza > Meiosimyza platycephala. The sequence goes on from OY759212.1 coordinate 11,954,698, forward strand.
ATCTCCTGATATTTAGTTGTAGTGGTATAAGAGATGGTGTTGAAAGGAATATTATGGAGTATTAAAAAAAATAGAATTTTGAAGTGAGAGAAGAAAAAGAGAAAAAAGAGCAACATCGATAAAATAGTGATGAATTAGTTATGCTAATAAGATGTTTTGTGTTTCATTTAAATAGATTTATATTTTTGATTATAATCATGGATAAATAATATGGTGACATAAGTCAAAATTAATATTGTAAAATATTTCAGTATGTAAATACAGGGTGGCCACTTTATCTCAAGACCAAATTTCCTTAACTTCCTGTTCTCCAGACAATATTCGAGATTTTTTCTGATTTAACGGTATATTACGAAACTATTATGAAAACAAAAAGTTTTTATACTTTTATACTGTGATATTGTGTAAATATCTGTAGATATATAGAAAGAAATATATATTTATATCGGTCATTCTTTAAATAACTGCAAACATTATTGAAGCGAAATATCTCAAATATTATGAAGGATGGAATGAAAAAACTTATCATTTTTATTTAAAATGCTTTAATTAGAAAAAAAAATAATTTACTTTAAATAAATTTGTTAAAACTTTAATTTTATATTTTTATTCTCAATTTTATAGTTTAGCCAGAAATCGTCCAGTAGGTGGTTCTTTTCTAACGAAAATTAGTCTTTTTATAAATTATGGCGCTTAGGTGAACGTTTCATTAAAGCCTCTCTTAATTTTGTCTGCTTAAGTGCCAATTGCTCTGTATAAAAATATCGTAAGCTTTACTCGCTCTCTGAAGTCGCACCTTAGATTTTATTGCAATACAAGAATTAAAACGAGAATCTTAAAAAGGTCAACATTTTTGGATTTTTTTATTCAGCCCTATTTGCAGGGAGTGAGGTGAAATTTTTATTTCCGCCTAAATCAGTGTAAAGTTTTTTGCCTACCGCGGGCAAGTGCAACTCGATATTAAAAAACTTTGTCTTTTACAAACACTAATTGAAATTAAAAATACCACAATTAAGCACAATTTGAGCAAAAACTTCACACAAAACGCTTTTATACAGATTCAGAAACAGGACAAACATTAGAACTACCTTTTTTGGAACCGAACGAAGCACAAAATCTATACGCAGTTACGGCATAAGAATATATAATATATTGCCCGATAATTTAAAAACTTGTAATATTTTGATTTCATTCAAAAAAACGGCTAAAGCCCGTTAGTGCATATGATATTAATGTACACTTACGTTATCAATAAAAAAAAAAAACGATGGAGAATGGATAGCATGGGACTTTCATCAGAAAATAGTTTTAATATTGTGTTTGGCAAAATTCCCTGATTTCAATAAAAAGGTGGTGACATTTCTATGACTACTTTAAGTCCCTGACATGTCCCGAAAGTGGCCACCCTAAAATAATAGTAATATTGGAATATTTATTTATTAGGAATAGGATATTAGCTAGCAAACACAATTTTTAAGCAATTCGAAAATAAAATCAAGCATCATATTAAAATTTTACCTAAAGCACATTTAAGTCATTTTAGCTTTCAATACATAACTGACATGTTCGTTTTGTCGTTCGTTGTCTCAATATTTTATGAGATTATGAAAATTTAAAATAAATGCAAGTTCTGAAGATATATTTCACTATTGCTGCTATATAAAAAAAAATGCCACTCTTGAAGTAAATGAGCGATATGTATGGATGCATATGAATAAGATTTTTTTTAATTTTGAATTGTGTCCCTGTTGCAGTAAGAAGAGACATTTGAAATTTATTATAAATTAGCTGATAAGGCCTGATATGTTCTTTAATGTATCGCGTTACTATCCTTACTTGCATTATTTTGCAATATTCAATATATTATTTTTGAGTTTAATACAGATGATGAGTAAATTTTTAGTCTTAACTGCAAATTTGCGCTATGATACTAACATCGCAAATTGCTCATACAAGGTTAAAAAAAATTTATTTTAAATGAAAAAAAAAAAGATAATTTAAAATATTTAGGTATATTTCACTATAAGTTATTTATACTAACAAGCAGTTACACATGCAGCAAGAGCATATAAAATAAAAAAATTATTTTATAAAAATTAGCACTAACAAACAAAAAAATTAATTGAATTTTGCAAAATATTAAGATTAAAATTTTATGTAATGCAAAAAAAAAATATTGTTTAAAATATACATATTATCGAAATGTTTGTCATAGCGTCATTAAAAAATATTAATAACAATATCAAAATTAAATAAATCTATGCAAACACAACATCTTAGAAATTTTTACTCATAATGAACAAGATGATGAATTAGAGTTTAGAATAAATAAAATACGTATTTAAAAAAAATTCACCTGTTAAACTCTTGCTCTTTTTCGCTTTTTTAGCTTCTGCCAATGGATTTTTTTATTTTTTTTTATAATTCGGCAATTGACATGAATTTTTGATTTGGTTTATATATTTAATTTGGCGTTTTTTAGTTTGATTTTGTTTGTTTTGTTGGTAGTATTGGTGGTGGTGGATGAAGGGATATGGTTCAGTTCATTCAATCAATCACATCATGCAACACATAAGTTTTTTGTGTTTCGATATTTTTGGAAAATAGTTTATGTGAAAAGAGAAAAAAAACAAGTTAAGAAAATTCAATAAGTTTAAGACATGTCATAAATTGAAATATGTATACATAAAACATTAACAAAAGTAATGTATTAAAGTTAATATATAAAAAAAAGAAAACATAAAAAACGTTTAGAACTTATACCCTAAAAATATAATATATTAAGCATTATAAAAAAAATTATTAGTGTAATCCTAACTTAAACTAAATCAAAAGAAAATTTTATTAAAAGTAATCTTAGAAAGCACTGCACTAATTTTATGGAAAAGTTTTAAAACATAAAGGCTATATGAAAAATAACAAATAATTTCGATAAAATTAGAGACCAAGATTTTGTAAGTTTGTTTGTTTGAATGTTCGGCTGGCCCCTGAAGAAGTTGGAAAACACCCAACGAAACGTGGGGAAAAATATGCAATAATTGTTTTTATTCGCATAAATAAATTTGACCAAAAAGCCGAACATTCAAACAAACAAATAATTTCTTTTTACAAATCCAAGACAAAGTTCTAATATAATAACTTATGTCCATTTACTTTATGATTTGTGAACTTAATTCTCTATCACTATGTTAGCATAGAATATGTTGAATAGAGTAATACCTATATATGTATATGTAGGTTGCAAGTAGAAGAAGTCGCAAAGTTTTTAAAAAGTCCAACACTGTTAAAAAAGTTGATACAAGTCAAAAATTGTTGATTAAGTTCAACAATGATGAAAATTGCTGTGAAAGCCGAAAAGTGCTGTAAAAGCCGAAGTATTTTTAAAAAGTCGATAAGAGTCTCATATATAAATATTTTAGTTACTTTTGTTTGGCAATTAAATTCTTAGTTTACTTTTTTATCTGCTGATTATTTCTCTGGTTCAGCATAGGTTTGGCAAGCAAGAGTAAAGACACTTTATGCACGCAAATAAACACAACTTATAATATAAAACCAAAATGACAACTCAATTTGAAAGTTATCATCACAGCAAATTCTATCTAAGCTTACCACATCCTATACTTCAGTTTTCAGATGAACAGAATCTTTAGTAAAAAAAAAAAAAATTCAGATTCAAAGCCTTGTTCGCAAATAGGTTTTCGAAAGATATTAATACTGGCTCTTGTTGATGAAGGTAAAGCTTTTGAGCATTCACCTATTTTATTCTTAATGTTTGTGATTGCGAATGGCAACGAGTAAATGATTCAGCGCACAAACATTTTTTTTTTTTACTTCAATTGAACTAAAAGCAAAACTTACACAACTTAAACATAATATTATTAGTTAGGCTAGGAAATTATCGCCTTTTATTTGTTATACGCATTTAAGTTGAATTTCGGATACCTTTTGAAATCTTAAGCACAGCATGTAAAGCAATATACATATCAGTGATGGTATTTTGGTTTTATTCATATGTGTTGAATCGAGAATTTATTATAATTTCTAAATTCACTAAAAAACGTCAGTGAGTTTTTTTACGCATATATAAGAAAAGTTTAATAACAAAAAAAGAAAATGTGAAGCGAGTTTTTCACGCATATTTCAGCAATGTAATAAAATAAAATAACAAATAGTCCAAATGTATTGAAAAGATGGCACATGTACTGAAAATTTCTCCATTGTACCGAATGTAGGTACTAAAAATTTATCGAATGTACTGATGTATATTTTTCACAGCGCAAGTGTACAGAAACAAGCAAACGCAGCTCTGTAGCTCAATTTTAAAAGGTGTAGGCGAACATACATATATGCACATACTATATTTTCTATTATAAAGTTATACTAATAAACATATATTTACATATTTAGCAATGTACATACACATGTGTATACATTCAAATTTAAAACAAATACGATTTATACTATAGGAAACGTAACACTAGTTACCAAATTCGTGGCTGCTTTATAATAGAAATATCTATGATTCAAATAAGACAAACCTTTTTTCATTTTCTTGATTTCTGCTTCTTGTTCATCGACGGCGGCACCAAGTAACGTAAAAATGATACCAGCCTGAGAGTTGACGCCTACTGCAGTAACAAGCATTTTCCCACTACCTTCCATCACATGCGTACCGGACAAAACCATAGGATCAGCATCCGGACCTTTCTTGACATGATCAGATTCGCCAGTAAGTGAGGATTCGTCCACCTATAATAATTTTTATACATAATATAAATTGAGTACACATGTTAAATATATAAATTTTATTTCCATGTACCTTTAGGTCATTACTCTGTATAAGGCAACCGTCAGCTGGTAACAAGTCACCATATTTAATTTGGGCAATATCACCGACAGCAATATCGCCAACGGAAATTTGGCACACCTCACCACCGCGTATAACAGAGAATTTATGCTCACCCTCAATGCGGTTTTGTAAGCCACGAAACTGTCGCTCTTTTGAGTAGTCATTGAAGGCAGTTACAAGCACAACAACTATTACGGATATGAGAATAGCTAAACCCTCTATCCACCCATGGTGATTTTCTTCCTCTGATAAGACCGCTTTAAAACAAAAAACAATCGTATTAATATCTTAAGAAAGAGCTGAACATTTTTGCCTTACGTGCATCTTCATCAGAGGGCTTGTAAAATGATAGACCAAGTGATACTAATGCAGCTACTTCTAAAATAATGAGTGTTACATCTTGGAGCGCTTCCCAGACTAGGGTTAGAAAAGTTTTTGGTGGTTTCGGTGGTATTACATTCGATCCAAATGTTTCTCGCCTATGGTCAAAATCAGCTTTAGTTCCACTTAAACCTTAAGAGGAAAGAAGTGAAAAATAAACAAAAGTAGTTAGTTGTAAAGAAAACCTTATTCACTTACATAATTCAAAACTTACCTTCATTTGGGGATGTGTACAGTTTTTTACATATTTCTTGCATACCGCCAAGTTCATTGATTTTTGCTACGCCCTCCCTTCCGCGGGTCTCCATGAGTTCTCGTAATTGCTTAAGAGAAATCCCATATTGCGCCGGTCTTCCATCTATTGTGGCCATTTGTTATAATGAAATCTAAAAAAAAAAGAACAAGAATAAGTCATATTATTAATTACATACAGCTATCAAATGAAAGGCAAATAGAAAATTATACACCAACTGATCAGAAGAAGAACATTTCAAATACTTTACGTTTTAAGGTAAATTTCAAATAATTGACTTTTCCAAAGTCTTCGTAAGGAAATACAGTCTCGACTTTCACGAAATTTGTGCCGGGTGGTTAGATAAATAAGTTGTCTATAGTATTTGCCTTAGACGTTTTTTTTATCTAATATAGTTTTTTAAATATATGCTATAATTTTAAAGTGTCCCGTTAATTATAAAAATATTTTTCAAACTTTAATTTGCAAAATTTATACGATTTGTCAAGAACAAACGCTGGAATGTTTCTTATATGATTTTTTTACGAAATCAAATCTCAAAGTTAACAAAAGAAGGAAATCTGCTTAAAATGACAGTATGTTACCGTAATGAAGATAAGAACAACTGCATTGTGACGTCAGATATTTATGACATGAAGTATTTAAAACTTTCACTTCAATTAAAAACTTGACATATTTGCAAGATTATTGTTAAATACACAGATAAGGTAGAAGTTCTTATTTGTTCGCCTCACTGTCTGATAAAGAATGTCATAAAGAGAATAAATTGGGTTTGGATTATTTTTTTACACTATTGACCTTACTACTTTGTAATATAACTTTATTTAAAAGATTTAACGGAAGGAAATTGAGTTGTGCGGTAAATGTATAAAATTTTGTGCAGAAAATATCCATTAGGCCGTAAAGAATGGTTTATTCAAAAAAATAAGATTCAAAAATGGTGAAATTGAACGTATGTTTCCATATTTAACAGAATAATTGTTGTTGTTAAATTTGGGTACTCCTTCGTAGGAACATAGAAATGCGATTGCAAAAAAAGTTTTAAAAAATGAAGGAAATACTGTAATTTTCATGAATCTATTTTAGTTCCTCAAATGTTTTGGGCACTTCCAAAACTGCATCGTAGAATCTTAGCTATAAAATGGTTACCATGAATGCCCAACACTTTGCAGTACTGATTGGCTTGAAATATTACCGTTCTGGCACACCGTGTTCTGTTATGAGAAAAAAAAAACGAAAGTTAAAAGTTTCAATGATAACATCTTATCTTTTGTTTTCTTCGCAAGAAATGTGAAGCACACTAGTTCTAATTATGTCATGAATTTTTTTTTAGATAAGATTTGTATGTAGGAATACATGATTTTTTCAAAAATGTCCAAATATCCGCTTATGCGTAACCTTGTGATTACAAATATATCTGCTTCGATTAGACTGAGGCGGTTCAATGCAGTTTTTATCGGTCATATTTAGTAAACATTTCGGATTACGCTTTATCTTTTAAAATCTATTCTAGTTTTGTCTGCAATAATATTATTGCCAGTAGTGGCAATAATATTATTGCAGACAAAACTGATTGTGAATTGATAAATGCGATTATTTGTTAAGATATTTCAATGAGAGCAACCAGTAAGTGGAACTCTGAAATTTTCTTTAAGTTAACTAAAAATAGATTTTTCCTAACATACATGCATACCGGCAGAGGCGAACCGTGCATATTTGGCGCCCGGGGCGAACATGCAATGCCACCCCGGGCGAACAGTTGCAATGCCGCCCCCTACGTACCAAATTTTTTTTTTTTTGTCGAAAAATTTTGCCGAACAAAAAAAAAAGGTCCTCACTTTTCACATTCAAAAAATCTAGCAAAATGAGATGTATTTCACGACCATTTTGCCGTCCCCCATCATACCTTGCGCCCGGGACGACCGCGCCCTCTGGACTCCCAAGATACGCTACTGCATACTGGGCATTTCACGGCAGTAAAATGTTCGAAAACTACAAGAAGGAAAGTAAGTAAACTTTAGTTAATTTATATTTTAATACTTTTTAATTTGCCCTTGTTGGTTGCCCTTTTGGTTAATTTCAGGGTTTCGAACCCGAACCCTGCACCCTGCACCCGCTCCGGTTCGATGTTTTTTGTTACATTATGTGAACCCGAACCCAAACCTAATAAAAAATTCGTTTTAGTTTCAATTTTTACGGCCAATTACACTAGTCTACAAATTTTTGCAAAGTATTATTGCGGCAAATAAAACCACCGTTTCTATAGTAAAATTTCTCGCTGAATCCGAAAATCATAGTGGTTTTGCTGGATCAAGTCTGGTTTTTGAGACAAACGGTAGAAACCAAAAACGTGCACTTTTCCGGGATTTAACGCCATATAGGTTCCATTGAAAATATTATTCTACATGATACTCATTCCAAATTTTTTTGTTTCCTAAAAGTACAGATCACGAAAGAAATTTTAAAGTAATATGTCACAATAGCTTCACTAGCTTGGTCGCTAAGGCTAAAAACAATTTAACAAAATACCAATTTTATGTAATTTTTCAAAAAATTTTCAACTTTGACTCGAAAAAAATCTATGGAACTCAATCTTGTAGTACAGGGGTTCTTAAACTTATGTAGTCCGAGGACCCCTTATCGAGCTAAAATCTTTCTGCGGACCCCATCCCAACCCTAGATATTTGACGTCGTTCTAAGCATAGTTTCGTAAATGGGGATCATGTACGCAAATTATACGGACATAATCCCCATTTTCGGTATGGGGGTTAAGTCCTAAAATTTTTCAGACATTATCCCCAGAAAATAGTGGACATAATCCCCAAAACTGATGCGAACACAATCCGCATCAAAATAATTTTGTTGTTGACAACTATAGTAATTCTACACAAGTGATAGGGTAAGTAGGCGGCCTACGGCTGCAGCTCAGGATTTAAATATCCTAAAAATCTAACATCCGGCTTCGCCGGAATATAACCGAAAAAAAAAGACGGACATATGACCCAAAACAGTTTGCATTAATAAAATTTTTCGATTATAACCCCCATGGGGTTACCGAAGATGGGGATTATGTCCGAATAATTTGCGGACATATTCCCCATTTACGAAATGGGGATAATGTCCGAGGGGGCTATGTCCGGTAACCGTCAAACTCAACCAGACATAAAATGTCCAGTTATTTGACGAGGTTAAGGAACGAAGTATTTTTATTTTACTTTAATTTTTCCGGTTTTTAAAGATCCAATAGTTGACAAGCCTGCAGAAACTACTTTCTAATAAATATTGATACTTATCCCATATATCTCCGTATTTTAACAAATCTTGTGCATTTATAGAGGCAAACATTTTTAATTAGGATTTTCATGTAAATACACAAACTCACAAAATTCAAAACTCTTCAAAAATTGCGTTACGTAACACTTGAACGGCCCCTTATTTGCAAGTGCAGGGTAATCGGATTTTAGGAGTAACTAAAAGTTAGTTAGTTCAATTTTATTGAACTTAAGTGTCAAAGTATCGCAAGACATATCCACGAGCATATCTTGCTCTAATGTCGATAATTGCTTAGCATTACTCACATCTATATTGAATGGAACCCTGATCCAGTCGGTGCCAGTATCAAGACAGGGAAAATACTTCAGGATGCTGGTTTTTAGAGGCATTAAATGTTCGAGAAAAAGCAGCCACGTTTCATTAACGATCTCTTTATTAGAAAATTCTATAAAATCGCTCAGTGTTGGAAAAGACTCATACACACATTTTTGAGTGCGTTTTGACCATAATTCGATTTTTTTATAACCGCTTCTATTTTATATTCAACTTTAAATTTATTTGAAGGTGCACCTTGTAGGCTCATTGAAATTTACAAAATTTGATGATGTTGTCAAACAGTGGGAAGAGTGGAAACAGTTAGGTACTGGGCATCCCGGCAATGGCCATGTAGAATTTTTAGTAAATGAGTTATTTGAATATAGCGAAAAGTTTGATGATGTAAAATTATTGATGTCAAAATTGTTTCGCGGACCCCTAGAATGGCTTCGCGGACCCCCAGGGGCTAGAATATCTGGAAAACCTGACGTATAGGTGAAATTCTCGGATTCGGATTCAGCGCATTAATGTCCTTCGGGTATGATAGGTCTGGTCTCTGGTTTAAAAATTTTTATATCATTTTAATATATTTGAAAAATTGAAAATTAGAAATTTATTTGACAAAATTGGAAAAATTAAATATTTTAGAATTCATACACGAAATCAAAAGTACAATAGCATAAAAAAATATCGAACTGACGCATTCCGAATGTATTTTAAACTACTTTTAAGCTGATTGTTTTCAACTACTTTTAAAATAGTTGTTTTTTGGGAATTGAATTTTTCACTCCGGCAGGGAGTATACTGTATCCATATTAGTATATTGTATTAAAGTACTGTTGCATTGTTTATACTTTGTGGTCGTATTGATGTGCACAGACCCTTAGAAAATAATGCAGTCAGATGCTCGTTTCTGTAACTCGTAACGATCGCAGTTACCGACTCATATTATCGATTTGACGTCACTCTCACCTGCACTGTTTCTGTAAAAATATGAATCGACTTCTGTTTCAATTTGTTCGTTTCAAATCGATAACCTGTCACATTCTCCGATTTCATTTCTTCCTTCCTTCCTTCTTAAAATATGCCAATCATTACGAAAAGCATATATATACGGGGAAAGGACCACTTAAACACTAGGTTTTTATTGGGTCCTTATCGTAGATTGTGATTGTTAATCACTAATAAACTCGGTCGCCTTTTAAAAAGACTACAAAATTTTCCTTTAAACAAAATCGTCCTTAACCTAAACGTTCCACAGCTTTCAAAAAAACACGTGGAACGGGTCCGACACTAAGACCCACGCGAGCGACCACACACGAAAACACGTCTGTACTCGTTCACGGACAAAACGAAAGATCCCGATTTCATTTCAATAGAACCTTTTAAAAAAGTGTTTCTGTAAGAAATGTGAATCGATTTAAAATGTCACTTTTGTCACTGACTCTGCAGTAAGTGAGAGTTTTACCGATTCTGATAAATGCCAGTAATGTTGTGTAAATATGAAGTAGCAAGTACTCAAAATAAATTCCTTAAACCGGCTACTTTCGCTGAACTTGAATTTTTTACTGATTATAAGCTTTTTGTTTGTTAGAGAACGTTTTAGTTTTCAAGATAATGTGTTTTAAAACTGAAACATATTTACATAACAGTCAGAAACTTAAGCAAAAAAATATCTATTAAAGCAACGCAAAAATACCCGGTTGCAAATATTTGTTTACTTTTCGTTTCACATCACTGAGTGTCAAATTATTATTGTTCCTTCAAATAATTAAAAATATCAAAATAAAAATTGCTATATTGCGTAGATTACAAGATGTATTTGATTTAATTTGTATTTCATTTTACATTTTATTTCGTTCAACTTCAAAACAATCACTTTTTTTGATTTAGTTATTTATTATTTTCTTATATCAAATATTGTCGCACATAAAAGAAAGCAAATGCAAATAGACAGGTGTCTGTCATTTGATTCAATTTCGCAACGTTTCTTCTCGATTTGTGTTTTTTTTCCATCACGGACCGAATTTCGATTTGAATGTACAGAAACATCAGTTATCACGAAATCGGTAATTCAGGATCAAAACAGTGCTACGTCACACAAATCGGTAACTTGCCGATTTTTTTACAGAAACGAGCTTCAGAACTTGAAAAAAAGTTTGAACTAGCCTTAAGTCGAAAGTTGACGCCATCTATTTGTGAATTAAAAGCTATTAATATATTATGTTGGCAATGCCTTTAAATTATGGAATAAATGTAACGGAATATTTCTAAGAATTCCAATAACGACGGCGTCAGTTTTTAAGGCGTCAGTTTTTAAAAGACATTCAATAAAGAACGTTGTCAAGAGACACCAAAAAGAAACGAAATAAAGATTGAAAAACTTAAAACTAAACCGATTACAATTCAGATGTGGGGTAATCTCAACAACAACAGTGAACGAGTTGCGAGAAATATTGACTCTTGCAGGGGAGGAGCTCCCAGTGTACGAAATTTTGCTGGAGCAAGGTAAATTTGGGGAAAGAATTTTTTTATCAACAGAGGATTGTGCTGCTGTTGCTGCTATCACCGAAGTCACCACTGAAGCCGTTGACGTTTCTGAAACCACCGAAGCCACAGCTGCTGTTTCTGATGCCACCGAAGCCACCGCTGCTGTTTCCGCGACCACCGAAGCTACCGCTGCTGTTTCTGACGCCACCGCTGCTGTTTCTGCGACCACCGCTGCTGCGTCTGATGCCTCTAATACTACCGCTGCTGTCACCACTAAAGTTACCGCTGCTGTCACCGAGGTGATTACTGCTGCCTCTGAAGTCGCTACCACTGATGTGATGCCTGAAATTCGCTGCTCTACTGATAGTTCAAAAGAACATCTCGGAATTAGTGATATAGTGATTAGCTTTAAAAGATGAAAACTACTCGTACTGGTCAGGGCGTAATCATCCAAAAAATCAACTATGACGAACTCGAAACATTAATTCCAAAGTTTACTGGAGATGGTCCACAGGATTACTGTAAGTGGTTTGAACAATTTGAGGAGCACGTGATGGAGCTTGGTTACAATGATCGAGAACTGTGCTTAGCGCTAAGACGATGCCTAGCAGGGACTGCTAAAAACTTCGTTTTTATGTTGGGATCCGTAAGGTACGAAGTTTCAAAAAATAAAATGATAAATACAGTGGCGAACAGTGAAATCCGGACAGAAAAAAAAAATTGAATAAAATCCTTTAGGATCTAAATTTTTTATCGATTCAAAAAACTGATACAAGGATCAGAAAAGCAAATAAATTTTATTGAAAATAATTCGCTTTAGGTCGAAAAACCACACCATAAACATCTATTTTTAGCAAAAAAAACTGAAATATGTCCTTTATTGAAAAAAAGTTTTCGGTAAAATGTAAAATTTTATTTTTATTTTATAAGAACTAATTCTAAAATATTTACAGCAGGTATTTTAAGAACTAACATTTAGGATTAAAAAAAACAGGTATCAATGTTTTGTTATTCCTCCCTTCGCTTTTATGACCGCCATAACTCGCTGCGGCATGAAAGAGATCAAATTTTTCAAAAGATCTTGCAAAATGCCTTCGTACCAATCATTTTGAATTATTCTGTCTAACTCGCGTAATTAATCGGTTGCCTAAATGTTCTTGGGGTGCACTCTTCGCTATAACGCTCTCCAGTTTTTCGGCGCACGTCCAGCATTCCATCGGAGCTGGATATGTTGAACTTTGATTCATCTGAGAAGATCACATTTTGCCAATCGGATACAGTCCACATTTTGTACTGGTTGGCTCAATCCAAGCGTTTCCGACGCATTTGATTGGTCAAAAAAGGCTTTTGACCTAGACGACGTGCAAATAAACCAGCATCATGGAGCCTTCGTCACACAATCATTGGAGAAATTTTTATTACTCCACATTCAACAAACTATTTTCTAATTTCTACAGCCATTTTGAAGCGATTTTTAAGACTAATCTTTTTTAAAAGTCGATCATCAGCTTCTGTAGTCTTTTTTGCGCTTCTGTTCCTTCCTTTCAACCTGTCGACGCAGTTTTAGAATACTTTTTCAAAAAGTCTGCTTTTGAGAACTTACAGAAGAAATTTCCCGTAACGTTAATCTATCGCATCGAAACGCCAAGATCTCGCGCATATCCGCTTCGTTCCTTTTTTTATGATTTGGCATCATTTCCAACACAACAACACAAGAATGATTAAAAACTAAAAGTATAACGTTTATTTATACTAAGATATTGTTCTACCTCTAAAACAAAGCCCTACCTATGCCCAACCTGTAACAAAAAACCGTACCTACAAAACAAAGAGAATGACGGGATCTTAAAAACCATTTTCTTAAATTTTTTTGTTTGACCGGATTTCACTGTTCGCCACTGTACATTTAAAAGGATAACATCGCGACAAGAGATTTATCGTCAACTCAAAGCAAGAGTTTTGAAACCGAGCGAGTCGTTATTGAGCTATATAATTGACATGCAGTCAATTGCCACACGAGCTGACATTAACGAACAGGAGCTGGTGGACATAATAATTGATGGCATCCCGGATAAGGGAAATAGCATAACTCTCTTGTATGGTGCGAAATGTGTCGACGAGTTAGTTCAGAGTGTGGACAGATACGAGCACTTTCGTTCAAAAAGAAATACGGTGGTGGTTGGTGTTAGAAATAGTGGTGATCAAGAGATAAGGTGCTACAACTGTTCGCAATTTGGACACTGTCAGAAAACTTGTCCTAAGCCAAAGCGCCCAATAGGTTCCTGCTTCAATTGTCACCAGATGGGACATTTCCAGCAAGACTGCCCAAAAAAGCGTGATCAAGGTCAGAAGGCTACTATAAAAGATGTCCAAGTATCTAACCTGGAAGATGAACGAAATGACGACGTCTATTATAGGCAAATGGTAAGTGTGGCTTTTTATGTAACTAGTGGAGGCAAATGCACTGATTACGTAAATTTTTTCTCTCTAATTGATACCGGCAGCGCGATTAGTATTATTCAAAAATCGCAAGTTCCAAATCTAGTGAAGCTGTCTAACAAAATGTATCCCACTCCATTTCTGGGACTTGGAAAACAGCGAATATACAAATTTGGTTATATTAAATGCTTAATAAAATTCAGAAATGAAATTAAATAGTTATATACGCTTTATGGTTACTTCTGATAATACAATGAATGTACCTTTGATATTAGGTCGAGATTTCATGAATATTTTTAGCGTGGTTTTAATACAAAAAGATAAATGTAAACTAATAAATTTCAATAAAACTTTAAGTTCTAACAAATACAAGGTTTGTGCATTTGATTCCATTGGTATAGGTCAGCGAGTTTCGGAGCCAAATATTGCGAAAAATTGTAGAATTGAATTAGTACCTCAACAAAGTAAAGATTCTTGGAATTTTTTTTAATGCGGCAATTTTAGAATTAAGTGCCATTAACATTTATGAAACTAATAATGAAATAGATATTAGCCCTTTATTAAATAAAGAACAAAGTAGTGAGTTAAAATCCATTGTAAATACATATTACTTAAAAACGCAAGATAAATTAAAATCAAGTTGTGATTATAAAATGAAAATTGGATTATCAGATGATACACCCTTTCATTGCCAGCCGCGTCGATTAGTGATAAAGAAGAAGTTAAGAAAATTATTGACGATCTATTAGTTAAAAATATCATTCGTTGAAGTCAGTCGCCCTATGCGTCACCTATTGTTTTAGTAAAAAAAAAAAAACGGGCAAATACGAATGTGTATTGACTATAGAGCATTAGATAAAAAGACAATTCGTGATAACTTCCCATTGCCAATAATTGAGGATTGTGTTGAATATATGTCGGGCAAACGTTTGTTTACACTATTAGATTTGAAAGATGGATTTACTCAATGTAAAATTGATGAAGACTCTATACCATTTACATCATTTGTAACTCCACATGGGCAATTCGAATATTTGCGCATGCCTTTTGGTCTGAAAAATGCGCCCGCAAACTTTCAAAGGTTTGTTTACAATATTTTTCGGGACTTAATTGATGAAGGTAAAATTATAGTATATATTGATGATATTTTGTTAGCTACTGAAAATTTTGAAAATCATTTGAAAATTGTCAAAGAAGTGTTAAATAGAGTGTATGAAAAGTGTCTTGAGTTAAAATTAGCAAAATGTAAATTTGGTTACACAGAAATAGATTATTTAGGTTATGTAGTAAATCAAAGTGGCATTCGACCTAGTGATGGTCATATTAAATCTATTAAAAGATATCCTGTACCTACCTCCGTTAAAGAATTGCAATCGTGCATAAGATTATTTTCATACTTCCGAAAATTTGTTCCCTCATTTTCAAAACTTGCTAGGCCATTACTAGATCTCTTAAGAAAAGATAATAAGTTTCATTTTACAAAAGACTGTCTAAAGTCATTTTATGAATTAAGGGACAAATTAGTTAGCTCGCCAGTGTTAGCGATTTATAACCCGAAACGAGAAACAGAACTACATTGTGACGCGAGTAGTCACGGATTTGGGTCAGCACTTATGCAGCGTCAAGGAGATGGCAAATTTCATCCAATTGCATATTATTCTAAATCAACCTCTTCAGCTGAATCGAAATACCATAGCTTTGAGTTAGAGACACTTTCAGTGACTTATGCACCTAAAAGATTTCGGGTATATTTAGAAGGAATTCCGTTCAAAATTGTTGCTGACTGTAACTCCCTTACGTTAACCCTAAGTAAAAAGCAAGTAAACCCACGAGTAGCACGGTGGGCCTTGGAATTAGAAAATTTTAATTATATAATTCAGCATAGGAATGGAAATTTAATGAGTCTTGATGTTGACGCACTTAGTCGGAATTTTTCAAATGAAACTGAAAATTATAAATCCTTACAAAATCATAATGTAATAAAGGAATTATTTGCTGTTGTTGATAGTTGTAATATAGACCTTCAGTTGCAAGCTGCTCAAAGTAGAGAGGAAACTATTCAAAATTTGTTAAAAAGACTTGAAAGTGGTGAAGTCAAGGGATATGAATTAGAAGACGGAATAGTGTTTCGTAAACTTGAAAATAACAGATTGCTTTTATGTATTCCTAGGGAAATGGAAGAAAATATTATTAGACTAGTTCATGAGAAATTAGAACATTTGGGTGTTGATAAGTGTTATAATGAATTAAATAAACATTACTGGTTTGATAATGAGAAGTAAAATCATTAATTTTATTCAAAATTGTATAAAGTGTATTGTGTACACTGCACCAACTAGAAAAAATGATAGAAATTTACATAGTATACCGAAAAAACCTATCCCCTTTGATACTATTCATATAGATCACTTTGGCCCTCTGCCGTCAATTGCATCAAAAAGAAAACATATTTTGGTAATAATAGATGCATTTACAAAATTTGTCCGATTATACCCAGTAAACACTACGAGTACAAAAGAAGTTTGTTGCTGTTTAGAAAAATACTTCAGTTATTATAGCAGGCCAAGGCGTATAATATCCGACAGGGGTACATGTTTCACTTCAACCGAGTTTAATTCTTTTTTAGGTAAAAATAATATTGAGCACATAAAGGTGGCAGTAGCTTCGCCACAACCAAATGGACAGGTAAAATGAGTAAATAGGGTAATTAAAACAATATTAAGTAAACTTAGCGAACCGATTAAACATGCAAACTGGTCTTTAAAATTGTCACATGTAGAATTTGCAATCAATAATACTGTACTCAGTACAACAAAGAGAACACCTAGTGAACTACTATTTGAAATTGAATAACAGGGAGCAGTAATAGATGAATTAACCGAATATATAAGTGAAAAATGTAACAATAACGTAGAGCGAAATTTGGTAGAATTAAGGAATAGCAATTCTAAGATCACAAGAATATAATTTAGATTACTTTTTGCGGCATAGTGCCCCAGCAAAATCCTATTATGTCGGTGATTATGTTGTAATAAGGCATGTGGACTGTACTGTTGGTACAAATAAAAAAATTTTGGAAAAATATCGTGGCCCATATATTATAGCCAAGGTGCTACCAAATGATAGATATGTTGTTAAAGACATTGAAAATTGCCAAATAACTCAAACACCCTATGAAGGTATTATAGAGGCTTCCAGAATCCATAAATGGCTGGCTCCGAATTGTTCTGATGAAACTTAAGTCACACTTATAGATAAAATTATAAATTATAATGAACTTCATTGATTGTGGTCACTCAATATTGTCAAATTGGCCGAGTTGTAATAGTATATTGTATCCATATTAGTATATTGTATTAAAGTACTGTTGCATTGTTTATACTTTGTGGTCGTATTGATGTGCACAGACTCTTAGAGAATAATGCAGTCAGAACTTGAAGAAAAAATTGAACTAGCTTTAAGTCGAAAGTTGACGCCATCTATTTGTGAATTAAAAGCTATTAATATATTATGTTGGCAATGCCTTTAAATTATGGAATAAATGTAACGGAATATTTCTAAGAATTCCAATAACGACGGCGGCAGTTTTTAAGGCGTCAGTTTTTAAAAGACATTCAATAAAGAACGTTGTCAAGAGACACCAAAAAGAAACGAAATAAAGATTGAAAAACTTAAAACTGAACCGATTACACATTGTTTTAGATTTTTTAACATAACTTAAATAAAATGAATTCAAACATGGATGTATTGTATTAAAATATACTATAAGTGGTGGTGCTATTGTGACATATATTACTTTAAAATTTTTGTCGTGATCTCTACTTTGAGGAAACAAAACAATTTGGAATGAGTATCATGTACAGTATCAATAACAGCGTTACCTCCTGGAACAGTGCATGTTTTTTGCCGTTTATCTCAAAAACCAGACCTGATCAAGAAAACCACTATGATTTTCGGATTCAGCGAGAAATTTTACTATAGGAACGGTGGTTTTTATTTGTCGCAATTTTTCTTCTGAGAAATTCAAATTTCATACTTTACAGAAATCTTTAAAATTTGAAATTTCATATTTCGCATAATTTTGCTTTAAGCAAGATTATTATTTGTTTTTGGTTTTTATGTGCTTTGACAATTTTCATTGTTCGTGGAGTTTTCTAACGCATCAGGCATTAATTATATGTATAGCAAATACATGAGTCAACACGATATGTAGGGGAGAGGGGGGCTAGTGTGGACTGGGGGCTAGTGTGGACAATTTCAAATCCTCGCGCCGTTTTGAATCGATGTTTTCCGTTGAACTTTTTTTAAGTAGGCCTTTGCACTCTCCATCACCAAAAAAAAATTCGTTTGTATACAGTTCACCGTTTCACGGTAACGAGACCAGACGTGTTTTGCAAAGCAAAAAGTAAATTTTAAAAATTACTTATTCTTTTGCTAAAGTGTAAATATATAATACAACTTAAGTGTTTATTCAGATAATTGAAATTATTTTTAATAGAGTTTACCGTAAGTTTTAAAAAATAAGGTTTTGTGTAAGAAAACACAAAGGAGCTAGTGTGGACAGTTGAAATGAGGCTTGTGTGGAGATGTCCACACAAGCTCCGAAACACCTGAGAAGACAAACGAAGAACCTCTTAAAAGAAAAATGCACCTCCAAGAAATATTCGCTTTAAATAGTGGCAAAGATGATACAACTACAACAATTGCCGGGAACATCTCGATCTGCAAGTTATATCAAATTTGACATAAATTTCTCCAAGTTTAACATGGGATAGAAGTAAAGTTTGAGTTTTTATTGAACTGTATTATTTTCTTCAAAAAAAAAAAAAATATATATATATTTGAACTCTTTTTTTAAGTTTCTGTTTCAATTATCAAGTTTCTATTCTATTCCACATTAGCCCCTAGTAAAATCAATAGCCCCCTTACACGGGGCTAGTGTGGACAAATGTAAGCTCTTTTTGAAATAATTTAAAAATGCGGTTACGAAAAAAAAATTGTTACTGTTGGTGTAACTATGAAGGTAAGAGTAAGGTATAAGTAATCGCTAAAAATGACTTTATTACAAAAAATAAATATCTACATATATAATTTTATAATTATGTCAAAATTGTCCACACTACATACGTGAATAAAGGTTTTTTTAAAAAAAGATAGTGGTTAAAATAATTAAAAAGCTATACATAATTTACAAATCGTTTTAACGACGTAAGATAATTAATAATTACATTCGAAACTTAAAACAAACATTTGAGGCGTCCAGTTGCAAAACCGGCCATGTCCAAAAAAAATCAAATTTTGAGATATTCTCATATATCAAAATCTAGACCATGCTTTATGTCTACTATGTTTTTAGATTAAAAAAATTTTTTGACAGATATATTACATTTTTTAAATTTATTTTTGATGCATAGATTTCAAAACTGGCCAAGTCCATGAACTTGCTTTCAAAACCGGCCAGTAAATTGATATCAAGTCCACTCAAGTCATAACTCGCCAAGTTCTAAAATAAAAACTAAATGAAATTGTTTTATTTTTTCGGAAAAAAAATTTAACTCGAACCCACTAAATTTCAATATATTTTACTCGAACCCGCACCCGCACCCAAAATTTACAGGGTTCGTAGCACTGGTTAATTTCCATAGCCATGTAAAAGTGCTGCGTCATGCTATCGATTCTGTCATGGTCAGTGATTGATATAATAGAAGTGCTACGCTGCTGATGCTGTAGTAACTAAAAAAAATGATGACGATATTTCTCATTCATATGACACTTCTTATAGGCATAAACAATACATTTGATGACACACTATGTACAGCATGCCTGTGCTATCCCAAAAGAATGATGCAATTTATTGGCAAGTATAAAAGAACACATAAGAAAATCTATACTGGTGTGAATTGGCTGAAATGTGACAGTGACGCAATCAAGAATTTTTTCCGCATTTCCAACATTTTTCGACTTTTAACAAAGTTCGATTTTTCCAAAGATTTTCATAATTTTTTGAATTTTTAGCGTTTGACTTTTTCAAAACTTCTCGCCGTTCTCTACATTTTTGGACGAATTGAAAAATTTATAAGTTCTTCAACATTTTGCGAATTTCGAAACATTTTTCAAGTATTCTACCCTTTTTCGCCATGCCTGAGTGCGAAGCACGGGAAATTCGCGAATTTTCTCTTACACACTTTATATGATTCGCTCGTACACCTTAACTTGCCTGTTTCTGCGTGTGCTTTATTTCATTCTTATAGAACGGGGAATGACCGTGCAACAGTGCATTCGCCAAATAAAAGTTACCGATTTTTTAAATAAATTTCGAGTTGATGTATATTCCATTACTTTTTACTTATTTCTAACGATTATCTTGAAAGAATTGTTTTTTTTTTAAATACCTACATTATAATAAATGAATAAGCATTTATAATTTTTTTTCTTTTATAATTCTAATATGCCTTTGATAATCCGGATCTTCTCATAGCCCGGATAGGGGGCGGTTTTAATTGATCCGGATTAGCGAGATTCTACTGTACATGGTCATGCTATTAATAATATTAAGTTGTGGTTCACAGACATAGAAGCGTTCTTTCGAGTCAAGGGGTTAGGGAGATGAAAAATTGTAGAAGGAGGCGATAAATGTCGAAAAAATCTAGTGTCGAAAAAGTGAAATGATGAAGTGAAAAAAGGTGAAGAAGTAACGTCGCAAAATGTCGAACGCTGTCGAAAAATTCAATCATTTTGGAAAAACTCGATATTGATAAATGTCGTGAAATATCGGATGTCAAAATTTCCGACAAATGAAAATAATTTGCAAAAAAATGCCTTTTTTTGGTTAAGTAATTAGTCGCAGCCCTTTTAAAAATAGAAAACAAACTGTTCCAGAAATTGGAATTCCGGGACTTGACGACTTTGCCAATTGCCAATTGTTTAAAGCTCACCGTAAAGAGGAACCAAATAAGCGCGGCCTACTCAACACCACCATAAATTGATTTAATTCAAAGGTGCTGATTGATAATATTGCGTATGTAACAATAAAGATGACGCTTACTAATAGAGTTACTTCATAACTTGTTTATGTATTAAAGTTGGTAAGTACTTAAAATGTATATATAGCCAGCTAGCTAGATTATGCCGCTTTTAATATTGTTGTTAATGATGTTGGTGTCGGTGAGATCACTGTTAAGTCATACCACACAAGTTGCTCAGCTTGTTTTAAAGCGAAATTCGCATAATAAAACTGAGAACGCATTCAAATGGCGGCTTCAGCCAGTACTGCATATACAGCTCCAAAAATTAAATTTATAAATGAAATAACGTATATAAATGAAAATATCGTCTTGAATACAAAAAAACTAGTAAAGGTTGACAAAGTGAGTATACCTTAGTCATTGTATAGTGAACAGAAATAAAGTTTCAAACCCAAGCTAAAACAGTTGTAGCTACATAATTGTCATTTGGTACTCCAATGACTAATGCAAGTTTTTTTTTTTAAATACTCGTTTTAACATGGGGCCGTTTAACACGTTGAGGACAATGTGCGACACCTACTTTGCCTGGGGGACCATGTCGCACGAAAACGTGCGACACTAAAATAAGACGACTTTAGCACTTTTTGTTTTTTTTTTATCAAAACTTTTTGTGCTACGCTATATGTTTTTTTTATATCAGAGACTGAAGTAAAAAGCTTTGCCTACATTTTGGTATATTACATGTCCTAGTAGCTTTATTTTTTGGATGAAAATTTTAAGCGTAAATTTGGACTGTTTAAAGTGTTTTAAATCGCAAAAAACGTAGTCCCCCAGGAAACATTAGCAAAATCGACTTCGTCCTCAATGTGTTAAGAAGTCAACTTTTTCGATTTTTGTTTAATTTACTCGAATGAATAAATGGGCCCAATGCTTCAACGGACACGCCTAACTCCCATATAAAGAACATATCTACAGTGGCTCACAGCTTATTTGATGCAGTACATACTTTTAACTTCAATGCTCTGTAACTTTGAAACTAAGTGGAATATTAAAAAAAATTTTGATATCATTTGAAAGAACAAAAATAGAGGCTCAATGTTTATTTATTGTTAAAAAAATATTACCTGGAATTTTTATAATAGAAAATCGAAATAAACTACTAAATAAAAATTTCATGTCACAGCTTATTTGATGCAGACATATGTAAATTGAAAAAACAGTGTTTAAAATAATGATGTTGTAATTTTAAATATGTAGTGTGGTAGCTTCTTTGGTCAACTACACTGAGAAAACAGTATGCTACCTTTAAATAAGTATGTGTATTTGGTTGATAGATTTTTAAAATATTTGTTAACTATCAACAAATTTTGGTAGTTATTACCATGTCTTTAGTTGAAATTTATGTGGTTTTTGGGCCAAACGTTATATTAGTTTGAGTCGATTGAAAAAATTTGTTTGTTTTGAATATATGTAATTTGTTAATCTTATTTTTATTTGACTTCACTTCTCATTAACATGAAAACTTTGCAATTCACAACATATTCAAGTAAAACACTACTTAAGTATATTCTGCTTGGTACGCAATTTAGGTATTTATGATTGTACAAATACCAACGACATCCTGTATAAGGATGTATACGAAATTTTGGTCATCGATTTTTAGCACAAATGGAGATTATTAAAAATAAATGATTACTACAAAAAATAATATTTGTTTCAACCAAAATATGATTTGGTAATTATTACCAAATATATCATTGATCCAATAATATTATTCAATTCACTGTAATATGTGAAATTTTAACAGATATCAAATATTTAATTCGCTTATAACAAATATACTATATATATTAATTATTGCCAAATTTTGGTATATATAATTAAATTATTTTCTCAGTGAACAGCTTAACGACGGTTTGGCATCGAAGCTGCAAATTTGTTAAGTGCCTTTTTTATGTCGTTTTTGTTTGAAATGTGGTGTATTCGGATATATTTTTTTAAAATCGCTCATAAATTTACAAGCACATTTAAGTCAGGTGACTATGCTGGCAGTGCCATCAAATAAGGGCGCATGTACATATATTAACCAAAATTGAACTATGACCGCTTTGTATTTTAGGGTTTTATCTTGGTAAAACCGTAAATTTGTCTGCATGCCTAGATTTTCGGCACTCTGCAACAAATTAACACTTATAATCTGAAGACACATATCCATACTCATGATATTTCCTATAAAAGCCAAATTTCCGGTACCAACAGCTGACATGCAAGCCCAAACCGAAAGCGTTTAACTGGTGAGTAGTTCGCAAAAAGCCGTTTATCAGTTAAAAATGAGATTATCCGTCTGATTTTCGCCAAAGAACATGTTTTGAAGACCACTGAGTACTAGAATTCAGTAATATTCGTGGACGAATCGAAATTCAACTTATTTGATTCAGATAGCATGTCGCGAAAGCCAAATAGAAAAAACAGCAAGGAGAGCATACACGTGATATAAAACAGTGCCATAGTTTGCGCTGGCATGTCAGCTGCTGGTACCGGAAATTTGGCTTTTATAGGAAATATCATGAGTATGAATATGTGTGTTCAGATTATAAGTGTTAATTTGTTGCAGAGTGCCAAAAATCTGTTCATACAGACAAATTTCCGGTTATACATAGATATAGATCAAAAACTCAAAGCGGGCGTAGTTCAATCCTGGTAAATATACAAGTATACGGTATACGGACCTATACGTGCTTGTAAATTTATGGGAGATTTTGGAAAAAAATATCCGAATACAAAGCATTTCAAACAAAAACGATCTAAAAAGGCACTTAAAATTGAGTGGCGCTATAATTCGCCAGATACCAATAAAAAATTTGCAGATTCGACGCCAAACCGTCTTTAAGCTGTAGTTGACCAAAGAGGCTACCACACTACATACTTAAAATTACAAAATCTTTATTTTAAACAATGTTTTTTCAATTTATACATGTCTGCATCAAATAAGCTGTGTCATGAAATTTGTATTTAGTAGTTTACTAGCTGGTCCCGGCAGACGTTGTCCTGCCCTCTGCGGTAGGTGTTCCGGATGTTATATGAACTCATGCGATGGAATGTATAAGCGAAACAGCCCATTTTTCCAGGTAAACTTATTTTGCCAGGACTTTTTATATCAAGTCCCATTCATCTGCGTCCAGTACTTGATGAGATATGATTAATTTGATTTTGGAAGGTGCGTCACTGCCCATTTTTCTAAACCAAACTTTGCAAAAACCTTCCGTATACCATTAGAAACATTTAAGAAATAGTTATGAAATCTTCGTGAAAATTCTATTTAAAAATACTTTTGTATGTGGGCCACCCTAAGTATGTGCCTCTAGATATAACAGCCACGTGGTGTAAATTCCATGAGAACCGATTAAGAGGTTTACGAAAAAATGATACTTTAAAAATATGTTTGTATGAGGACCACCCCAAATATGCACCCTTAATGAAAGTTTTACTGCCAAAGCTTTCCTCATCACATAAAAGACACGTCGTGTAAATTACATGTGAATTTATTAAGTGGTCTTTGTGAAAATGTTATTTTAAAAATATTTTTGTGTGAGGGCCACCCTAAATAAAAGTTTCGTAGCCTTAGCTATGTCTCATAATATAAAAGCTACGTAGTGTGAATTCGGTCTGAATCGGTAAACCGGACTCCGTTAAAATGGTATTTTAAATTTTTTTTTTGTATGAGGGCCACCCTAAATATGTAACTTAAGTGAAAGTTTTGTAGCCTAAGCTATGCTCCTTAATACAAAAACTACGTGGTGTAAATTCCATGTGACTATTAAGTGGTCTTTCTGAAAATGCTATTTTAAAAATATTTTTGTATGAGAGCCACCCTAAATATGCACCCTAAATAAAAAAACATGCCTATAACCTTAAGAGGCACGCGCTCAATCACTGTGCAAAGTTTCAAGGCGATCCGTGCAGTAGTTTTGAAGTTATAGACGGACAACGAACAGAAATTGACTTTTATAGGTATTTTTGTATGAGGGCCACCCTAAATTGCCCATTTTTTTCAAAAAAAAACTTGCCTATGACCTTAAGAGGCACGCGCTCAATCGCTGTGCAAAGTTTCAAGGCGATCCGTGCTTTGAAGTTATAGACGGACAACGAAAAGAAATTGACTTTTATAGGTATTTTTGTATGAGCCACCCTAAATATGCACCCTAAATAAAAAAACATGCCTATAACCTTTAGAGGCACGCGCTCAATCACTGTGCAAAGTTTCAAGGCGATCCGTGCTTTGAAGTTATAGACGGACAACGAAAAGAAATTGACTTTTATAGGTATAGATTTCGATTTTCTATTATAAAATTTCCCCAGGTAATATTTTTTTACAATAAATAAACATTTTTTTAAACTACTATTTTTGTTCTTTCATATTCCACTTAGTTTCAAAGTTACAGAGCATTGAAGTTAAAAGTATGCACTGCATCAGATAAGCTGTGAGCCACTGTATGTATATCTGGTCACTGAGAAAGGGTACGAAAAGCGGTACAGACAAGAAATTGCAATATACATAATAGCATCCTATGAAACATTCATAGTAACAAAGAAAGTAAAGATTTCTAAATATTTATGTGCTAAGCAGTAGCGTACCTAAGGGGAGGGCGCAAGGCTTGGGGGCGGCAAAATGGAAGTGAAATATATCTCATTTTGCTGGAATTTTTTGAAAGTCAAATCGAAGCGATATAGGAAATTTCAGTGTGTAGCTGGAAATTTTCGAAGTTTTAGTGAAATATATCTCATTTTGCTAGAGTTTTTGAATATGAAAGGAACTTTTTTTTTTTGTGGTGAGGTAAATGAAATTTTTGTTGAAAAACACGAAACTTTTTTCAGTAGGGGCAGCAAAGAAGTGTTTGCCCTGGACGCCCGCTATGCACGGTTCGCCTCTCAGAAGCGAAATGGGCGTATATCAAAAAAATTCAAATTCGTGATTTTTATGGCATCAGATAGCTTAAGACATTACGCATCTAATGAACTGCGACAAATGCCAGTATCTTAGTTCAAACCTATAAAAAATCTATCTATATATGCTTCAACAAATTGACATAAACAAAACATCAATTATCTCGAAACGCGTTTTTTTTAGATACGTCTATTTCGCTTCTGAGGCAGAACTCCCCAATGAAATATAATTCACCTTACTGTTTGCAAAATGCACTTAAAATTCTGAGCAAATTCATACTATTCACAATGTGTTTCGAAAAATTTTTATAAACTTTTCTTTATGTCGGAATCACGCTATCGTAGAGGTTACCTCTGGGTTTTATCCCTCTGAAATGTACTAACACCTCTCCAAATTAAATACATTAAAAAATGAGTATAGGAAATTGTTTGCAATAAAATTATCTACGAAAAACGTTTGAAGTATTTTTTTAATAAGATCAATAGAAAAAAAGTTATGGCCTTTAAATATTTTACCCGAATATTTTTATCTATTTTTAATTATAACTTTTACATTTTCAATTTTACCGTAAATAAAAAGTCTTGAAAAATTTTTGTGAGACTTACAGCTCTCAAGATATCGCGGAAAAATGATTGGCGGCCAAATAGGGGGGCTTTCAACCCCGAAAACCAAGTTTTATACACACGCTACACAACAAAAAGAAAAAACATCTTGTGCTATCCAAAATGCGAGGTCAATGTAACATTTTCATGGGCTAATAGTAAAAGCAGCAATTATAAAAAACTAAATATGCAAAAAACAAATTTAAAAATTTTCTTTATTTTTTTTACACAAATTTTGCAGCTTTGCTAGCAACTCTAGAAGTTTCTTGTTTTTTTGACTCGAAATTTTCTAATTTTAAGCATTGCCAATGAATTTTAAAACATGCGGTAATTTTGAATATGTCTTAATTAAATACTACGTTACGAATGATGGGGTGATGTTACCTTCTACGACTGTTAAAATGACATCAAAATTGCAGAGCTGACTGTTAGCACTTCACACCTAATAAGAAATATATCTTTTTAGTTCAAGTTTTGGGCTTTGCCATTAAATTTTTGTCATTGACAATAGTCATACTAGTTGTTTTTTTTTTAAATACAAATAGCATTATACGCGAACCCTGAAATTCCGCGTTAGTCGCGCACAGGTGTTGTTGACTTCGTCGAGTACGTTTATCAAACATAGTTACGAACAAAGAATCCCATTTACAGGCACTGCCTTAATCAATTCAAAGAGCGACACCAACCAAAACTGAAAAAAATTTTCTCTACTTACTATGGGTTCCCCCCTCATTTCCTTGTGCATCACATACAAAACAGAACACAGGACGACGTAATAAATGTATTATAAAATATATTTTAAATAATGTCCCTTTAAATGTTTTTTTGCTTCGTATAATATTTACAATGTTAAAAATTCTAGACCACATAATTAAGGGTTATTCATTTCCCCCATGTACAAAATAAACAGCTGATATTCGATGAATGTTCAGCAGAAGAACAGGTTTTATTTGATAGATTGAAAATTGTATGTAGTTATTGCGCACATACTATGGGAATATATTAAGGGAACATTTGATCATCGATTACACCAAAAATTTACCGCTGAGATGAATTTTCTAGCATGATAATGACCCTAAACATTGTCCTCGACTTGTAAGATGTTGTTTGGACGCATAATCTACCAAGGCTCTGCAGTGGCTAGCTCAAAGTCCCGACCTTAATCGTATAGATATTTGGTGGGGCATAATCACACGATCCGCAGCAGTACCAAAAATAGTGAGTAAACAGCTTATGGTAAGTTATTCAAGAGAAGTGACATAAAATTACTCCAGACTAGTGAGTATGCCTCGTAGGTAGCATATCAAAGCTGTACTCTACATTTATGAAACAAAAATGTGCTCCAACCAAACTCATTATTAAGGTAAACTAATGAAAAAACATAAGACTCACAACACCAAAAGTTCAAAAATTTCAATTACTTTCTTTCAGATGACTTAATTATATGAGCACAGCATATATGCAGTAGCGCAAATAGGGGGGGGGGGGGGCAGAGGCGCAAGGTTTGGGGGGCGGCGAAATTATCGTGAAATATATCTCATTTTGCTAGAGCTTTTTTTTGAATGTCAAAAGTGAAGATCTGTTTTACACGAAAATTTCTTTCGGTAGCGGCGGCAAATAAGTTGCTTGTCCCGGGCGCTCGATGTGCATAGTACGCCTCTGCTCATACACTTTAACACCAAAGCCAATATTTTATGTCATGTAAATAAAGGTGATAGGTAATAAGGTAAGCGGAAATAACGTCAATTAACGTTATTTCGTTTTTAAAAGCGAAATAAAACCCATTGACTTTGTTTCTCTTTGATTCTCGATCTCGATTGGTTTTCGATTTTACAATTACGACTCCCGTCGCACCACGATCTAAATGTTTACATCCTATAGTTTGTCCAACACCTGCATAAAATTAGGGTAAGTGGGCGGCCTCCGGCCGCAGTTCAGGATTTAAAACTCCCGAAAAGCCAACAGCGGCTTTGTCCGCGGATCAGTCTATAATATATTCAACACGATTAGTTTTGATGTGTTCTATTGAAAACCATTCTTAAATTGCGGCGCCACGAAAATCATAATTCTAGTGCTACTATCAAAATTAAATTTTTAAGTATCGATATTTTGAAAACCAAACGCAATATCGATTTTTTTATTTAACATTTTCGATTTATTTCAAGCTATTCTAACCATCATCAAATTGCAGCTTCTCAGAAATCGTAATTCAAATTGTACCATCAAAATCAAATCTTTATGTATCGATATTTCGAAAACCAATTTATAAGATACCAGACAAGAAACTAACGACTAAGGTCAATTGATATTATTTGAATTTTTTGGTTGACACTATTTCGCTTTGAAAAACGAAATAATCTCAATGACTTTATTTCGTATTTGAAAGGGAAATAAGGTCAATTGACGTTATTTTCGCTGACCTTATTACCTATCACCGCAAACAAACGCTTGCTGGAAATTAGTCCGAAGTCTTGGAGCTAATAGTCCTAAGTTTACTTTTCAAAAGAATGTTTACGTTTTTAAAAAAATTTTCAAGAAAGATATACTACTTCTTCGATACTTTAAAGAATTGTTACTATGCATACAAAATAATTTGGCTTATGTTCAGCTTTATCGATTGATTGAAAATACACACACTTTTTTATCACTTCAGTTAACGCAAAGGCACCACTTAACGACCACTTATCGGCACGTCGGTTTGAATCTCCTACAAGATATATAAATATGATATGTAATTTCACTGAAATTAACCTATTTATTGTTATAGATGTTCACCGCAGAAAAAATAAGTTAACAATAGGTTAAATGATAGTTCTTATTTCTAAATTTTTTTTTTAAATAGTTGGTACAAAAAACACAAGGTACACCATTTACCGACCGGCCTGTGATAATTGTGCCTGTTTCCGTCCACTGAAGTACCTAATACCGACCGCTAATGTCGCAATAAGAAATATAGAAATCACTATATTTATATTTGTTTAAACGAAAATTAATTTTACGATTTTGATTAAAATCTTTCAGTTTTTTGTAAACAAAAACAGTAGTTTCGATTGCATTACCATTATTAGTCAAAACTGCTCATCAATATTGATGTCCAAAATTGTTTGGTTTTGGTCGTTATAGTACGGGAGGCAGCGTTGCATTTTTGAAGGTCATTTCCTCCCGCTTCAATTTTTTTGCAATTGTTAGTTTAAATAAGGTTGATAATGGAACTAAGCGTCAGTTGCCAGAATCATGGTGGGTTTGGTTTTGAAAGGTCGACGAAAAAAGTTTAGCTCAATAACTCGGAAAGTAAGCCACAAGTAAAAAATTATGTTAAGACCAATGTTGTACAGCAGATGAAAACATATCGATTTCATATCAGAAAAATTTCGATTTGACCAGATTTGACCCATTTTTCATAGTTTTGAAATTTGTAACGACCATCTCCATTTTCGAAAATACAGGTTTTTATTGAAAGTTTGAAATTAACATTTCTCGTTCAGATCTGAAAATCATATTTTTCGCCCTTATAGTATTTATTAGAAACATTTAAACGGTGAAAGGTGGGTCAAATCTTATCGTATGGAGATTTTTCGGACATGAAATCGATGTATTATCATCTGCTTTACAATAATGGTCAGAACATAATTTTTTACTTGTGGCTTACTTTCCGAGTTATTGAGCTAAACTTTTTTCGTCGGCCTCTCACAATTCTGGCGACTGACGCTTATTTCCATTATCAGGCTTACTTAAATTAACAATTGCAAAAAAATTAAGCGGGAGGAAATGACCTTCAAATATGGAACGCTGCCTCCCGTAATATAAGGCATGTTAATGTAAATTTAGAACCTAAATCAATAGAGCAATTATTTGTGCAAAGAGGAAAATAAGGTAAAAACGTAAAAGTTTCGAGTCAAATTATGACAAATCTAAATGATTTAAACTGGGTCGTATACAGGTTGGCAATCGTATAATTATGTGTAGATTGAATAATCTAACAAAAATTATACGTTTTTAGTGTAACTAAACACAAAAACTAACTTTTTTTACGAAGCGTAAAAATCCTTTTACCGGACAAGTGTTCGGAATGAGGAATGTAGGAAATTTTTACGCAACCACATTCCGACCGCTTTTAATCACTTTATAAATCTTATAAATTAATTAAAAAAATGTTAATTACTTTGTAATTATGATAAACATATATATACAGTGAAATCCCGATAATTCGTACCCCGTTAATTCGAAAATCTCAATAATTCGTAACAAACTGTTGGTCCCTTGAAAAAATCGCTCTAATTCGTAAAAATTCCATACATTTTGGTCCCCTCGATAATTCGTATTTTTTTTCAATATACGTTCGGTTTAACCTCTTATAAATTGTAATTGGACTTGACAACCTCTTATAATTCGTAATGAAAACAAAAATTCTACGGAACTATGGTTTGAAATAAAAGTCAATCATAGCAGGAAGATACGGCTACGTTTACGATTCACTTTTTTTCATGGAATTTTGGTGTTTTTCGTGGTCAGTTTGTTTGTCACGCCAGAGATGTGTGAAAGAAGAGAGTGTATGAGTGAATTAGTAGATATCGCTCACTTACTTCAAGGCAGGCATAACTCAAACAACGTGATTTTTGAGTTAATGATGCAGAAATATCCGCCATATTATGTTTTATTTTGTGCGAAAAAATCTGAAAAGTATATCATAAACTTGTTTATGTTTATGTGGACATACTTTTCATTATTTTCATATAAAAAGTAACTTATTGAAAACTTTAAATGCGTTTTTCTCCCACTTAATGTTTTTTGAGCTATGCCAGTCTTGAAGTAAATGAGCGATATGTATGTATGTATTGCAGCTAAATAAATAATTGTTTTGGTTTTTTCTTGTTATTAAATAAATTTTAAAAAATACGCTAAATCGAAACCTCGTTAAATCGAAAACCCCTGTTATTCGTAAAAAATTGCCAGTCCCTTGCGATTACGAATTATCGGGATTCCACTGTACATATATGCATACAATAAAATACTTATAGCTCAGTTTGTTTTCGCTGAAAAGTCGATAAACTTGAAACTCTTTTTTTATCTTTTTTAACACTCGCGAAACCATCGAAACGCACCGTTGCGTAGTTTTGACCCAATTGACAAAAAATTCATAAAAATTTTAAAACGTTTTTTTTACAATTAACGTATTAACATTGAAGGAATGAAATGCGTTCACTTTCGTAATTTTTTAAAGCGGTCGGATACATGAACCCGGTCGGCGACCAGGATAACGAGCGGTGCCGTTGCGTTATGGTACTTTCTTATTAGATTGAAGAAACCTCTCTTTATTTCAAATGAGCAACATTTTCCTTTTACTAAGGACTAGCACAGTTAAAGCCACTTTTTGTAATATTTATGAATTTTTCTTTAAATGGAGTAAATTTTTATTCGGTGCAGTTAGTGTTCTATAAAACATTTTAAAATCATAAAAAAAACAATCATTATTACAAATTCTTTGATTTCTACTTATGCAAGTGAGATTTTTAACTCAGAATTCTTGAAGCATTTTCAATACTGCAAAAAAAAATTACACTGTTTCTGTTATTATTGAAAATATTGGCTTAAAACAATAAAAATATCAAACTAAAATTAAAGTGGAGAAATTAGCCTAGTGGTTTTTGAACCAGAAACTAAAATACGAAAAAATTCAAATGCACTAATAAGTGAACAACACAAATCAGTCAAAATTTTATCTTTCTGTTAAAAAATGTTTGCATTTTTATCTCCTTTCTAGATATTAAATTTTTTGGCTTAAATCAAACTTTCCAAGTAAATCAATAAAAAATTTTAAAACAAAAGTCCGAAATTTTGTAACATTTTTTTTTTTGTAGAATTTAAAGCGCTATTAATGTCAAACTTATATGTACGAACACATATATACTGTAGTTGTTTTGATTTTGAAGCATAAAATTTCTAAATTATTTTGTTTTTTTTTTTTTTTTGATACCACAATATATTTTACACACCGCCAGACAAAACAAATATGGGTGGTCAAGTAGACAACCAGACAGATCTGTGTGTGTTTGTATGTATTGCACAAGGTAAATAATCAGTTTCTAGCTATGCGGCTAAAAATATCTTTATGCCATAGAAACAAAAAAAATAATTACAAAATATTCTGAAAATAATATATTTTAAAATCTATATGAAGGTGAAAATACAAACTGATCTATGACATTATACTTCTACACAAAAAAAAAACAATTGCGTATAAGGCAATTAAAAATAAATAAAAATTACAATAGTACAACCATATGCCCCCGCAGATGTTGCGGATCCCGAGAAGAAAAACGATTCCAGAGCAAGTTAACCTCGATCAGCAAACAGTACATAATACTGCATTCATGTAGAAGCTTAAACGATGCAAACAGTTTGTTTCCCATAATATTAACACACCGTTCACAGGTTTGATCTATGAAGCTGATCTCAATGAGCCAGTGCAAGATGTCATCCCATTGTATTAAAATTTTTAAGGGATTTGTTTTTTTTTTCAAATAGGAACAAGACTTTCCATTAGGCTATTGCATTTTCAAAACTTCGTTACTTTTTAAACCACGCTAATATGAATAGATATATTTGTATGCATGCAGCAGTAAAGGGCCCAAACAAAAGTTCTATAGCTTTTTCGATCCCTGGCTCGTTATTTCGTGCGGTGTCAGTTCGTCCTGATTTTTGACATAATACCCGTACTTTCCAGCATTCGGCGCCACAATGTTCTGGGTATTGCATTTGCAGCTATTTCCCTGCGGGTTCCAACAAAGCACTGATCGACAGTTTTCCCCTAGGATCTTTCTTGATCGAGTGAGGTATTGTATATGTACATTTTTGCCTTTAAAATATCTTTCCAGCAAGCTATAATACATCGAAAGTGGTTCATAGATAGCCTCAAAACGATATTTTTTCTCTTAATCTTTTCTAAAATTTTTTGAAATTCAAGTGAAAAGACTGAAAGACTGAAACGCGCGTTGCCATTGGAAAGCATTCTTAGCCGTCCATCTGACTTCCTTGATTAACTGAGTTTTCTGCTTATTCTAATTGAATTTATCGTAGTTTTGCATATGCTACATTTTTCTGCTATTTCACGGCTTGAAAGTCATTTTTCAATTAGATTTATGAAGTTTTTTTTCAATATCAACCGTACCTTCTCTCATATTTTATTGATTCAGAAATTTTTACAACGTAGGCTCACCAAAGTTTAAAATTTTGACCCCAACTAATTTATCAAAGCATATGAAAGAAAAAATCAGGTGGCCAAAAATATTCAAATTAATAATGGAATATCGTCCAGTAGTGATCTTACCGTTCCTGAGCAAAGTATTTGAAACAATAATAAGTAATCAAATTAAAACCTTCCTAAGTAATAGTAATTTAATCACAAAATATCAGTCTGGGTTTCGTGCAAAACGCAGTTGCACAACAGCTTTATTAAAAGTATGCGAAGATATTCGCTCAGGGTTGGATAAAGACATGATTGGCTTAATTGTATTCCTAGATTTCTCAAAAGCGTTTCACTGCATAGATCATAAAATACTGTTACAAAAATTGTCAACGCAGTTTTTTTCGACATACCTCTTTGCAGTCTCATGCTTTCCTATCTATCTGGTCGTATACAATACGTAAGTGTTCACAATAAAAATTCATCGCTTAAAGATATTTCTTCGGGTGTCCCTCAAGGTTCAGTATTAGGGCCACTACTTTTTATGAGCTTCATAAATGACATCACTGATTGCTGTACAACATGCAAACACCATATATATGCCGACGACATACAACTTTACAAATTATTTCCGAAATGCTTAAGTCAGCAAGTGACAAATGAGGTAAATCTTGAACTAAATAGGATTTTTAAATGGACTGAAGACAATGGTCTAAGACTCAACCTAGTCAAGACTAAGAAGTAGATAGAAGGAAAAATAAAACAAACCTTTACCCACTTTTTTTAAATAACTCACCAATTGAATATGTAGATGCAATCAAGAACCTTGGAGTGATTTTCAACAATAACTTTACGTGGAATCAGCTCGTCAATAAAATTGTTTCTAAAGTTTATGGAGCGCTTAGAGGCCTTAGTCCAACATCCAAATTCTTACCAATTGATGTCAAACTCAGACTTGTGAATTCCTTCATCTTACCAATAATTCTTTGTAATTGTGAATTGTTTTCAAACCTAGATGTGGATTCGAATAGAAAACTAACAGTTGCCTATAATAGTTGCGCAAAATTTATTTTCAACATACCTAGATACTCCCACATTTCTGATTATGCAAACAAAACTAATGGCTGCCCTTTAAACGAATTACTAAATTTTCGCACAATGTTGCTACTACATTAAATAATTTTCAGCAAGGAACCCGACTATCTTTTCGAGATCTTACGGTTTGCCAGGACCCAAAGAACTGAACAGCTGATATTGCCACGAAATTAATACCTAATAGCCTCTCGTCACTTTTTCGTTCATGCGATACTTCAATGGAATGCGCTACCCACTTATTTGAAACGTAAAGATAGTGTTAGCATTTTCAAGCGGGATCTTCTTAAACACCTCTCCGATAATATCTAAAAAGTTCTCAACTCCTTCCATTTCTCTCATATTATATTCTATTCTTTACTTTTTAACTGAATTATTTATTTTTATTTTTTTTTATCTAAAATTTCGTTAGTTTATCTAATTATATAAGTTACCAACATTTAAGTCTAATTACTTTTCCTCTTATATTATATTCCATTCTTTACTTTTTAACTGAATAATTTTAATTTTGTTTTATCTAAAATTTCGTTAATTTCTAATTATATAAGTTACCAACATTTAGATCTAATTACTTGCGAACTTTGTGCATATTGTAAAGAGAAATCTTATTTGACAAATTGCTAAATGAATTTATAAATAAATAAACAAGTAGTGGTACTAAGTCTCGCTCAATTCATATGAGAGCAAAACTGTCCGCAATGTCGGAATACTAGAAAAAGATGGAATTGCTATTACATAAGCTGTAAGTAAGTGGATTGCAAGGCGAGCATTGAAAAAAATAGGTCTGATCGCATTTGATAAGAAAAAAGAACCAGTTTAGTCAGATAAAAATGTTAGTAGCCACCTAAAGTTGTGCAACTGAACCCAGGAAGATTGGAAACACGTAACCTGGAGTGACGAAACGAAAATTTACCGTTATCAATATGATTGAAAGCAATATTATTGGCATCCCAAGAAGAGGATTCAGAAACACCTATCCGATCTTCCTGTGTCCAGATTTTGTGGTCATTGAACAACTTTAGGTTGCTACTAACATTTTTATCTGACTAAGCTGGTTCTTTTTTCTTATCAAATGCGATCAGACCTTTTTTTTAATGCTCGTCTTGCAATCCACTTAATTACAGCTTATGTAATAGCATTTCCATCTTTTTCTAGTATTCGGACATTTTTAGAACGCATTAAATGTTCCATGAAACGTGCGTTGCCATTGGAAAGCATTCTTAGTCGTCCTTCGACTTCCTTGATTAACTGAATTTTCTGCTTATGAATTTATAAAAGTTTTGCAAATTCTAAATTTTCTGCTATTTCACGGCTTGAAAGTCATTTTTCAATTAGATTTATAACGTTTTTTTTCAATATCAACCGGACCTTCTCTCATTTTTTATTGATTCAGATATTTAAACAATGTAAGCTCATTTATAACGTTTTTTTCAATATCAACCGGACCTTCTCTCATTTTTTATTGATTCAGATATTTAAACAATGTAAGCTCACCAAAGTTTAAAATTTTGAGCCCAACTAATTTATCAATGCATATGAAAGAAAAAATCAGGGAGCCAAAAATATTCAAATTAATAATGGAACAAATAGTGGTACTAAGACTCGCTCAAATCATATGAGAGCAAAACTGTCCGCATGGACTATGAATTATGTTTTGAGTTTTTTTTTCTTGGAATTCAGGATTTAATTTTTTTTTATGTAATTTTTGAAATAAGGTATAGAGCATACAAAAACACAGAAAAAAAAATTTTAAAACTTTCAACCGGTTTTGTTACGAAGCTAATAATCTAAAAATTAAAGACATCCGGACAGTTTTACTTCCCACTGTATATTTGGCCCTAAATTCCTTTATCAGCCTTTGCTAGTGCGCTACACACAGGCGCCAGAGAGCCAGCCTGGCAACATTCACAGATCTTTACTATGTATCTACATTTGATGTCGTATTATTTAGAGTACCAGGAGACCGACCACTGTTCGGTTTCTCGTTTTGTGGTTGAAAAAATCAAAAAAATATGGAATTGGTTAAAAAAAGTTGACTAATAATGAATAAGTTGAAATATTTAAAAAACATTAAAAAAAGTTGAAAAGCCCAAAATAAAAATTAGGAAAGTTGTAAGAGGTTGAAAAACATCAATAAAGGTTAAAAAAAGTAGCAAAAAAGGGCAATGTTGAAATGGGTTGAAAAGGCGAAAAATGTTGGAAAAGTCGGAAAAAATGAAACAGAAAAAAAATTGAGAGAAGATGAAGCGTGGAAGTGAAAAGTGTTGAAAAAGTTGAAAGAGGTTGAAAATCTCCAAAAATTTGAAAATCTCGAAAAAAGTTGAACGATGTTGAAAAAGTCAAGAAAAGTTAAATGAAGTTGACAAAGTCGGAAAAATATGGAAAATGTTGACAAAAATTAAGAGGTTTAAAATTTTGAAACAGTTGAAAGAAGAAATATAACTCAAAAAAAGTTGAAAGAGGTTGCAAAAGTCGAAAGAAGCTGAATGACGTTCAAAAAGTCGGAAAAAGATGGAAAATGTTGAAAAAAGTTGAAAAATGTTGAAACAGGTAAAAGAAGTTGAATAATTCGAAAAAAGTTGAATGAGGTTAAAAAAGTCGAAAAAAGGTGAATAAGGTTGACAAAGGCGGAAAATGTTGAAAAAAGTTGAAAGAGGTTGAAAAATGTTGAAACGGATGAAAAAAGTTGAATAACTCTAAAAAAGTTAAATAAGGTTCACAAACTTGGAAAATGTTGAAAAAAGTTGAAAGAGGTTGAAAAATGTTGAAATAGTTGAAAGAAGTTGAATAATTCGAAAAAAGTTGAATGAGGTTCGAAAAGTCGAAGAAAGTTGAATAAGGTTGAAAAATGTTGAAACAGTCGAAAAAATTAAATGAGATTGAAAAAAGTTGAAAGAGTTTGAAAAACTCGAAAAAAGTTGAAATATCTCAAAAAAAATTTGATGAGGTTGAAAAAGTTGAATATGGTTGAAAATCGAAAAAATTGAATGAGGTTGAATAAATTTGAAAGTGGTTGAAAAACTCGAAAAAAGTTGATTATCTCTAAAAAAATTTAATGAGGTCGAAAAAAGTTGAATGAGTCTGACAAAGTCGGAAAAATATGGAAAATATTGAAAGCAGTTGAAAGAGGTTGAAAAATGTTGAAACGGTTGAAAAAAGTTGAATAACTCTAAAAAAGTTGAATGAGGTTCAAAAAGTTGAATAAGGTTGACAAAGTCGGAAAATGCTGAAAAAAGTTGAAAGAGGTTGAAAAATCTTGAAACAAATGAAAGAAGTTGAATAACTCTAAAAAAGTTGAATGACGTTCAAAAAGTCGGAAAAATATGGAAAATGTTGAAAAAAGTTGAAAGAGGTTGAAAAATATTGAAACAGTTCAAAGAAGTTGAATAATTCGAAAAAAGTTGAATGAAGTTAAAAAAGTCGAAAAAAGGTGAATAAGGTTGATAAAGTCGTAAAATGTTGAAAGAGGTTGAAAAATGTTGAAACAAATGAAAGAAGTTGAATAAATCTAAAAAAATTGAATGACGTTCAAAAAGTCGAAGAAAGTTGAATATGGTTGAAAAAGTCGAAAAAATTGAATGAGGTTGAATAAAGTTGAAAGAGGTTGAAAATCTCGAAAAAAGTTGAATATCTCTAAAAAAATTGAATGAGGTCGAAAAAAGTTGAATGAGTTTGACAAAGTCGGAAAATATTGAAAGAGGTTAAAAAAAGTTGAAAGTACCACGCCCACTGATGCAATCTAGTCGAAGTCCATTTAATTTCAGAGTTTTTACTAACCGATATATTTATACCAAATTTTAAAAAGATAACTCTCATAGCACACTAAATATAACACAAAACGTGTTTTGCTTGTATGGGAGGTGCCACGCCCACTGATTCAATCCCGTCGAAATCCAATTAGTTTTAAAGCGTTTAGTAACCGACATCTCTATACCAAATTTTATTATGATTACTCATACAGTTCACCAAATATAGCACAAAACGTTTTTTGCATCTATGTGAGGTGCCACGCCCACTGATGAAATCCCGTCGAAATCCAATTAATTTCAAAGCTTATACTAACCGACACCTGCATACCAAATTTCATTAGATTTACTCTTATAGTTCACCAAATATTGCACAGAACGTCTTTTGCCTGCATGGGAGGTGCCACGCCCACTAAAAAAATCGTTTCGAACTCCATATAATTTCAAAGCTTATAGTAACCGACATCTCTATACAAAATTTTATTAGGATTACTCTTATAGTTCACCAAATATTACACAAAACTTTTTTGCTTATATGGGAGTTGCCACGCCCACTGAAGTAATCCCGTCGAAATACATTTAATTTCAAAGCTTATAGTAACCGACACCTCCTTACCAAATTTTAAGAAGATTACTCTCATAGCACCCTAAATATAACATTTAACGCTTTTTTCTTGTATGGGAGGTGCTACGCCCACATGTACTATTGTGCCCATTTTTGGTTAAAGAATACCTTATAGCAAGTATACCTACCATGCTAAATTTCATATCGACTGCATTGTTAGTTTTCCTATTATAAGGTTTATAAATATTGTGGGCTGTGCCACGCCCTTCAACGAGTTTTGCCAGTATAGTGACATAGCATGTTATGATGACTGCTTTTAGTGGTATTATCTATAAAATTTTTATGAAAATTGTCAGTGCCGTTTTTGAAATTTTCAATTATTGAAAAGTGCCACACCCACTTTTTCGATTCCGCCCACTTTTGGCAAAAATTAAGACATTTATGAACTGCATCTGTGTACCAAATTTTATTATAATATCTTGAATGGTTTTCGAGATATGGCGTTTTCAAAATTAAAGTTTAGGGCTTTGCCACGCCCCTGCAAGAGCCTTTGAAAACTTAAAACCAAGCCCAATCCTAATTTTGTTCATATATGTACCTAACTCCCAAGTTTCATCAAAAACGCTGCACCCGCTTTCGAAATAAAGTCTGAATATAAAGTGGCTCACAGCTTATTTGATGCAGTGCATACTTTTAACTTCAATGCTCTGTAACTTTGAAACTAAGTGGAATATGAAAAAAATTTTGATATCATTTGAGAGAACAAAAATTATAGTTTAAAAAAAATGTTTATTTATTGTTAAAAAAATATTACCTGGAATTTTTATAATAAAAAATCGAAATAAACTACTAAATTTCATGTCACAGCTTATTTGATGCAGACAGGTATAAATTGAAAAACTTGGTTTGAAATAATGATTGTGTAATTTTAAATATGTAGTATGGTAGCCTCTTTGGACATCTACAGCTTAAAGATGGTTTGGCATCGAAGCTGCAAGTTTTTTATTGGTATCTGGCAAATTATAGCTCCACTCAGTTTTAAGTGTCTTTTTTAGGTCGTTTTTGTTTGAAATGTTGTGTATTCGAAATTTTTTTTCCAAAATCGCCCATAAATTTACAAGCACATTTAGGTCAGGTGACTATGCTGGCGGTGCCATCACATAAGGCACATGTATATTAACCAGAATTGAACTATGACCGCTTTGTATTTTCGATTTTTATCTTGGTAAAACCGTAAATTTCTCTGCATGCCTAGATTTTCGGCACTCTGCAACAAATTGACACTTATAGTCTGAAGACACATATCCATACTTATGATATTTCCCCTAAAAGCCAAATTTCCGGTACCAGGAGGTGACATGCAAGCCCAAACCATGGCACTGTTTTATATCGCGTGTATGTTATCCTTGTTGTTTTTTCTATTTGGCTTTCGCGACATGCTATCTGACTCAAATAAGTTGAATTTCGATTCGTCCACGAATATAACTGATTTCCAGTACTCAGTGGTCTTCAAAACAAGTTGTTTGGCGAAAATCAGACGAATTCATTTGGTACCGAAAATTTGGCTTTTATAGGAACTATAATGAGTATGGATAAGTTTCTTCAGATTATAAGTGTCAATTTGTTGCAGAGGGCCGAAAATCTGGGCATGCAGGCAAATTTACGGTTTTACCAAGAAAAAAATCGAAAATACAAAGCGGTCATAGTTCAATTCTGGTTAATATACATGAGCCCTTGTTTGATGGCACCTCCAGCAAAATCACCTGACCTAAATGTGTTTGTAAATTTATGGGCGATTTTGGAAAAAAATTTTCGAATACACAACATTTCAAACAAAAACGACCTAAAAAAGGCACTTTAAACTGAGTGGCGCTATAATATGCCAGATACCAATAAAAAATTTACAGCTTCGATGCCAAATCGTCTTTAAGCTGTAGATAACGAAAGAGGCTACCACTCTACATATTTAAAATTACAAAATCATTATTTTAAACAATATCTTTCAATTTATACCTGTCTGCATCAAATAAGCTGTGACATGAAATTTAGTAGTGTATTTAGATTTTTTATTATAAAAATTCCAGGTAATATTTTTTTACAATAAATAAACATTTTTTTTAAACTATTATTTTTGTTCTTTCAAATGATATCAAAATTTTTTTCATATTCCACTTAGATTCAAAGTTACAGAGCATTGAAGTTAAAAGTATGCACTGCATCAAATAAGCTGTGAGCCACTGTATATATATATATATAGATACATACAATTATTGCTCGTTTAATATAATAGGAGATATCATTCGTTACATAAAAACGCAAATTAAATGGTGCGGATTCCACTGAAAGCGATAACTTATGTCGAACTAAGCCGAAAAATATGCAACATTTTCATTACAATGAAATCTAAACCATGTTTTATAATTCGTAATTACTTTTTTGCTTTCAAATTTCTATATATGGGAAGTTCTTTTACAAACCGAACGAATTTTGACAAAAATTGACCGACACATTTTTGCATTGGCTGAAATGTTTTTTATGAGTTCTGTATCGAAAAAGAAGAGATAAGTGTTCGAGGATTTTCCCCATTAAAAAAAAATACATTTTCGATAGGAAATTTGACGTAGAATACGATGGTGACATTAAAAATTGATACAGGATGGGGGTAGTTGTTAAAAATCGATTTAAACATTTAAATTGTTCATAACAATATTAATTTGTTATTAATTTTTTAAGTTATAATTTTTTTATTAAAGTTAATTTTTTTCTTAGCTTTAAAATGAAAATACTTATGAATTTTTGAAAGTGAGTCTTCAAGACAAAAATCACGAAATTCTCAAAATTTAAGTTAGCTCTATTTTGAAAATAAAAAACAATTTTTTCAAAAAAATCCTTGTACACGTATCTCTTCTTTTTTCATACAGAACCCATAAAAAAATTTCAGCCAAATCAAAAATGCGTCGTCCGAAAAGTGTTCGGTTTGTAAAAGACCGTCCCATATACGACATCATATTTAGCTACATTTCTATAAAAAATAATTCAATGTTTACCAGCGTTGTAATTATTTCCTGTTTAATTTATTAATTTCTTTGTAAAAGTATTGAAATACAAAAAAATCAACTGGATATAAATTAACAAAAGCCGTCTGTTTAAAAAAAAAAAAAGTTTTTGTTTTCCTTCAGTGTAGTCATGTCGTCTTTTCACAAGAATGCTCCTGCGGCATATTGGTATATTAGTGTGGTTTAATTTTTTAGTCGACCTCGGTGAACTCAACGTAGGAAACTTCATTAAATTTTAGGGAAAAAGTCATCAGAATTGCACTTGCAACTTTGAACTGCATTACTATTATGTATTATAAAATTGAATTCTGTTCAAGGAAAATCAATTTTGCGCTGTGCATCGTTCTGTTAACGACAAAGGTAAAGGTCACACGTTTGAAAACCTTGAAACCGATTTTTTTTTTTTTTTTTTGGAACTCTGTACTTAAGAAGCTCAAAGCAAAATCTCAATTTTCACCTCTGGTAAAATAAGGTTCACATATCATATAAAAAATATTTGTGAATCCTTTTAATAACCTTTCGTTTGAATTCTTAAACTTTTTTTGCACAAGGGTAGGAAGTAGCACGAGTATTTCATAAAATCTGAATATACAAATATAGAAAACTTTCTTAACATAGACAGACATACGTACATACATATATACAATCAATTAGCAATATGTTATAAAGGTAAGCTACATACTACATATATTCTACACAATGTACATATGTAGTACGTACGTATGTATATTTATCTGTGAGTTTTTGTGTATGCGCTAAAGATATAAAAATCTAACGGATTTAATTATATATTGTTTTGTATGCGCACAACCATTCTCCCGGGGTGTAAAATTTAAAAATTTATAAAATACAGTCGAGCAACGCATGTTCTTTTCTTGACTCTTTCGTACTATTTAAACCTTGTTAGTAAAACAATTTAGTGCAAGTAAAGTAAAAGCAAGAACAAGATAACATTTATCCAGACGCAACTGTGGAACAAACTATTAGGTGTACGTGCATGTATTTTGGTTTTATGTTCTTTGTTTTTTTTTTTTAATACATATCTTCATTTTTTTACTGTATCAAGTACAAGACAAGCGTGTAATTAGGTACATTTATTTCTATCTACTCAAAGTCAATTTAACAGAACTAAGTATATAAATAGACATCATGCAAATACATAAAATATAATAAGTTTTGGAAATAAATCTAAGTGTTTTTTAGCCGTGATATTACTGGTCACGGTCACGGTGGGCTTTAACCCACTTTTAATAACAGTATGAGTTACTACAAAAACTTTAATTGGAGAATTATTTGAAATGTAATTTGGAGTCGATATATGAAAAACAATAGAAATCCCTAGAGCTTTTCTTTTTTAATTCCATATTTCATTTGTTTTCAATAATATTACATATGTAAAACATACGTATGAGCTTTAAAAAATTTCCGATTTTGTTTCACAATCCGAATTTCAGCTCTCTAGGTGGTCGGGGTCCTGAGAAAGATCCATATTTAATCCTGAAATTAGCCGTATTTGGTCCGATTTAAAAATGTTAGTACTAAAAAACCACAAGTCTAAAGTTATGGATGTCATTTTTTTATGTCATCCACTATACCCAAAAAACAATTTTAAACTTTTAGACCTTAAGACTTTTCTTTGCGACCAGATTAAGTGAAAAGTGCCTTAGTAAAATATGACAACTTTGAAAATTGTGCTCCAAATCGAAGTTTTACCCATAATACTTTGTATTGTAAACAGTGGTAAAATATATTAGCTATACAAAAGCAAGGTTTCGAACATTGCTAGCACGGGAATTTCGACCAATTTTTATGCTATCCGACAAGATTTTCAAGCTGCTCTGCAAATGTTACGTTTTCCGACAAATCGCAAAAGCCTTTTTGTACAGCTGACAAAACGGTTCTGAACAAAACAAATTAAAAAGTCTGATCATAATCATAATTCGATTTCATATTCAGCGAAAAGCTTTTACCCTGAAATAACCAATATGAAAAACTATATCAGAAATATTTGAGGCGTCCAGTTGCAAAACCGGCCAAGTGCCTTGTTTA
Organism: Meiosimyza platycephala; assembly: GCA_963662105.1. Classification (NCBI taxonomy): domain Eukaryota; kingdom Metazoa; phylum Arthropoda; class Insecta; order Diptera; family Lauxaniidae; genus Meiosimyza; species Meiosimyza platycephala. The sequence continues at coordinate 11,998,901 of OY759212.1, forward strand.
TACTTTTGGAAAAACAACGAAAACGGTAATCTTCATCTATGTTCATTGAAAAATTAATCAGAACACGTCAGATCAGACTTTTCGAGTTTCATCTGTCTATGTTTTTGAGAAAACAATTTTGGACTTGGCGTGTTATGATCCATTGAACATGGACTTGTTTGGTTTTGAAATAGTAATCAACAAATTTTGTTTGCAAAAAAAAGTGAACTCAACCTGTTTTGAAAGCAAGTTCATGGACTTGGCCGGTTTTGAAATCTATAAATTTAAAAAATTTAATGTTTCTTTCCAACACTTTTTTTTAAGTTTAAAAACATAGTAGAAAGATGAAGCATGGTCTAGATTTTGATATATGAGAATATCTCAAAATTCAATTGTTTTGGACTACAGTAATCCCCGCTTATAAGCATTTCATTGTAATCTTTGTCATGTTTGTTGAAAAATAGCATTGATCAATAAGTAAAAATTTACAATATTGGTCTTTGCTTAATGACTGTAAGTTCCATTAAATAATGTTTAATTATAAAATAATCAGTCGCTAAAATCAACTTTCTCATTTCTGAAAATGATTGATTTTTGGTGCATATAAGCGTGAAATGCATTTAGAAAAACTCGTTTATATGCATGAAAAGTGCATATATAAAAATTCGGCTATATCTACCAAATATGCTTATATAGAATCGTAGTTTCATATGCTGTTACTTAACGCCAACTACCTAGAACCTTACAAAAATATTTTTAAAGGCAAAAAGCTGTGAAAATAAACATTTGATATTTTATGAATATGTATTCCAATAAAAATATAAAAAGCAAATCAAAAAAATATATATATAGTACATATGTGTATACAGAGTTCATGTGATCATGTAGAATCTACATATATTGCAAAACTATTCTTTCTTAAAAAAACGAGTAATCTTGGATTGAATATGACTGCAGCCCTTAAAAATACATATGTTCTTCAATGTCATCAAGTTCGTCAATAAACTTTTTTATTGGCAAAAGTAACTTTCGAAGCGTGTCTAATGAGACCAAAGGTGCACTCAATGAAGGAATTGGATCTATTTCAGATGCAATGTCTATTTCTTCATCATCCTCTATTTTGTCAACGGATTGCAAAATATGGGCAACAATTTCATTTTCATTTAACTCTTCCCAGAATGGCAAGCTACTGTCAAGCACATTTGACATTACCATAGGAATGACACGATTTTGACATGAAAAAAAAACTAAAATTTTTTCCCTGTCGTGCATATAAGCGTGAATGGAGGAAAAAATTGGAGATTTTTTGGGGCTTATATCCGAGAAATGCATATAAGCGTGTGCATATAAAAGAGAAAAATGTTAACAAATCTAAATGGAGAAATGAAATTGCACAAGTTTTGATGCATATAAGCGAGAAATGCTTAAAAGCGGCGTGCATATAAGCGGGGATTACTGTATCGTCTTTCTACAGAAAATAAAACAAGGTGACATATGATATTTCCCTCACCCTATTAAAAAAGTTGAGTAAGCCACTTACCAAGATTTTGAGACGACAATTATAAAATTGTTTGATACTCGAAAACGTGCAACCGCTAGTATACACCACAGCCTACACTCAGTTTCGTAACGACCCTAAGTCGCCGGGTCGGTATCATTTTATTATTCCAACATTCAATAGTACAAAAAATATGCAAAAGTGACGAAAGAGGGACAGCCGAGCAATTATTCGGTCAAATATGTACATACGCACTAACACCCGAAAACACTGGCTTAAACAAAGCGTAGAATAGTGGATGTAGACTATGACAAAAAACCAAAACCACATTTGGCAAAATTATGTACGGAGCGTCGACGCGACATTTGAATTCGCAGTTTTATCATTGCTTAAGTTTTGCACTGACCACAAAGACTGAACCCAGAAAGATAGGAGTGACGAAATGAAAATTTACCGTTATCGATGTGATCGAAAGCAATATTATTGGCATCCCCAGAAGAGGATTCAGAAACACCTATCCGATCTTCCTGTGTCCAGACTTTGTGGTCATTGCACAACATTGAGTGGTTACTAACATTTTTATCTGACAAAGCTGGTTCTTTTTTCTTATCAAATGCGATCAGACCTATTTTTTTCACTACTCGTCTTGCAATCCACTTAATTACAGGTTCTGTAATAGCATTTCCAGCTTTTTCTAGTGTTCCGATATTTTTAGGACGCATCAAATGTTCCATGAATCGGGCGTTACCATTGGAAAGCATTCTTAGCCGTCCATCTGACTTCCTTGATTAACGGACTTTTCTGCTTATTCTAATTAAATTTATCGTAGTTTTGCAAAGACTAAATTTTTCTGCTATTTCACGGCTTGAAAGTCATTTTTCTATTAGATTTACCACGTTTTTTTCAATATCAACCGGACCTTCTCTCATTTTTTATTGATTCAGACATTTTTACAACGTAGGCTCACCAAAATTTAAAATTTTTAGCCCAACTAATTTATCAATGCATATGAAAGAAAAAAATCAGGTAGACAAAAATATTCAAATTAATAATGGAACAAGTAGTGGTACTAAGTCTCGCTCAAATCATATGGGAGCAAAACTGTCCGCATGGACTATGAGTTATATTTTGATTTTTTTTTTCTATGGAATTTAGAATTTAAATTGTTTCTGATGTAATTTATGAAATAAGGTATAGAGCATACAAAAGCACTGAAAAAAAAGTTTCAAAACTTTCAACCGTTTTTGATACGAAGCTTTTAATCAAAAAATGAAAAACATCCGGACAGTTTTGCTTCCCACTGTATATGTTGAAAAAATCTTAAAATGTAAAAAATTTTCGAATCATATTGAGAGTCAAAAAATTGCTGAAGAAATCGAAAATATTGAAATGAATGAAAAAGTCGATAAGTAGAAAAATCTTAAATATAATATAACGCGCGTTTCATTCATATTTCAGTGAAATATAAATTTTCTTTCATACACGCCAGTAAAGATGTTCACACATCACAAAGACATGGGGCCTATATGCAAACTTTTACTGTCTAAAATATATTGCATTTGCAAGCAGAACTAACATGTATATGTACATGGGACGTTTCACGTCAACCGGATCACTTATCTACACAAAAATTGGTTTGACCGATCACGACGTACGAGATATTAAATATTCGTCTAGTGAAAGTCTTTTAAAAGCAAAATGGTGTTTTGAGAAATTCAAAGTGGCGGATCCAATATGGAAGCCGGAGAAAAATCTAGTATCGAGCAAAAAAAAAAGCTTCTAAAAATAAAAATTCGAAGCCGATCGGGTCGTTTCTTGGATCAAACATCCGATATGTTGGTCGAATTTTCGAAAATAAACCGATTTGCATCAAATTTGTTATACGGCGGATTTAAGAGTCACTAATTACAAATCCAAGGTTAGATTTTCAAAATTCAAGATGTTGGACCCAATATAGTGGATTGGGTTATTGAGTTTTCGCCATATTGACTCCACTATCTTGAATCTTACAAATCTGACCTACGATTCGTGACCCCAAAAATCGACGTATTCCAAATTTGGTACAAATCGGTTGATTTTAAAATATATGGCCGCAATGTTGAATTTCTCAAAACACCAGTTTGCTTTTAGAAGCCTTTCACTAGACGATCATTTTAAGATGTCGTACGTCTTGAGCGGTCAAACCAATTTTTGTGTAGGCAAGTGGTCCGTTTGACGTGAAACGTCCCATATATGTACATATGCATATACATATATGTACATATGTGACTATAAAGATGAAGGAAAAATATGAAGACGTGCTAATGTAAGAGACCAATGCATTTTTTTTTTTGTAATATATGTAATAGCAAATGCAATTTTTTCTTGTAAAATACGTAACAATATGACGTGTTCATGGTTTACGACATAATTTTGGAGGCCATTCGCTTGTTTTTTTAAACATGTATGTATATTAGGTTATTAAATAGCCAATGACAAAGACTGGGATGCTAAATGCCAATTTTGTAATTATTTACCAATGTTTTTTGAGCACTTATGTACATGTACATATGTAGCGGCTCGATTCTACACAAAAAGGTTAAATTTACGTATGTACATATGTATGTTTGCCTTTCTATCAATTAATTATATTTTTTTTTTTTCAATGTTTCTTGACGAATTCCGAAGGTATGCCTCAAATTAGAAAGTTTATATTCGACTGAGTTGTGTTGCTTAGTTAGTATAGACGCATGTCATGCTTAGTTCTCCTTAAAAGCAGGCTTTAGCTAGCAAACGGCTAAAAGAATAGACCCTGTAACTCAACAAAGCAAAGGTAGCAAAATGCAATGTAACTAAGTGCTAATTTTGTGGTGAAATGAAAAATTTAGTGCTGCACGAATTTTTGGAGAAATTAAGGTTTTTGCTGAATGAGAAGCTAGCAAAGCATATATAAAAATTTTTAGCAAAATTAAATTTAACCTATGCCTATACCTATTTAACCTTAGTTCTTAAGAAGTGCTAATTTAGTCCTGAAAGGAAAAATTGGGTGCTACATGGTTTTTAAAAAAAAAATCAAGGTTAAAGGAAATTTAACCAATGTAAAAAAATATTTAGAGCTGCCTAATTTTTGAGAAAATCACGGTTTTTTGATTTTACTAGCTGCCTCAAAAACTGAGAACATTTTCAAGTCTCGAAAAAGATTTTTAAGGAGCAAAGATATGACATTTAATTACAAAATTTTAATATACCAATAAATTTCATTTTTTTTTATTTTAATCGATTAGTTATCAATAAATCGCTGAGTATTTAAGTAATTTTCGTTTTGTTTTGCTTTCAAAATTCGCACAGCTGTGAGCTGTCACTATGAACATATGTTGCTGCAGATACTGCAAAAAGTTTTTGGCGCGCTTTTGTAATTGCTAGAAAAATATTTATAGTAAATCATCAAGTGAAAAGACATCAAATCTAAAAATGTTTTTGTAATTGGAAGGTTCTTAATTAATTACTAAAGATACACACCTGCTCAAAATAATAGGTACACCCTAGAGTTCAAAATTCAACTCAACGGAAAAACTTTCTATTCAAAATATTTAAGAAAACATAAATGCAGATATCTTCGTAGCCTTTATATATATAAAAAAAAGTAGAAATTCTTTAAGAATTACCATAAGGTACGAAAGTTGAGGTCAATGAATACTATTTGTTCAATATTTGCCTGCTCAAAATAATAGGTACAACAGAAAGATATACAGAAAAGCAAAAGAAAATGTTAAAGATATGAACTTTTTTGTTTACACTTTTATTATTTAGTGTTTCCACCTTTATTTTGGATAACTTTCGCAACTCTTCTTGGGATACTTTTGATTAAAGCCTGGCAGTTTTCTTTGGGTATTTCATACCACATTTCTTGGACATACTCCCACAATCGCTCCGTATTCGTGAAATTTTGTTTTGCTTTTTTCTTCTTTAAGGCCCTCCACAGGTTTTCTATTTGCTTTAAATCCTGTGACTGACTCGGCCAGCTAAACGCGTTAACTTTATTGTCCTCAAAACATTTTTTCACAAACACAAGAGGTGTGTTTTAGGTTGTTATCTTGCTGATAGATTCAAAGCAACGGCATGTTTTCTTCAGAATAGAGCAGCATTGTCATTTTATTCGTTGTCCGGAATATATGACCTATCTCATATTAAGGAAAACACTACCACTACCATAATATTTCCACCTCCGTGAGCAAGTTTTTTTTTGTGAATCTGAAGTGAAACTCTTTGCTTTTAGGCCGTCGCACATTCTTTTCTGAATCATTTTCAAATCAATTAATCTTAGTTTCACCTCTCCTTAAGATATTGCGCCACTTTTTCTCCCACAAATTTCAAAAAATTTCAGAACTTTTGGCAGTAAATTAGTCGAAAAGTGGAAGAGTTCCAATAGAACAATAGGGGTGTTTGAACAATGTAACAAAGAGTGGTGATTTTATGCAGGTTCAATAATCACAAATAGCGGAAACACATCTAGACGATTTTTACAAAAATTTACAGGCCTTATAACTGGATTTGATGTGTGATTACAAGAACTATGGTTTGTGGGTATGAGGTCAATTCTGAGGCTTTTCGGGTGTTTTGTTTCCAAACAGCTGAAATAATTTTTTTGAAATATTCATGGTCTTATATGCCATCCTCCGTGCAAAAATTTCTACTACATGGTGCTGAAATTATTAACTACACAGTTTTTTATCTGATTCTTTCATATCTCAAATATCAAAAACATCTTCCAAGTACATAACTACTCAAATAATTATATTAAGTTAAATAGGGAAGTAACAAATCTGCTTTCAGACAAAATATTTCCGGATGACTGATCAAATGCGGATAGCTAGGAATCTGAATGCATATTTGCTGGTTTGCATAATTAAAATAAGAAATCTTTAACATATTATTATTTACGCAACTTAAAGCTTTCTATGGCATTAGGGTTCCGCAGGTAATAACATTTGTTTCACGGATTTCACGGGTTGTTCCACAGTTATCTAAATCGGACCCAAAGTTTGACATTGCATCATTATTTCGGACAATGGTACATATTATTATGTATCTAGTCCAATAACTCGACAACAACAAATTTTTACAAATTCCCACAGTCGACAACTAGAATTAGTCTTGACTACAGACAGTAGCAATGTTGTTGTGCAAAATGCTCCTCATGCTTTATCTGCGGTTGATGCGTACCATCCACCTCTGAGTGTGTTGTACCAATCAGATAGAGATAACGTAGTTACTGCCAATTTTTCTAGCAGATTTTATGAATTCAATTTCAAGAAGCTGACTTCTTGAAATTGAATAATATCCTAAATGATAGATCTAACATTTTGTTGGACTTTTTTAATCATAATGTTTTAGATGACTGCGTAAAGTTTTTTTGTGAAGAAATTTTTTCGGCTATATCTCTGTCTGTGCCATATACTCAGAGGTATGTTAATGATTCTTCGTACCCATGGTACACTAAAGATTTCAAGAAAATATGTAACGGCCGCAATAGAGCATGGAATAAATACGTTTGTAGTCAGGACCGCATTGACCTGGAGGCCTATCTGCGAATTTTTCAGGAATTTAGGCTTAAATCAGATTCAGCTTATTCTGAATATTTAACTAAAACGAAGCTCAATATTCTTCAGGACCCCAAAAAATTTTGGGGATTCATTAACTCAAAAAAAAAGGTCAGATGGTATCCGCAAATTATAGCTGGATTATTTGCTAATTTGTTAAAAAAATCTTTTTCAACTGAAGTGTTTAGCCCTGATGTCAACTACTTTGAGTATATGAATACTGATCTTCAGGTTCCATTTGGTGCAATATCATTTACCCCTGAACTTATAGTAAAATATATTGCGTCCCTTCATGATGACTTTGGTTCTGGACCTGATGGCATTCCAGCCACAGTTTTAATTAATTGTAGTCTTATCCTGAGTCAGCCACTCAGTTTCCTTTTTAATAATTCTATTAATGACGGATATTTTCCTAAATTTTGGAAGGAATCTTTTATAAGTCCTATTTTTAAAAAAGGATTAAAAAATTATATTTCTAATTACAGGCCTATAGCCAAGTTATCATCAAACCCGAAGCTTTTTGAGCGAATTATTTATGACCAAGTTAAGGTGTGCTGTAATGAAGTCATAACAACTCGTCAGCATGGTTTTGTTAATGGCAGATCTACAGTTTCTAACCTTCTTGATTTTACGTCTTTTGCTTTAAGTTCAATTGATTCTGGGTTGCAAGTAGACTGAATCTACACAGACTTTAGTAAAGCATTTGACAAATTACCACATAGTTTGATTTTGTTTAAATTAAAGAAACTAGGATTCCTTTAAATTTTGTCAGACTGATTGAATCTTATTTATTTGATCGTTATTACCGAATAAGATTTTGAGGGGTGTTGTCATCCCCTTTTACAGCGTTTTCAGGTGTTCCGCAAGGAAGTCACTTGGGGCCGCTCCTGTTTATTTTGGCTTTCAATGATGTTACTCATGTAATCAAAAACTCTCATCTGCTTATATATGCTGATGATAGGAAATTTACAGGACTGCGAAGGTGGATAATTACACCTTTGCCTTTAGTCTGACCTGAAATCATTTGAAGTTTGGTGTTCTAAAAATAGCTTACTTTTAAATCCAGATAAATGCCAAACTATAATCTTCTCTAGAAAGAAAAGTAATGTGGAATTTGATTATACAATTAATGATATGAAAATTTGTCGTGTCGATATAGTCAAAAACCTTGGTATACATGTCGATGCTAAATTGACGTTTAATGAACATATTAATATAATCTGTAAGAATGCCTCGTCATTACTTGCATTTTTAAAGCGGTGCGCAAAAGAATTTAATGGTTGGTAACAGTAACTTTACAATTGTGCATCCTCACTTAGAGTATGCCAGCCAAGTATGGTCTCCATATTACAATATACACATATATAGAGTAGAACGAGTCCAAAAAAATTTTGTTCGGTTCGCTCTCAAGGGCTTAAATTGGAATGACCTCTTAAACCTTCCTCCTTATTAGGATCGTTTAAAATTATTACGTATGCAGTCTTTGAGTACCCGTAGAAATATTGCGGGAATACTACATTTGCATCAGCTTGTAACTGGGTCACTTGCAGCGCCAGAGCTTCTGAAATATATTCATTTTAACAGTAATCGTAACTCATATCAGATATTTTACCAACCAGCCAGTAGAACTAATTATATGGCTACAGCTCCTCTTAATCGCATGACTACTCTCATTAATAATTGCGATATATGTAATATTAGCTTGTCAAAAGGTCAACGCAAGCTTGGATTGAAAAATAACTATAGTTAATTTTGCAGCTTAATGATTGTTGGTCTTTATGTTTGTGTTGTCCGAGCCCCACCGCATGATGGGTAAATTTTTTCTAACATTTATACATTAGATCATATAAATAAATCCATACAATTACATTCATGCATTTGTGTGTTTATATACATATGATCTGGGTGGGTATGTTGAGAAAGTGCGATAAAGCTAAGAAAAAATTATAAATATATAACAAATTAATTGCATGTATAATTTTTTCATTTCCCTTAATATATAAGCTTCAAGCCAAATTGCTAAAAAAGCTAATAGCTGTAGTAGCTAAACTCTATTATTATTATAAAAACTCTAAATGCGGATTTGGTATGTGTTTTGGTTTATTTAAATAGTTAATAGATTTTTTTTAGTTATGTTGAATAATTATTGCATTTAAAAAGCATTATAAGGCTCCTAGCACCATATTGCACTTATGGACAAAGACATTGATTAATTAATTGAATAAGGAATAAAAATATAAGCATTGATACGAAACTTTATTTAAAAATAATACATAGTAAAAATCATATAAAATGGCTTTCTAAAAATGAATGTGTTCACTTCAAAATTTTTTATAACTCCACATTTTTATATCTTTATTCTTATATTCATTTAAAGGATTTTAGTTCAAAGGGTTTTTTTTTTAAAAAATGTTGACAAATTATACCAATGAATGCTTGCGAAATATAACTTTTAATTTCCCTTTAAATAATTATGCATTTTTTGAGGTATTTTGGTATGTTGAATTATAGTTAAAGTATAGCATTAGTTTTTTTCATAGCACATCAAGACACATTTTTAACAAGACACGAGTATCAACAGAGTTTAAAACCTCTTAAATTAAATGTGCGATGTCTTGCGAAGAACGTAACATATTGAAAAGTTTAAAATTTGAAGAGGAGGGCTACTTCTATCTGATGTGATAAGCAGAAATCAGATAAAGAATTTATTGGAAGTGTTAGAACAATTCAAATATGCCTTAAAACAGCGGTTTTTCTATTTTTAATCAAGGATATTTCAGAATCCCGACGTGATATGTACTAACAAAATTAATAACATATTCTCTTTGGTATCCATATGTCTACTAAAATCTCTAATTTGCAAAGTTATCAGGAATATGGTATTGTGGCCCTAGTATGCACACTAGACTGTACCACCTTACAGGCAAAAAAAAAAAAGTTCACCGTACACCTGCAAATCCAAAGCATTTTAGCAAGGTAATTCCGAAAAAAAAATTTTTTTGGACGAAAATAGAGGTCGCGCATTTGAGAAAAACATCATATCTTCGGCATTTACAGTCCGATCTTAAAGTATGATATATCAATGCTTTTGTCTTGAGTAGACCAACTTTTTGATCTAATGATCCTTGACATCAAGTTACCCACCATATCTCAGTTCCTACCATCCTAATGTACCACCCTAATATCAGAAAATTAAAGTTTCCAAAAAATCATTAAATTTTTCTAACTGAAGTGTTTCGATTACTCCATTAGAACTATTTTTAAAAACGTTTTTAAAGTTTATTACCGAACGTAGGGGTCGCCTCATTAAATTTTTCGTCATATCTTCGGTATTTATAGTTAGTAGTGCTAAAATGATTTCTAATCGAATGATAGTTGGAATAATACCGTTATTACTCTCTTAATGTATTTAATTATTGCTGGTCATTTTACCTGTGAGATACATATCAGTTGGAAATGCGTCTATATTTTATTCCACTAAATTTATAAAATTTAATTGAATGTTTTGTTATAATAATAACGAACCCAAATCTAAGTCCGGAGTTTAGAAATTAACGCCTCCCCCCTCAAAACTTCTTCAATGGTGAAATAAGTTTGGTACGAAAAGCTTTTCAATCAATAAAATGCACTTTTCTGAGAGCAAATTTTATTACAGTCAGTAGCCTTATAATCATGAAGTATGTAAGAAAATTACCTATGTTATGTTATTACCATTATGTATGCGATTGGTTTTTGTGGAAAAATTATTGCTTATTGGTTTAAATTTTTACGTTTTGATTTTCGGATGACAGAGTCATTGATAATGTCATCACAATCTGAAGACATGAGCAAATCTGACTCTATAGTTAGCAAAGCAAGTGCGTTCAATCGTTCTGCAACCAGTTTTGATCTCAAGTAGTTTTTCACTAGCCGATCGATCACCAATGTTCAGTTATAATGACATTTTTCCCTTATAATGTGGGTAGGCGTGGCATCGAAATAGGCGGGAAATTCAATTCCCACCAATATAAAATTATTTTCAAAGTTTCCGCCAATATTTGCCGCCTGTATAATAAATCCGGGCCTGCCCAAATCCGCAAGTATATTCAGATGACTATGAGAAGATTTTTGCAAAGAAGCAACAGGATGCATTCGTCAAATGTTTGGTCCACAAATAGATCATTTTATAAATTTTGAGAATGACTCATATTTCAATATGATCAATTGGCTCAAATTAGAAGTGACTGAGCCGCCATGCTTGCAGTTCTTCACGCAAGACCAGCTGGAAGCATTACAATATTCAAAAGAAATAATCAAATTAGGGGCCGTTCAAGTATTACGTAACGCACTTAGGAGGGGTTCGAACAACGCGTTACACTGCGAGTTAAAAATGTCTTGTTTTATTTATTACTATCGCAAACGCGACTAAAACATAACAAAAGTCGCTGAAATGACTTTCCGGTACTTTGCCCAACATAATTGTGTCTTTTAGGTAAACATGGTCACTTGAGTGATACCATAACGTTTAAGACGAGGGGAGGGGATCAAATATCTCCAAAATTTGCGTTACGTAATACTTGAACGGTCCTTTACCAGGTTAGTGCAAGAAAATAACTTTATTTCATAGCTTTCTTTGCTAAACTTAATTGTCTTCACAGCTTATCCTTTCTTTTCTCAAAACACAGAGCGTTTTGTTCAAGTAGTACATGAATCTGCAATGGCGATCACCGATGAACATGATGTTTTGTATGGGACATATTTTATCTCTAAGTTCGAGAGCCAACAGAAAAACAGCCAACTTCAATCACGTCGAAATATGGTCGATTAAAATTCTATGCTTTTTATAACGAATTCGATACCACTGTAAAACTAGATAGAAATACAACAGTAGAGCTTAGAGAAAAGTAACTTGATAAATAAATTAAAGTTTTAACATACAGCCGTCGCCAACTAATTAGAAACAGTTGGTCCTCTTAGCTTTTACTACATTTAAAAAAAAAAATTTCAGGGAACGGTTGTTTTTGTTGTTGCTGTTGATGTTATAACACAAGCGCCCTCTTGCGGTTTATGTGTTTTTTGTTGGTTTTATTGAAGAAGTGACCTTTGGCTGAAGTAAAAATCAAGAGAAGTGTATAATTTTGCAGGACAACTAATTCGAAACAATAAGTTTTGTCAAGTCAGTAGCAAATTTCTGGACCTTGAATTAATTTTACTGGTAAGTTATTAATCAGACAAACACCCCAGTTGTCGATAAGTTAATTTACTGGGTTTCAGATACTCTTGAAGTGAGAAAACCACGAATTTGTTGCCCAGCAACCCGAAGAGCGATTGTCGAAATTTTTAACCTCAAAATGTCATACCGATCTATTGTCACCCACTTTGGTTGCTCAGTTAAGAAAGTTTATGGTGTTATTAAACACTTCATCACTTTTAAATCGACAGAAAACGTGCCAACACGTTGGGATTAAACCCCAAACTTTGGATCAGAGTGATACTATGATATCAACTCTTACTGTAGAGACTTTTGGTTGAATCTGGGCTACATGGAAGAGCTTTACGCATGAAGACAAAAAACAAAGAAAAAGATGGATTGAGTTTGCAAAGGTTTACCTTGGGTTTACTCTAATGGAGTAATCGAAATATTTCAGTTGGAAAAATTTAATGATTTTTTTGCAAGCTTTAATTTTTGAACATTAGGGTGGTGCATTAGGACGGTAGAAACTGAGATATGGTGGGTAAGTTCAAAAATGGGGCACTTGATGTCAAGGATCATTGGATTAAAAAGTTGGCCTACTCAAGACAAAAACATTGATATATCATACTTTAAGATCGGACTGTAAATGCCGAAGATATGATGTTTTTCTCAAATGCGCGACCTCTATTTATATCATACTTTAAGATCGGACTGTAAATGCCGAAGATATGATGTTTTTCTCAAATGCGCAACCTCTATTTTCGTCCAAAAAAAAATAAATTTTTTTCGAAATTACCTTGCAAAAATGCTTCGGATTTGCTGGTGTATCGAGCAATTTTTTTTTTGAGGTAACGCAACGGCACCGGTCGCCGACCGAGTTCATATATCCGACCGCTTTAAAAAACTCTATAAAAGTCAATCAATTTCCCGCGCAAAGTTTACGAAAGTGAACGCATTTCATTCTTTCAATATCGATACGTCAACTGTCAAAAAATCATTTTAGAGCTTCAACGGATTTTTTGTCAGTGTCAGTGTCAGTGTCAGTTTTTTTCGCGAGTGTAAAAAAGATAAAAAAGGAGTTTCAAGTTTATCGAATTTTCAGCCGAAATAAACAGAGCTGTAAATATTTTAATATTTTATTGTGTGCATATATGTATATATGTTTATCATAATAACAAAGTAATTACCACTTTTTAATTTAATTTAAAAGATTTGTGAAGTGATTAAAAACGGGCGGAATGTGGTTACGTAAAAATTTTCTACGTTCTTCATTCCGACTATTTGTCCGGTAACAGGATTTTTAAGCTTCGTAAAAAAAAATAGTTTTTGTGTCTAGTTAGACTAAAAACGTATAATTTTTGTTAGATTATTCAATCTATACATTATTCTGCGATGTCGAACGTGTATACGACCGAGTTTAAATTAATAATAATAAATAATTTGACATGAAACTTTTACGTTTTTACCTTATTTTCCTGTTTGCACATATAATTGTTCTTTTGATTTAGGTTTTAAATTTACATTAACATATCTAATAGTACGGGAGGCACCGTTGCACATTTGAAGGTCATTTCCTCCCGCTTATTTTTTATTGCAATTGTTAATTTGAGTAAGGCTGATAATGGAAATAAGCGTCAGTCGCCAGAATCGTGGTGACTCTGGTTGTGAGAGGCCGACGAAAAAAGTTTAGCTCAATAACTCGGAAAGTAAGCCACAAGTAAAAAATTATGTTCAGACCAGTATTGTAAAGCAAATGAAAATACATCGATTTCATTTCCGTAAAATCTCCATACGATAAGATTTGACCCACCTCTCAACGTTTTAATGTTTCTAATAAATACTATCATTTTGAGCAGAAATAGCTATTTTGGGCGAAAAATATGATTTTCAGATCTGAACGAGAAATGTTAATTTCAAACTTTCAACAAAAACCTTATTTTTTCGAAAATGGAGATGGTCGTTAAAATTTTCAAAACTATGGAAAATGTATCAGATCTGGTCAAATCGAAATTTTTCTGATATATAAAGGTAATTATACTTAGAAGTTACATTAAGGTTTTACGTTTATAATAAATGTTATCTGAAAAACTATAGCTTTTTCTTATTGCAACATCAACGGTCGGAATTAGGTGCTTCAGTGGACGGAAACAGACAAAATAATCACAGGCCGGTCGGTAAATGGTGAACGTTGTGTTTTTTTGTATCAATTTTTTAAAAAGTAATAAAATCATTCATTTAAATTATTGTTAACTTATTTTTCCCACGGTAAACATCTATAACAATAAATAGGTTAATTTTAGTGAAATTACATGACATATTTATGTATCTTTTAGACGATTCAAACAGACGCGCCGATAAGTGGTCGTTAAGTGGTGCCTTTGCGTTACGGTCTAATGCACACTGTTAAGTTTTCACAGTTTATTACAATAGATTATTTTCCACTATTTGTCTTGGCTAATTTATACCAAACATTCACATAAACCTTGCGAAACACCCTATTAAAAAAAAAATTAATTTTGATTTTCACAAGAAATAAAAATGAAACGATTCCCACCATTCGTCTATGGCAAATTTATATCCTATTAAATCACGGGGGAGATTATGATATTTGTGGCGCCGCGATTTGGCGATGGTTTTCAGTAAAACACGTCAAAATAAATCGAAAATGTTAAATAAATAAAATATCTTGTTTTTTTTTTTTTTTATTAAAGCCAGTTTCTATACAATAATGCAATAATTCAATTAATAAGAAAAAGTGCAAGCAAAAGGTCTAATGTACTAAAGATAATAGCAACTAAATAACAAAATTGAGTTATTAAGTATATACATATGTATATATTCAAATATTTACACAAATAACTTCAAAAAATGAAAATAAACATTAAAACATTTAATAAATTTTTAAAATATGGATATAAGTTTAGATCTATCTAATAAAAATTCTCTTAGTTTTATTTTAAATAGCATCATATTATTTAAGTCCTTTAAGGATCTATCAAGCTCGTTATACTAGATTACGCCATTATGAGAAGTATTTTGAGATGAAGTACTATTTATTGAACGAGAAACAACAAAGTTGTCTCTATTTCTAGTGTTATAAAAGTGTTGAAAACTGATTATTTTAACAGTGTTGGGAATTAAATTTTAAAAAATTAAATTGAAATTAAATGTTTTGATATCTTGTGAATATGGCACAATAATTGAAACCTATGAATATATCTAATTGGCAGTATACGAAAATTTGAGTATAAGTCTATCGAGTGATAACGATAAGAAAGATTAAAGCCGTTTTTGAGCATTCAATTTTGCATCACTAGAATCTTTTTTACATTGGAGAAGCCCAAGTACCAGCCGCATAAATAATATGACAATGCGCAAGACCAAAATATATTATTTTTTTACCTCTGTTGTAAGTTTATGTCTGACCTTGTAGAGTAGACCATTCACCATGGCCAACTTATTTTCAACTAAATCAATATGATCAAGAAGCATTGTGGAGAATATCAAGACTGACAACTGACTTTCGTTTACTTCGGAAACAAACAATATTGGTCTTGTTAACATTTAGGAGTAATTTATTCAATCAAAAAAACTCATCCAGGATGGTCAAATCCTCCTTCATGCTCAGTCTTATTTCATAAATGTTGTCACCTGGATAGAATATTGAGCAGTCATCTGCAAACAATAAGATTTTACCTTTTAGGGGCAATCTTGAGACGTTGTTTATAAATATTAAAAACAACAGCGGACCTAAAACTGATCCCTGGGGAACACCGATTATTAATGGATTTAAACTCACTGGATTTCTCATTAATACAAACAAATTGTTTCCGATTACTTAGATTACTTCTTATTAAATCAATCGCGCTTGTAGAAAATCCATATAACTTTAATTTTACAACAAGAATCATTCCGCCTACCAACTTCTTCTTGCAATATTTTTACATATAAGGTTTTGTTTTCGAGATCTCGATACTTAAAAATTTGAATTTGATAGTACCATTACTATGAATAGCGAAGCCGTTGTTGGATATACAGTATTGGTCGAAACTAAAGCACCCCCTCAGTACTTTTTTTTTTCAAATCATAATTTTTTTGTGAAAACGACGTTTTTGAACCGTGTTGTCAATTTATTATATATATTTATATCTTTATTACTGACAGACAAAAATTTAAAAATTCATTGTCTTATTTCATAAATGTTGTCACCTGGATAGAATATTGAGCAGTCATCTGCAAACAATAAGATTTTTCCTTTTAGGGGCAATCTTGAGACATTGTTTATAAATATTAAAAACAACAGCGGACCTAAAACTGATCCCTGGGGAACACCGATTATTAATGGATTTAAACTCACTGGATTTCTCATTAATACAAACAAATTGTTTCCGATTGCTTAGATTACTTCTTATTAAATCAATCGCGCTTGTAGAAAATCCATATAACTTTAATTTTACAACAAGAATCATTCCGCCTACCAACTTCTTCTTGCAATATTTTTACATATAAGGTTTTGTTTTCGAGATCTCGATACTTAAAAATTTGAATTTGATAGTACCATTACTATGAATAGCGAAGCCGTTGTTGGATATACAGTATTGGCCGAAACTAAAGCACCCCCTCAGTACTTTTTTTTTCAAATCATAATTTTTTGTGAAAACGACGTTTTTGAACCGTGTTGTCAATTTATTATATATATTTATATCTTTATTACTGACAGACAAAAATTTAAAAATTCAGCGTCATAAATAAAAAGTTATTATCAAAGGAACATTTTAAGCCTGAAACCTTAACGGACAAAACTAAAGCGCCCCCTTTTTTATGGTAAATAAAAATTTTTAAAATTAGTACTTAGTTGCAAACCCTTTATTCTGGACGACACACGCATATCTTTTTGGTATAGCCGAAACTACATTATTAATGATATCCTGCGATATTCCTTCGCAGGAGATTTTTAAGGATTGAAACAAATCCGCCGTGAATTTGCAATTTTCTCCTTTGATTTTCATGTTAACGATCTCCCACAAGTTCTCTATAGGATTCAGGTCAAGACAGGCCAACTAAGAAATTCAACTCTATTGCTCTGAAGCCACGCCTTAAAAACCTAAGGGGTGATTTTGGATCGTTATACAAGTTCTCAATAGGATTCAGGTCAAGACAGGCCAACTAAGAAATTCAACTCTATTGCTCTGAAGCCACGCCTTAAAAACCTAAGGGGTGATTTTGGATCGTTATACTGTTGGAACCTCCTCCTATGAATTGGTCCAATCCCATGACCAAAGAAAAAACCACAGATCATTACATTTCCACCACCGTTCTTTACAGTGGCTTTGCAATACTTAGGATTCAATCCTTCTCCTTCTGTGTAGACGCCTTATTCCATCCGAATTTTACAGGTTGTACTTGGATATGTCAGACAACAACATAGTCTTCCATTTTTGGACACTCAAGTATAGGTGAACGTGGAATAAGGCATATATGCAAAGCAAAAGGCGATAGATTGAATCCTAGGTATTGCAAAGTCGCTGTAAAGAACGGAGGTGGAAATGTAGTGGTCTGTGGTTTTTGTTTGGTCATGGGATTGGACCAATTCATAGGATTGATGAAACTATGGATCGCTCCATGTACGTTGACATACTAAAAGAAGTGATGCTGCCATATACCGATGAAGAGATGTCACTTAAGTGCAGGTTCCAATAGGACAACGATCCAAAATCACCCCTTAGATTTTTAAGGCGTGGCTTCAGAGCAATAGAATTGAATTTCTTAGTTGGCCTGTCTTGACCTGAATCCTATTGAGAACTTGTGGGAGATCGTTAACATGAAAATCAAAAGAGAAAATTGCAAATCCACGGCGGATTTGTTTCAATCCTTCAAAAAAATTATGATTTGAAAAAAATGTACTGAGGGGGGCTTTAGTTTTGGCCAATACTGTATCAAAGCCTGAAGCGCGGCGAAGGCCACCGTGATTGGGTTTTTGGGAGTTTTAGAACCTAAGTTGTGGTCGAAGGCTGCCCACTAATCCTTATTCTTATGTAAAATTACTGTGGCTAGCAAACCAGGTGTTTGATATATTCAAATTTTTAAGTAACGATAACTAGAAAACCAAACGAAATATAGAATTTTATTTATTATATGTTCGATTTATTTTGACGTGTTTTATCGAAAAACATCATCAACTCGCGGCGCCACGGATATCTTTATTGTGCTAAATTACGTTTCACATACCATCAATTCTTTGAAAAACGCTCAACATTCCCAAATTATAACACGTTTTAGAAAAGCTATATATATTACCTCCGAAACTAAATCCGAGCACTTTTTAAGATTTAAAACAACGTAAGGAAAATTAGGTGGAAACAAAAAAATCTATTGTCGCAAAACTAAACTTATACAGATCGAAAATTTTCGATAAAAACTTTCCTCAAAAAATCCTGACAATTCAATATTTTCAGAGCTTTTCATTTGTTATTCAAAGTACTCCCGCGTTCCGCATCTTCACACCGCTGCCAGCGGCTTAAAAGTGATTCAAACAAGTGGCAAATGTACTCAACCGGTACTGCAACCAGTTGTCCCATCGCCCTGCTGAATGGAAAGAAGTCACACGGCGCTGGTTAAGTTAGGTTAGGTTGTGATGGCGACCATAGCCTCACATAGACCACAGGGATCCATAGTGCTAAATCAGGCGAATACGGCGTATCAAAATGGCATTGTGAGCAGGTGCGTCGTTGGCGACAACTGAAGGCAGTGCCGGTTGAGGACATGTGCCACTCGTTTGAATCACTTTTAAGTCGCTGCCAGCGGTTTGAAGACGCTGAACGCGGGAGTACTTTGAATTACAAACGAAGTTTGGAAAAATATTGAATTGTTTGCGTTTTATAGGAAAAGCATGGGTGGGAAATTTTCAAACAGTGAACATATAAATTATAATTTCAAACCATACCAATTATATCGTTGTCATTTTTATTGCTCCAATCGGTGAGAGGTTTGTCTAGCCATTTTTGAAAATGATTTGAACGATATTTTATCATTATATATTTACCATTTTAATGCACAAAACCATTTCGAGAAAATTAAATAGAAGAGGAAACCCAAACTATTTTGGGCTTAAGTTTACTTTAGCTCACATTCGCAAACCTTTTTCAAACCAAACTTATCTTATGTGCTTTTTAATTCTAAGAAGAAATATGTAATCAAAAAAAGTCGCTCGGATCTGGTTTCGGAGATATAGCCATTGGAAGTTGCGGATATAGCTTTTGGAAAAATCATTATAAGTTCGGAACCGCTGCATGGATATCAAAAATATGGGTGTCCAAAGAAAGATAATTTAATGGCCTATAATAGTGGAGAGCAAGTCTAAGAAATTTAGCCCATAGTTTTGGAGATATTACAATTTTTCTAAAATTTTAACCAATTTTTTTTTTTAAAAACCGTTATTTTTTCCAAAAATGTGTGAATGACCTATAACTTTTTTAGCTTCTTAAAAAAGCTTAATTTATTCCCCTTAAAATGGTGTATCGTTTGTTCCAAATTTTTTCATATTTACCCCCTTTTTGACCGAAAAACAAAAAAATTTATACAATGAATTCTTATGAAAACTATGTATTTATGGACAAAAACAATAAAAAACCAACAACAACATCAAGAACAACAACAACATGAACAACAACAATAAGAACAACAACAACAACAATTATTATAAGACGATTCTCATTATAAAACTTAAAAATTTTTATTAAAAATCGCGCGCGCGATTTTTAATAAAAATTTTTCGTCTGCGGCGCTTTTTTCCAATGCGACACATTATAAAACACAAAAATTTTTATTAAAAAGAAAGAATCGTCTTATAATCCGTTATAATGATCCGTTATAAAACAATTGCGCGCGCGATTTTTAATAAAAATTTTTCGCCTGCGGCGCTTTCTTCTTCAATACAACACATTATAAAACACAAAAATTTTTATTAAAAAGAAAGAATCGTCTTATAATCCGTTATAATAATCCGTTATAAGACGCGCGCGATTTTTAATGAAAATTTTTAAGTTTTATAATGAGAATCGTCTTATAATAATTGTTGTTGTAGTTGTTCTTGTTGTTTTTGTTGTTGTTGTTGGTTTTTTATTGTTTTTGTCCATAAATACATAGTTTTCATAAGAATTCATTGAATAAATTTTTTTGTTTTTCCGTCAAAAAGGGGGTAAATATGCAAAAATTTGGAACAAACGATACACTATTTTAAGGGAAATAAATTAAGGTTTCTTAAGAAGCTAAAAAAGTTATAGGTCATTCAGACATTTTTTGGAAAAAATAACGGTTTTTTAAAAAAAAATTGGTCAAAATTTCAGAAAAATCGTAATATCTCCAAAATTATGGGTTAAATTTCTTAGGCTTGCTTACCATTATTATAGGCCATTAAATTATCTTTCCTTGGACACCCAAATTTTTGATATCCATGCAGCGGTTCCGAACTTATAATAATTTTTCCAAAAGCTATATCCGCAACTTCCGATGGCTATATCTCCGAAACCAGATCCGAGCGACACTTTTTTTTTCATACTTTTTATTTATTTTTACCCCCTTTTACCCCTAAAAAAAAAAAAAATTGGAGAATGTGAGCTAAAGTAAACCTGTTCCCTATTTTGTTCTAGGGCCCATACACGTTCAAATTTTTGATCAACCTGTCAAAATCTCATGAAAAATTAGGGCAAGTCGTACAAAAAAATCCTCCCACATGACGCTAACGTACGACACGAATCTGTCAAAATCTGATGAAAAATCTGAACGTATATTGGCCCTATTCGAATTCCACAATACCTCACAAGCAACGTTACCAACAAGTATGAAAGAGAAAGTATTATGTACATATACTCAACACTACGAATTCCATTGCATAAATGTATTTGTTGACATCCCGCGGAGTTATGACAGATTGTTTCTACAGTGAATTTTTTACTTTTAACTTCAGAGCAACCAAAATATATATTTCTATTATAATATATATATTTCTTTAATCAAAATGCGTTCAACCTAATGATATCCAAAATCTTTGTTTTATATTGAATTTTGGAATTTTTTGTGATTGCAAAAAGTGCGCGATCTGTTTTTATTCACTCACATTTAAGTTTGGTCGTTGTTGTTGCTGTTGTTCTCGTTATTGTAGCTGTGGTGGTGTTGATGTTCTTGTATAATGTAGCTGTGGTGTTATCAACGGCAGATTGTCGTCACACTCGTTCTACGTTTTTTCGTTTTGTTAGCTATCTATTACCAAATGTGTATATTTGTACCATAAACGTCATTTAACAAAAAAGTTCATTTATGGTCCACACCCCTTAATGCACCTTTTCAAATCGTAACTTCTTTTCCAACTCCTACTCCTGCAGTTGACCGAATAATCACAGAGGTATGGCTTTACTGTTGTTGTTGTTAATGCTGCTGCTGATTATTGTTGTTGTCACATATGTTTTTGTTTAGCTTAGCTTTCTCGTTTATTTTTATTTTTTAAGAAAACATTTTTTTCACACACGCGCACACCACATACTGCAACAACAACACACAAACAAGCAGTTGTAAAACAACAGAAAAAACAAAAGCAACGTTGCGTTTTAGCTGCTGCCGTTGTCGTCACCGCGGCGTGTTTAGGCGTTTCGGTTTAAGAAATATGTACGTGTTTTCCGACCGAATTTCTTTTCGGTTTCTTTTATTTTTCTTTAAATTTAATGCCGCTGCGCGCTTAAAATAGATTTTCAAATTTTTTTTCTCGAGAATTTTCTTTTATGCACAAGCAGCTGCCGCTGTTACGTTTTTTCTTCGTTTTCTCAATAAAATTTCACACTAAAAACTAGTTAACGTTTTTTATTTTATACAAAAGAAAATTCCGCCTTCATACAATAACAGCGACAACAACGACAGAACTAATAAAGTCAAGCGTAAAGGACGCCGAAAATGCGTACCGTTTATCCGCCCGTATGCAGTTCTTTGATCAAACTAATCAACAATCGATTCTTTCAAACATAGGTGACGACCAAGAATGATAGAAAAGAAGATTACGCATTGCGCATCTCCGCCATATTGGATGTCAATTTAGAGCGTCATATGGAGGACGGTTAGAGTTGCCGTGGAATAAGAAATACATAATCAAGATACTTTTTTACTACTAAAGTTCCCCAAACATGTACTAATTTCTATTTTATGATCATATAATATATTTGTGGATAAAATCACGTTTTCCGATACTGAAACCGAACAGGTTTACTTAAGCTGACATTGTCCAATTTTTTTTTTTTTAGGAGTAAAAGGGCGTTAAAAATTATGAAAAATAAAAGTGTCGCTTGGACCTAGTTTCGGATATATCGTCATCGGGCACGATTACGATTTACGTGGCGCCTCGATTTTTTTATTTTATCGATAAAACACGTCAAAATAAATCGAAAATGCTAAATAAAAAAATGAATATCTCGTTTAGTTTTCGAGTTATCGATACTTAAAAATTTGTTTTTGATAATATCGTTAGTGCCAAAATCGGAAGTTCCGGATATAGCTTTCGTAAAAACTATCATAAGTTGGGAACCCCTATCTCGATACCAAAAATATGGGTTTCATAGGAAAGATAATTTATTGGGCTTCAATAATGTTGAGTGAAGTTTTGAAATTCAACCTATAATTTTGGAGATATGACGATTTTTCTGAAATTTTGACCAATTTTTTTTTTAAAAAACTTTTTTTTTTAAAAAATTTGTAAACGACCTATAATTTTTTTAGTATGATAAAAAAGCTTAGTTTATTCCCTTTGAAATGGTATATAGTTTGTTCTAAATTTTTAATTATTTACCCCTTTTTTACCGGAAAACAAAAAATTATATTCAATGAATTCTTATGAAAAGTATGTATTTATGGACAAAAACAATAAAAACTCAGTAACAACAACAACAACAAAAACAACAGCAACAACAACAACTGTTATTATAAGGCGATTATCATTATAAAATTTTAAAAACAATAACAAAATTCAAAAGTACCGTTTTTTAGTCGAAAACAAAGGAAAAACGTGGAATTATACTATGTATAAGACTTACCTTGACATAACTTTTAAAATATTTAGCGCCGCAGACAAAAAATTTTAATTAATAAAAATTTTTAAATTTTAAAATGATAATAGTTGTTGTTGTTGGTGCTGCTGTTGTTGTTGTTGTTATTGTTGCTGCTGTTGTTGTTGTTGTAACTGAGTTTTTATTGATTTTGTCCATAAATACATACTTTTCATAAGGATTCATTGAATATAATTTTTTGTTTTCCGGTAAAAAAGGGGGTAAATAATTAAAAATTTAGAACAAATTATATACCATTTTAAAGGGAATAAACTAAGCTTTGTTATCATAGTAAAAAAACTATAGGTCGTTAACACAATTTTTTTAAAAAAAAATGGATATTTAAAAAAATATGGTCAAAATTTCAGAAAAATCGTCATATCTCCAAAAATATAGGTTGAATTTCAATACTTTACATACCTTTATTGAAAGCCATTAAATTGTCTTTCTTATGGCACCCATTTTTTTGATATCCATATAGGGGTTCCCAACTTATGATTGTTTTTACAAAAGCTATATCCAGAACTTCCGATGGCTATATCTCCGAAACTAGATCCGAGCGACACTTTTGTTTTCATAATTCTTATTTATTTTTTACCCTCTTTTACCCCTAAAAAAATAAATAAAATTGGACAATGTCAGCTAAAGTAAACTTAAGCCACTGAAACTACTATTATGATACTTCTTCATTTTGTTATTGGAAAATTAGCTCAAACTATGAGTTCAAGAAGTAGGTGTAAATAAAACTTTTCGATAGACTTAGGTAGGGATGTTCAACTTCATTGTCCAAACGTCGACAGCGAGCTGATGGCCCATAAAATCTTGCTGGTTAGGGGACGTCCATTAATTACGTGAGCTAAAATAGGGAGGAGGGGGTCCGGCAAAATCTCACCAAGGGGATGGGGGTCAAGGAAAACCTCACGTTAACTTTTAATGCATAGAATTTACATTAAAAATTATAATTTAAATCTCACGGGAGGGGGGGGGGGAAGGGCCGCCAGATCTTATCAAATCTCACCAAAGGGAGCGGGGCGTCCGAATTTTCCAAAAAAACACCTCACGTAATTAGTGGACGTCCCTTTATATATGCCATAAACTGCACGAAGAGGTTTCCAACATATCACAACAACAATAAACCATCTCAGTGAAGGTAGACTATCAAAGCAAATTAAGGAGCTAATGACACATGTGAGACTATTCGACAAAATTTTATAAGACTTTAATGACGCCGGAATAGAAGTAACTGATAAATATTTAGAAGAAAACTCTTAGAACAGGCATATTATGTAAACTGCAACATTAAAGTAAAAAAAAAAATTTTAAGAGCTATAATGTATTTTAGAATTAAATTTCTTACCAAGGACTTAGATCAAAATGTCCATAAAAGGAACGAAAACTTATTAAAACAATTATATGAGTT
The DNA here is from genome assembly GCA_963662105.1 of Meiosimyza platycephala. Taxonomy (NCBI): domain Eukaryota; kingdom Metazoa; phylum Arthropoda; class Insecta; order Diptera; family Lauxaniidae; genus Meiosimyza; species Meiosimyza platycephala. The sequence goes on from OY759212.1 coordinate 12,023,634, forward strand.
AGCATTTGTTTTTCATTACTTACAACAAGATCTACATAGATATTTTTACAACTTTTGTGAAAAAATAATAGTGAAATAGTTAAATATAATAAAAATAATAATATAACTAAATATCGAAGTCAAACTCAAAATAAATAATCAGGCAATTCACGGCTAAAGTGTCATAATGTCTTAAAATATTATGACTGTCTTAAATATTTTGTAATTGTTTTCCATATAAAAATTAAATAAGGCAATACAACTCTGCGCATAAATATATTTTCTTATAGGCTAAAAAGTACTTGAGGAAAAAAGTACTCGGCAACCCTTATATATTTGTTACAAAAATAGAAAACTGCAACCGTGATTGTCCTCCAGATAACGACATGCGCAAAAGATTTCATTTCAAAACTCGGAATGCCTAATCTTCTTTTCTATCATTCTTGGGTGACGACGGATATAGTTCACAAGAATGATAGAATACCAGATTACGCATTGCGCATCGCCGCCATATTTCGATATCTATTTGAAGCGTCAGAACGAGGACGGTTTTGACATTTTTAGTTTCATTTAGAGTTGCCGTGTCTTAAAAGAATAAGCAATCTTATGCTTTTTTAGAACTAATGGTACTAAAAAAGTATTTATTCACGGAGGGCTTTAACAAACTTTTAATAAAAGTGTGAGTTACTACAAAAACTTTAATTGGGGATTATTTGGGATGTAATTTTGAGTCGGTATATGAAAAACATAAGAAATCCTTAGAGTTTTTTTTTTAAATCCATATTAACTGTTTTTCAATGATATTACATGTGTAAAACATACGTATAGAATTTAAAAAGTTTCCGATTTTGTTGAAAATTTGTACTTTATTAGATAGCACCACAGTCAAAATTTCATTTCTCTAAGTGGTCGGAGTCTAGAGAAAGAGCCATATTTTGGCGTAAACATAGAAGTATTTGGACCGTTTAAAAATGTTAGTTCTAAATGCCCACAATTCTAAGTTTAAAGTTATTGATATCACTTTTTCTTTGTTATGTCATCGACTATACACAAAAAATTATTTGAAGTTTCTAGACCTTAAGATCTTTATTTGCGACCAAATTAAGCGAAAAAACCTTAGTAAAATATGACAACTTTGCAAATGGTGCCCCATATCGAGATCTTACTCGAAATACTTAAATTATATTTAACGTTGTTAACATTGTTATACACTTTAAAATGAGATATCACACAGTGAAAATGGTTGACAAGTTTCAGAGAAATTAGACATTGTATTCGGCTGTTTTCGCAAAAATTGAGTTTATTTCAAACTTTGACCTTACAATACTCGGGACTCCAACTATTTGTGCTCCGACTGAAATTTTTGCTGTGGGGTTAACTTTCAGGGTTCTTTGATGTGGTGTGTACTTAAAAACATTAAATATGGAATTAGAAAAAAAGCTCTAAGGCTGATTTTCCTTTTGATGTATATTGACAATAAATAACATCCCAAATAATTCCCCATTCAAATTTTTGTAGTAACTCAACTTGTCATATAAACTTGGTTAAAGCCCACCGTGTATTATTATTAGCTGGGTTTTATTCGCCATCCTCTGCTAGTTATCTTTAGCTAGCAACGATAATTGTGTGGGAAAACAAAATCGAAAACCTAACGAGTAAAATTATAGTTGCTAAGCATATATAGCAAGTTGCTTAAAACGTCAAGCGTCACAAATAATTAATTTGAAATGAAAAAAGAAGAAACAACAAACGAGTACTCATGAATATAACAATGATTTGGAAACTTGGTCGTTTTATTCGTACATAGCTAGCAACTTGGCGAATAAAACACAGCAATTATTATGTTGCTATATTAAATATTTGTAAACATAATATGGTCAAATTTAAGATTTGAGATTATAATTTTTTTTTTTGGCTTAAGTTTACTTGAGCACAAATGCTCCAATTTTTTTATTTTTTTAGGAGAAGTAGCGCCATAAGAATAAAAAATAAATTTGCCAAAAAAACTGTCGGTCGGATTTAGTTTCATAGATATAGACATCGGAAGTTGCGGATATAGCTTTTATAAAAAGGGGTATAAGTTGGGAACCCCTGGATAGATTTCAAAAATATTGATACCATATGAAAAGTACTTAAAATCACCATATAAATATTAAAAATTTAATTTGTATTTTTCGATATATGACGATTTTTGAAAATTTTAACTTTTTTTTTTTTGGAAAAACCGTTATTTTTCCAAAAAATGTATTATTAACTCATAATTGTTTTAGCATCACAAGAAAGCTCAATTTATTTGCTTTAAAATGATTTACCATTTGTACAAATTTTTTTAATATTAATCTATTTTTTTTTATTATTTCATTAACGCTGCTAAAACGCGCGTTGCAAGAACGCTCGTGTGGGCTTATGCGCTGAACACAATTCGAACGGGGTCGTGAAATTGGCAACGATTATTCACTCTCAAAAATCATAAAACACTTCATCGTATGAAATAGAACAGAATTGCGGTGTAGGACTGGTAACCTGCCGACGGGTACCCGTCGATTTTCATTTAATTCTATTTTTATCGACGGCGTACGACGATCAGTGTTGCATTTTGAATCAGATTGTGTCAATTTTTTACTTACGTTGGAAATGCCAATGAAAACAATGTGGCAGCTGAACTTCCCGTCGCTCACCGTTCGACGCATTTGTGTTTTCAGCCGTGCTTTTTTTTAGATAGCGTCACCGATTACACAGCTCAACAAAATTAACTTTTTTTTTGTTGCCCTGGATGTCTCTGCGGTTTTCTATAGTTTCAGGTATTCATGAAAGTACTGAATTGGCTCTAGTTTTTAAGATATTGATATATTTATCTATATATAAATGAAGCAAAATCGAGTTAGTTATACTCTGTATAATTCAAGAACCGCTGGACCGATTTTAATGACCTTTAATTTGTTGGATTTGTCTTCGCCCCAAAAATAATATAGGTCATAAAAATTTTATTTTGGGTGAACCTTATAAAAAAAATATTTTTAAAATAGCATTTTCACAAAGACCACATCATCGATTCACACCGAATTTACATCACGTAGTTTTTTTATCAAGTGCCATAGCTAAGGCTATAAAACTTTTATTTGGGGTGCATATTTAGGGTGGTTCTCATACAAAAATATTTTTAAAATAACATTTTCACAAAGACCACCAGAATGATTCTCATGAAATTTACACCACGTATCTTTTATATCAAGATGCATACCTTGGGCTATAAAATTTTTATTTAGGGTGGTCCTCATACAAAAATATTTTTGTTTGGAGAAAGATTGAACCTTAAGGAAGGAATAGAAATGGCAACATGATCTTTATTTTTTTAAGCCTTCTATATAAAAATTTTATGAGAAAGTTGATTTTAGCGACTGATTATTTTATAATTAAACATTATTTAATCGAACATACAGTCATTAAGCAAAGACCAATATTGTAAATTTTTACTTATTGATCAATGCTCTTTTTCAGCAAACATGACAAAGATAACAAATGGAAATATTTTAACCTGGTAATTGGTGACATGTTTCGGCTATTACCAATAGCCTCATCAGACCAGTTTGGTTAATTCTGTACATGGACTCGAACAAGTCCCTCAGTAGCTCAAGTGTTAGAGCAGCCGTTGCAAAATATGCAATTGCAATGCAGGAACGGTCAGGGGTTCGAGTCCATGTACAGAATTAACCAAACTGGTCTGATGTGGTAATAGCCGAAACATATAACCAATTACCAGGTTAAAATTGTTCCATTTGTTATCTTTGTCATACTCTGTAAAGCTAAAAACAGAATTGGGACGTGCGATTTATCTTATGTGTCAAATCACACCAAAAAATAGAATCTATTCTATCTCTCTGCTATAAATTTTGCTCGTGTCAATTTTTTACTCACTACAAACGTATAGGAAAAATCTGGATGATATTGCACGTCCCAATTCTGTTAAGCACTTACACTTTAAGTCTTAAAGCGTTTTGAAAGCAATATGATGCGTTGAACAGAATCGTATGAAATTGAACAGAATTACGGCGTACGACTGGTAACCTGCCGACGGGTACCCGTCTATTTAGATTTAATTGTAATTTTTTTTTACAGCGAGTAATTGTTGAAGCTTTCCCGACCCCGTCCCAATAATGTTCATCGCATGACTCGTGAATAATCGGTGAAGCTATATAAATAAAGCCCCGTTGGAAAACACAATTGAGTCGGACGACGATCGACGGAAAATTCAGCTGCCACTTTGTTTTCATTTACATTTCAAACTTAAGTAAAAAAATTGTACGACAAGAAAAACGATAAGCTTGCGCAGACAATCTGTGAAGTGTACTTGGCCCTTCACATACATTGCCCAAACGCAAGTTCGATATTCCACAATGATCGATAACAGTTGACACATAACTAACATCCGTAATGTTAACGTATAATATGCATTTCTTTTGAGTTAATTTTTTGGTCGTTTTTAATCAATAAGTTTCTTTGCGATCGTAAGTTTAACTTTTTAAAATGTATACACTGTGTACTTCGCGAGAGTTGATGAGTATTCCGATTTTGATAAAAGTCTAAAATACATAATAAAATAAAATCTATATGTGAGATCGACGCAGTCTTCGGAAGGTTAAATGCAGGGGTTATCGTATGAAGTGAATGCAATTATTGTTTTGAAATTATATAATTAATATCATTCCATTAAATAAAATCGATAAAATATCGATAGAAAAAAATGCAGCGTAACCGTAGCGCCGCCAGAGGTGCATATGTTTCGATTGATTTTCTGCAAAATCGTCGGGTTTTCTCCGCGCTAAATTGTTCTGACTGTTTTGTATTCATAATTTTCTAAATATTTAAAATCCAATCGGCAAGCTATACAAAAGTCGAATCATCAATTATTATTTATTCGGCTGTTTCAGCTGGTAAGTATGATTTCGTTATTTCTTTAATGGTTGTACAGTGAAAGCTCGCTTATTATTGACACGGAGGGAAACAGAATATCTGTCCGTTTAACAGAATATCTTCGATTAAATCAAAATAAAGGCTGAAGAAATTCGAAATTATTGTTTGCGGCTTTTTGGCTTCGATTTGTTTGAGAAGTAAAGTCACTCAAATAGTTAATGAATCAATTATTCAGAGAAATTTGCCACAAACATTAAAAACATCTGTAGTCATTCCTATTGCTAAAATAAGGGGTAGCACAAAATGTAGCGATCTCAAACCAATTAACACACTTCCAGTCATTGAAAAAGTTATAGAAACGGTAGTGTATGAAACTTTAATGAGACACATAAGGGAACATGACCTATTAACTGAACATCAGTTAGGATTTAGAGAACAACACAGTACAGAAACAGCACTACAATTAGTGATTGAGGATTGGCTACGAACAATAGATAGATCTTCGAAAATTTCCATCTATTTTGTAGCTTCGATTTTAAACGAATAAAAGTTGTAACTTTCCGGTCTCTAATGTGTCAGTTAATAACATCTGAATAATCTAAAATAAAAATTACAGTGTGAGATTGTAATTCCTGAATTACAATTTAAAACTTAATAAGTAAAATACTACTACTACGACAATCGCTCTATTATTTATAGAGAATCTTAGTCATGTTCAAAATAATAAGAACAACTGAGATGAAAATCGAATTTGTCGTACAAAATTTTTATAATATCGATTTTGATTGTAATAACTAAACACATATTAAGGTTTTAAAAAATGGAAAAAGTGATGACCAAATGCATCTACATTTGTTCTTGCAATATTATTGCATTAGGTCTAAAATAAGCTAACATAATCATGTTGGCAGCACGTTTACTTGGCTCAGAGGAGGGATTCCCAAATTTTAAATGCAAGCGTATCATGTGTATTTGTGTGGTTAATTTTGACTGCATTTTAAAATATTCAGTGTGCAAAAATTTGAAAAAAATCTCATGGAAATGGGATGGAGATAACATTGTTCTTCTAAATAAAGAAAATTAATAAAAAATTGCTCAGAGATGGCAAAACCTTTGCATTCAGAAGGGAACTTCTTGGTGTTTCAGACGGCATGATAGTGGTGGCAAACTATCGATAGTCCTGACCATCGATAGTGGACGATAGTTTCTGGAAACTATCGATAGACTATCGATAGTTAGATTACTTTGAAAAACAAAAAAAAGTTTAATATTGTCACTGCAGTAGTGGCATTAGAAAAGGTCTAGATTTTTTTTCAATTTACCAATTATTTTTATTTAAAAAACATTTTGCAACGACATTTTTAGTCCAGTAGAATTAGTCGTAAAAATAGGAAAAAAAATAATTATAGTTACAGCACTGACAGCGGAATATTGTCCAACAAGCATCCTAATGAAAAAAGTTTAATATAAAAGTTGTAGGAAGTAAAAAGATCTACATTTTTTGTTTTACCATTTTCAACGTAACCTTAAAGAAATAATTATGGAAAACCGCTTTATTCGATTTTTAACTTTTTTCTTTGACAAAAAATAGATAGATAGAAGCTGAAACTTGGGCAAAAGATACTTCTTAGTGTTGGACAAATGTAGTAATTTTCTTAAACACCTCCTACGGAGTTCTGTTTTGGCTCACTTACTCGTTGCTACGTCTACTTTCGATAAATGGGGAAAAAATAGTATACTGCAATGGGAAAATGACCGAAAAATTTTAAAAATCGAAAAAAATCTATTTTTCGTCGAAATTTGCAAATTTATCGTTCAATTATTGTTATTAAATAACAAAACCATTAAAATTTTGTTGCTTTGAATGTAGCTGGAATGTAGAAAGCCCAATTGCAATTGCAATAGTGGCAAATGTTCGATAGTGAAAATATTCGATAGTCTTGGAAAACTATAGTGGCAACAAATTTAAGACTATCGATAGTGCTATCGATAGTTTGCCATCACTACGTCATGATAACTAATGCTACAAATTGGTCACCATACGTCGCAAGTGGCGCACTTTCTAAAAAGTGGTTGCGAAAATCAATTTTGGTGTGGTGGAAATTCGCAAAGCTAATGATGCAGTTTGATAATCAATTGCTTTAAACTCGCGAATGTAAAATTTTAACTTATTTGAAGAAATGGTTCGCTTTGTAGTGCAGGTCAAAGTTGATGTTTTTTTCGAGTTTTTTAATTTTATTTTTATTTTTTTTTTTGTAGTTCAAGGTGAGGTTCAAATTTTTCTGCAAGTTATGAAAGAAATGTTACTTTTTTTACATATATAATATAAGCGGTTTTTGGAGTATCAACTTACACTAAAAAAAATGTTTTTTTTTTTAATGTAGGAGGTGACTGTACTTTTCCGAAACACTATTTTTACCCATTTTTTCAACTTCGAATGGACTTTCAAAAAAAATATCAAAAAAGTTCAAGATCCGACTACAAAAAATAAATTTTTTGAACAATTCTAAACACAATGCAAAAATTTATATTGTCGGGAATTGTCGGGAAAATGAGCAAATAACGACTTTTATCAAGAAACCTTTGACTTTTTTCATGCTCTTGCAATTGAACTTGCATTGTGCGTGTTCTGGCATTTTTGATGATATAGTTCAAAATAACTGAACGGATTGGAATATTTGGATTATTTTTTTTATTGTAAGCACACAAATAATAGGTCTGTACGAGCCGGATTTTGTGGTACAAAATGAAAAGTGTCAAATTGCGATTTCGAGAGAGTAAAAGCTGAAATTTCTCTGACTAGTCTCACCACCACAATTTTCGGCTCGAACGCAAAAATAGGTAAAAAATGAAGACTGTCAAAAATTTGCGCGTATTTTTGTAAACAAACAATGGCAGGGTTCAGGAAGTGAAACCTGCGTCGTAGTTGCATAACCGTTTAGTTAATACTTTCTGAATGCAAGCCAAGTGAAATCTTTTTGAGAATACTAATAATATATAGGACGATGACTATATATTCGAAAGTAGATTAGAGCCACAATTTTTGCTTGAAAAAAAAAGTGAGTTTCTAGTCTCGTTGCCTACGATTTTGACAGTCTTCAATTTTTAGCCACAAGAAATTTGTCTGGCTAAAAAATGAAACTCTTTCTTGGAGGGGAAGTGATCAGCTGTGTTCTTACTCTCAATTTTTCTCTCACAACCACCACATTTTTTCCGGCTCGAACGCTTTTTGTGGTAAAACTTTATAAATATTTCTAAATATTTACCTATTTTTTCCGGCTCGTACAGACCTAATATAACAATCAACATTGTAAACTTTTTTTCTTGTTATGCCACCCTCAATTTATAGGGTGCCACGAATATATTCCTGAAGTTCACATTTTTTATTAGGCAATAAGTGAAAATATTCTAATAATGATTTACACAGCAGGTAAAAAAATAATGTTAAAGGATTTTATTATTCTAGGCTTGTTTTTTATAGAGGCTATGATTCCTCAGGTAAAATAAATTAAAAAACTCGACACGTAATGAGTGCGTACGTAGTTCATATCAGGGGCAATAAGAATATTATGCATTCTTTAACCCTTTGACGTCCGCTCCTGAACCACAGGGAAATTTTAAAATCCGACACCGGATTCGTGTTCAGCAACCCCAAATTACTAAACAAAAGTCTTGCGAAAAAAAAAATTATTTTACCTGCAAAGGTGTGAAAAATCGTGGGACCTATATGTCCCAATGGTCGTCAACGGCAAAAATGTATGCGGCTGTTTTCAGAACTGAAAAGTATTATATTACGCATGAACTTTTATTTATTTACTTAAACTCATGAAAAGGGCCGTCTCTTAATTACGTGAGTCAAAACAGTGGGGAGGGGGTCCGGCAAAATCTCACCAAGGGGGAGGAGGGGGTTAAGAAAAACCTTACGTCAACTTTTTAATGCACAGAATTTACATTATTATAGCATATAACAGATTGTATCATATTAATTCGGTTTGTTTGGCATGTCGACAATTAGTGTTGAACACAATAACATCGATTTAGAAGCTAAACACAACTGGAACGTGCGATTTAGCTTCTGTGTCATATCGGACCAAAAAATAGTTTATGTTCTATTTCTCTGTGATAAATTTTGTAGTGTCAATTTTGTACTAACTATTAACGTATGGGAAATATCTGGACGATATCACACATCCCAGTTGTGTTTAGCTTCTTATGGGTAACAGATATCACGACTGACTGAACGCGCAATGATGAAACTCCCCGAATGATATTTGACACTTGTACGGCGCATGTTTCGAATCGAAGAATCCCGGTATTAGGAAGTATATTATATTTAATATGCCTGCGTGTCAGTCAGAATTAGCGACAAAAAAATTGATTATATAATCCAGGATTTATTTTAAAATTTATAATAATCTGAAAGAATATTAAAAAAGCTTTGAAATCCACTATTTTACAAGTTTTTTAGTTCAAAAGTACATTGACATCTCACCAAGGGGAGAGAAGGGATCCGTTTTTTCACTAAAAAATACTTCACGTAATAAATGGACGGCCCCCAAATGAAGGTTCAATGTAAAAATCAAGAAGGTAAACAACTTTACGTTTGCTCCATATAAATAACTTCTAATTTGATTTTTACCGTTGACGACCATTGGGACATAGAGGTCCCAACAGATTGGGTGTTCGCGTGGGTGGCTAAGTGAACTATCTTTTTTATTTTGCTTTTGTTGGAAAGAAGAAGGTTGCCCGCAACGTGTCCAAAAATTTTAGAGCTTTAGCTCCACCCACCTTTAAAATATTCTAGCATGAAAATGGGAAAGAAAAAGTATAGGATATTTCGGCTTTCGAGTGGTCTGGTAAGTAAGTGGAGAAATATACCTTTAAAAATTATATACTTTCTGAAAGCCACATTCATTCTCTATTGAATAGTACCTTTTTGACGAAAATCGATCCAATAGTTTTTCCAGGAAAAATACGAACGTAAAAGGGTCACCGGTGTCCCAATGGTCGTCAAAGGGTTAACAGGTAGAAAAGCTTAAAGAATTCGATTACCTAAGGAAGGTAATTTCTAAAGTTATATTTGGGGTCATAAAAATTTTATGGTTTCTTTCACCTTATTTCAAGGAAAAGCAATACCTCAGTAAAATTGATATTTGTGCATTGTATTTTTTTTTTAAATTAAGTTCAAACATTAAGATTTTTTTTATGATTTTTTTTATTTTTCTTAAAGGCTTTAGTAAGTAGAACATAACGAAACATAAACATTAATATAATTTTATTTCATAGAAAATTGATATTTGTGCAATTTATTTTAAATTAAATTTTAGCTTTAAACTTTAAAGTAAATTTAATTTAAGGTAATTTTAGTATGAGATAGTGTTGCCCTTTTGTTTTTCAAGTATCTGCAACCGTCGGGGCATCGAATTCACCAAGTTTTGTAGAACCGACAAATCTATGTTTGACCACTCTTTAACAATTGCTTGTTTTAGCTGTTTCAAAGATTCGTACTGCTTCACAGCACCAACAATTTTGGCAGAAAGTATGCCCCATAGGTCCTCAATTGGATTTAAATCCGGACTTAAAGCCGGCCACTGCAACAACGGAATATTTTTGGACTTGAAAAACGCCATTGTATGCCGTGCAACGTGTATACGAGCGTTATCTTGCTGGAATGTCCAATTTTCGCCAGTAACTCAGTATATTTTTCTGCATTAATACGGCCCGGCAAAAAACAAATTGGTGACTTTTCTCTAGCACTAAAAGCAGCCCAAACCATAAGAGATCCACCACCATGATTGCGCTTGTAGCAGGTCTGCCTTGGATGGCGCATATCCCTCCAATATTTATGATGTCCGTCTGGGCCGTCTGGGTTGAACTTTTTTCATCACTAAATATTACAGTGGAGGGATATGCGACATCCAATCTCAATTCGTTCAGAAGCTATGATTTTTGGTACGAGAAATGTCAGAATGCGCCACTGTGCGCCGAAAGTAGAGGTAGACGTAAAAATCAAGCGTGAGACATTATAAATTAATCGCAAAAATTGTTAAACAGCATCCATTTATAACCTCTACGCAATTCAGAAATGAGTTGAATCTTCCAATATCACTTCTAACATAAGTAAAGGATTCATCGGCTTTAATCTGAATCCACGAAGCCCTAGGAAAGTACCGTTGCTGGAAGGTGTTCATTTGTAACGGAGACTTCAGTTTGCCAGATTATTTTTGATGGAAGCTCAGACCGTTTGGCGCAAAATATTATGGACGGATGCGACAAAAGTTGTACAGTTCGACCACGCCAGAGAAAAACAATACTTAAAATGCCCTCCTAAGCAAGAATTCAATGTAAAGTTCCCCACTAAGGCTATTAAGCATGGCGGCCTCAAACTGATGCTGTGGGGATGTTTTTCGTGGAATGGCATCGGACCTCTAACTAGGATAGTTGGCACTATGGATGCTTGTTACTATGTTGAAAATATACTAGAAGCCGAAATGTTGTCAAACGCCGAAGAGGAAATGCCGAATGGGCGATCTTTCAGCAAGATGACGACCCGAAGCATACCTCAGAGAAAGCAAAGGAGTGGCTTCGGACCCATAATATCAATGTTATGAAGTGGCCTGTACAATTGCCGGACCTTAATTCAATAAAGCATCTTTGGATGGATGTTAAGAAAAGAATAAAAGACGCTAGACCCAAAAATTCTGAAGAGTTATGGCAAGCAGCAAAAAATACTTGGGATAATATGTCACTCTCCAGATGGCAAGACCTGATATTATCAATGAAGTCCAGGTGTGCCAAAGTAGTCAAAAATCACGGTGGAGCCACTTCATATTGAATATAATGTCATGAGAGCGTACTTGATGAACATAAAAATTGAATATTGTATATTTCTTATCCTTGTTCTCATTTTGGACTTAATGCGACAATATTGCCATTTAAAAATTGGGGATAGATTTGGTCATCACTTTTTAAAACCCTAATATGTGTGTAGTCATTACAATAAAAATCGATATTATAAAATATTATGATAAAAATTTTGGACAGCATGAAGGACGGTGTGAACTCCCCTATTCATTCTCAGAACCGGTGCAGTTATACCCAGTTTTACCAAATCCCGCGCTACGGAGGCAGTTTCGTACAGCATTGGAACTAGCTTTCCCCTAATACATTTTTTGAACTGTCTTTTTGAGATAAAACATTCCTAGCCACTGTACCTGCTTGGGTACACTGAGAAAAGAGTATGCTTCTTTTAAATAAATGTATTTGGTTGATAGATTTTTAAAATATTTGTTAACTATCCACAAATTTTGGTAGTTATTACCATGTCCTTAGTTGAAATTTAAATTGTTGCTTATTGGGCCAAACGTTATATTAGTTTGAGTCGATTAAAAAAATTTTTTTGGGTTGAATATAATTTGTTAATACTATTTTTGATTTCACTTCTCATTAACATGAAAACTTTGCAAATCATAACATATTCAAGTAAAACACTACTTAAGTATATTCTGCTTGGTACGCAATTTAGGTATTTATGATTGTATAAATACCAACGACATCCTATATAAGGATGTTACGATATTGGAAATATCGTTTTTGGTCATCGATTTTTAGTACAAATCGATATTAACGAATGTATACGTTTACGAAAAAAAAAATTTTTTTAGTCAAATACATGATTTAGTGATATTAAAAATAAATGATTGCTACAAAAAATAATATGTTTCAACCAAAATATGATTTGGTAATTATTACCAAATATATAATTGATACAATAATATTGTTCAATTCACTGTATTATGTGACACTTTAATATATATCAAATATTTAATTTGCCTATATCAAATATACTATTTGTTAATTATTAACAAATTTTGGTATATATAATTAAATTGTTTTCTCAGTGTACAGTACATTCAAATAGCTGTAAGTTCAATCAGAAAAAAAATTTTCCAAAGTTTATTTTGCAATTTTATCATACACACTGTGCTTTAAAAATCCACATAAACAATGAAGGGAAAACGACTAAACTTTTTTTAATATTTTGCTTTGTTTTGATACTTCATCGTCGATGTTGCGTATTTTGAGGAGATCAGCGTTCATTAGGCTGCGTCGGAAGCGTTTTGCGTAAAAATTAAAAAAGTTTGCGCTTGATTTGCAAAGCAAAACACTTGAGTTTTAATAGTTTTAACGAGTTGAATCAAAAAAATTACAAAAAATATTAAGAATGCTCATATATTCTGCTGTTGTCCCAATTCGGGCACAGGCTCAAAAACCTACTGATTTAAATTTTTTTTTTGTTTTTTTTTTCATATTATATAAGCATTTTATGTTATTTTCATAAAAATGAAATACATATAGTCGATGATTTTTGATTTTAAAAGGTCTTGGCTTTTAATGGGTTAACAGCGAATTGCGCAATGATCTAGCATCACAAGAAAGCTCAATTCATTTGCTTTAAAATGATGTATCACTTGTACCATTTTTTATATTAACCTATTTTTTACCGGAATGTAAAAATATTAGTTGATAGTTGATTAGTTGACGACTATCAACAATAAGGGTTTGGAACTACTAAAAACCTTTGAAAGCAGATTTTTCATAAATAAGCGATTTTAGCCTGAACTGTGAACTGGCCGTACATACTAATTTTGCAACACACCGTACAAAATTTAGAAAAGTGACTTTCAACGGCATTCAACCTCAATAAATCAAGCTATGAGGCATAAGAACTTATTAATTTTTCCCAACTTATTCGACGTCACTATCTTAAATACACTGATTAGATAGGTTAACAGTGACGTGATCACTTTATTTAATGACCTAATTATATGGAGGTATAAATCATTTTTCTGAACTCTTTTGACAACACTATCTTGAGTACATATCTTGAAATCGTGATTAGATAGGCTAACTGTGACGTGACTTAATGACTTAATTATATGGATGTCATGAATGACTGTGAACATTAGAGCGTTTTAACTGTAGCTTATTTTTCAAAATTGGCGAAGACACTATGATTTTAAAATTAGGTCAAGTTCGAACTATTAGCTAATATGCCCGAAGCTTTGAACTATTGTAAATTTTTCAAATGTAAAGTGTTACATGACGGGAAACTTTCTGATCCTTTTGAGTCCGTGTCAGTTGTGCGCCAATGTTTGCTGCCACCAATCTGATAGTACTGGACGATGTGCTCAGCAGAGCTCTAGACTTTACAAATCATTGCTTTCAATGGACATTCAGCGAAGATGCCATCACCTCCCTTGTCCTGAGGAATTTTTGAAGTATTCCACAGCGGATCCATATTATACACCTCTAGTGCTTTTACGCTACTTAATTTTTGTAAGATTTTCGTTCGAGTAGGGCCAACAATAATTGGTATGAGTTTGAAAATTTTCAGATTTTTCTTATTATTGCGTGTTTCAATAAGAGCACTTAGCTTAAAGTAATAAGAATACGGCATTTGCATTTTCTATCAGGTTGGCAGCTCTATTGTGAAAAGTTAATATAAAACATTACAGATTCACATAGTAAAAAAGTGGCGCGAAATTCGAACTCAATTCAGATACTCTTATTGGGCACCCTTGTTTGTCATATACGAAATATTTTATTTACATTTGAACACTTAATTTTTTAAAACTTTTTTTATGTTTTTACATTTTCTCATAAATATCAAGTCATTCCTTTGTTTATTTAGATACTTACATTTATTCACTACGGTCACAACACAAATAATTTATAATGTACGAAATTAATTCGAAATTAAAAAGAAATGAGAGTTCAGTTATAACCGCCAAAAATGCCGCACTTGCAACTCCGCGAGTGTAGAAGTCAAATTATGGACTGGAACGCGATCATCTAAAGTATCTTATATTTGTAGGATTTTTCTTTTATTTAGCGTAAGTTTTGTTTGCATATTTTTCAGATTTTTTTTTGCTGTGGTTGTTGTTATTGTGATACTGCTGATCTCCGGGTACAATATATCTTTTGCTATAAATTCTATTATCAGCAGCTTATCTGGACTTTTATCAATTTACGTTTGCTTGTCAAGTAATACGTCAGCGACTCTTTTATTTAGAGGTCTTTAGAAACATAGTCGGTTTCGGTAAGGTTAGCGCCTTCTAAGAAAAATAATTCAGTGGAACTAAGAGTTTATCGTAGCTCTCGGGTAGAAAGGCCCTAACTAATTTTTTCCTCGAAAGGTCTAAGTTAAAAACGCATGCGAAATCCCTTCCCTAATCCACCAGGAAGGCGAGTATATAAGGAAAAGAATGGAAGGGAAAAATCCTTGTTTATACTTGTGTGCATGATTCTGATGATGACGTCATATTATACATAATCACAGAGGCCATAATTATGATACATAAAACTTTCATTTAATTTCATAATTTTATTTTATGGCAATCTGTGAGCTGAATGATGTTCTTATAAGTTCACAAATCGAATTAATATCAAACTAATAAGCCCATCTAGCGTGTGGCTTTACTTTAGATGTACGGGGCCCCACCCACTCACAGTACGGCCCTGGTCAAAGGGAGAAATAAAATAAAAATGCGTAACAAATTATGAAAAACTTTATCATAATTTTTGTTTACTGCAGTATCTTTAGATATCTTGGTATGCCATTAGAATTTTTAAAAACTAAGCCAATGGTTATCGTGTAAAAGATACTATATATGCGTTTACTATGCACGTTGTACTTTAAGAAAACAATCGGGATACTTCCGGTTTTATTAAATTGAGAATTGAAATTGTTAAGCTAGATATCTTAAGTTTTTCTATACCTTTAGATTTTTTGAAGGTATTCCGAGTTTGTCGACATACTCGTATATCACTCATTTCAACATTTTTCAAATTTTTCCACTCGATCCTGTCAACATTTTTCTGTATATCGAGGGTAGTTTCAACAACGTGTTCTCTAGTTCCATTCATACTGCTCTAAATCGTGTGGAAACGGAAACATGCGACAAACCTTTTATCGTACTCATCCCGGAAAACAGGACAGTTTGGTCTGAGCCAGCGGCGTCACAACCGGGGGGTAACCCCCCCAGAAATTTTGACAATGAAAATGAATATATTTCCCCCCTACTCGGAAATAAGTTATATAATAATTCGATCAACATTTTAAAGACTCAGCAAATCTTTTTATTAATGTGATTATCTCACATCTTGAGTCTATCGAAATGTGACAAAATGAACATTTAGAAAAGAGTACTAAGCTTACGCAAAGTATAAAGTTAAATCGACTCAGCAGAAGTAAATTTTCATATCGAATCGAAAAATATCGATATCAATAGTACCGACCGTTTCTAGTATCGACGATATTAGTCGAGATAAGAGATGCATACTCAATAGGAGCATACACATGATCAAACTGCACTGATAATGATGATAATTCATTTGACCTTGATGCTTTAGGGTTGTTAGAAAATATAATTCTTGATGCATACTAAGGAAATGTACCAGATGATCTTGAACTGCGCAACCTCCGTCCTCAACTCCAAATATTGAAAAACATGCCTGGCAACAAACCAACGTGCTGCGCTGAAATCGCTGACTAACTTCATCTGACACAACGAAACACATTCTAGATCAAGTTTATCGACTCGTTAATTTAATAATGACAGTGCCAGGTTCAATTTCTTTTAACTTTCTGCAATGGTTTCCATATATTTTAGACTTTTTCAGTTTTTTCAACTGTTTCAACAATTTTCAACCTCTTTGAACCTTATTAAATTATTTTCGACTTTTTCCACTTTTTCAACCTTTTCAACGTCTTTTTAACATTTATTTGGAAATTACTTTCAGTGCAGTGTAGGGTATGTGAGTTTTGGCCTGGCCGAAGATAACACCTTTACTAGTTTTTCCTAGTTCTTTTTTTTTTTTTTAAACTTCTTTCTATTTATTGAATCTTCTCTTTAGAGACTAACAATATAACAATAAGTTTTAAAATCTTATACTAAGTAACATTATTATAGATTAATATTATGTATGATTAATATATAATTTAATAATGAACTCGTCTCCAGAAACAAAAAGCAGGGACTTATTTATTTATTCAACATTACTGAGCTTATAAGCCCTCATAAATTGCGAAAGTATGTAAAATAATACATATAAGTAAATAGAATATTTCCAAACTAACGGCTGACCTCGTCTGGTCGGTAGAATGAATAAAAGCTGTAGTGACTTAAGTGTCCGCGCTAACGGCTGACCTCATCTGGTCTGGTAGATGCCTGAAAGCAGCAGTTATTTAAATATTTTCACTCTAATGCTAGCCGAGACGAACTAGGTCTCTTGTTGCTGCACTCTCCAATTCATCGGACAGCGGCTGAGACGAACTAGGTCTCGTGCACACGTCCTCATCGGAAGAGGAGCTGGCTGCGATGAATTGCCGAGGTCGGATTGTATTGGAGGACTGTGCCCGAGACGAACTAGGTCCCGGGCATCTGCTTCACGATGATTGCACGATGACGTTAGCGCTAATAAGTTCGGTTCGGTGCTGTGCAGTATGCACAACTTCCATAGAAGGACGATCCTCTCTTTTCAGTCTGGAGTGATTCTCTATGTTTATTAAATTACGAGCCAATGGGTTAGGATGATGCATCAACCTTATGGCGTAAGTTTGTTTATTTTTATTTATTTCATCTTTTACCAATGGGATGCATAGATCTCGGTGAATAATTTCATTCCTTATTTACCATGGTGCACCTGTAATTATTCTTAATATTTTGGACTGAGCCCTTTGTATTAGTTCTATGTTTGAAGAGCTGGCGTTACCCCAAAGTTGAACACCATATAACCAAATTGGCTTAAAAATTGTTTTGTATAAAAGGATTTTATATTCAAGCTTCAAAGGGGAATGATGATTAATTAGCCAGTGAAAACTGGAGGTTTTTAACTTTAACTGAGTTATTTTGGCTTCCATGTGCCTACGCCATGTAAGTCGTCGATCTAATTGAATACCTAGATATGTTACAATTTCACTTTGTGGGACTGAAGTATTATTTAGAACAATTGGAGGGCATTCACCATGCCTAAGGGTAAAAGTAACTTGCTTACATTTTTGCTCATTTATTTTTATGCGCCATATCGACAACCATTCTTCTATTGATTTTATATGAAGCTGGAGCTTTCAAGAAGCTTCTAATGGGCAACGGTTACAACTTAAAACTGCAGTATCATCTGCGAATGTTGAAATGGTCGTGTTAGCATTAATTGGTAAGTCTGAGGTATACAATACATATAGAAACGGTCCTAGTACGCTACCTTGAGGGACACCTGCTCTTATTATATTTTATATATCTTAGTTCTTAATGTCGATATCTTTTTGTATTATTTATGCTTTAATTTGCTAAAAAGTAAATAATTAGAAACATTTACAAAATCAAGTCTCAAAACAGGCTGTAGTCTAAATTCTTTTAGCTTCACAAAATGACTTTCATTATTTTTAACTATGTTTGTCCGCATTTTTGCTTGTTCTCAATTTTATTTAGGTTATTTCATGCAAAACGGGGAAAAAAACGAAATATGTACATATATTGACAAAGTCGAATTATATTGGAAAAGTCGAATAATGTTAGTGTAATTAAAATATATCGAAAAACGCAGATCATTTTGTCCACGCGAAAGTACAAGGTACCTATTGTCGATATACCAAAATTTGCGTGTATCAGACTGCACGGTGGGCTTTAACCAACTTTAAATAAAAGTGTGAGTTGCTACAAAAAAAATATATCGAAAAACCCAGATCATTTTGTCCACGCGAAAGTACAAGGTACCTATTGTCGATATACCAAAATTTGCGTGTATCAGACTGCACGGTGGGCTTTAACCAACTTTAAATAAAAGTGTGAGTTGCTACAAAAACTTTAATTGGGGATTATTAGGGGTGTAGTTTGGAGTCGATATATGAAAAACATAAGAAATCCTTAGAGCTTTTTTTTGAATCCATATTTATTGTTTTTCAATGTAAAACGTACGTATGAAATTTAAAAAGTTTCCGATTTTGTTCAGGTTAAAGTGCTTTATTATATAGAACCACAGCACCAATTTCAACTCTCTAAGTGGTCGTAATCCTGAGAAAGAGCCATATTTTGACCTGAAAATAGCCGTATTTGGACCGTTTTAAAAATTTTAGTTCTAAAAGCCCACAAATTTAAGTTTAAAGTTAAGGATATAATTTTTTTTTGTTAAGTCATTTACTGTACACAAAAAATAATTTTAAGCTTCTAGACCTTAAGACCTTTATTTCCGACCAGATTAAGTGAAAAAGCCTTAGAAAAATATGACAACTTTGCAAATTGTGCCCCATATCGAAATCTTACTCATAATACTTAAATTATACTTTAAAATTCTTATACACTTCAAAATGAGATATCACTCAGTGAAAATGGTTAACCAGGTTCAGAGATATTAGATATTGAATTCGGTTGTTTTCGCAAAAATTTAGTTTTTTTAAACTTTGACCGTACAGTACTCGGGACTCCGACTATTTAGGGAGCTGAAATTTGTGCTGTGGGGTTAACCTTCAATGTTCTTTGATGTGTCAAAATTTGATGTTTTTTTAAATTTTATACGTGAGTTGCACGTATTTCATATATTGACTATAAATAACATCCCAAATGTTTTTCAAAATTTTTGTAGTAACTCAACTTGTCATTTAAACTTGGTCACTGAGGATAAATTCAAATATCGTGGAAGGTAAAATAATGTTATGACTTTATAGCTCCTTCAAAACGCTTTGAAGTATTCTCAATACTTTCTACCCCATATACACCAGAACCCCGATTCGCGTCATTAATAGGGACCGGTGAAATGCGACCGAAGCGTACCTCAGTTGAACAGCTCATGGGCGTCGCAACCGGGGGACAGGGAGAGCAGTTATCCCTCAGAAATTTTGACTCCTACTCCCAAATAAGTTATATCATAATTCGATCAACATTTTTAGGACTCAGCAAATCTTTTTATTAATGTGATTATCTCACATCTTCAGTCTATCGAAATGTGACAAAATGAACATTTAAAAAAAGTAGCTTCAAGCAATTTTTCCATTAGTTTTTGAGTGTAAGATTTAGTCACAAACAACGCATAAAGTAAAATCGACTCAGCAGATGTAAATTGGCATATCGAGTCGAAAAATATCGATATCAATAGTATTGACCATTTCTAGTATCGACGATATTAGTCGAGATAAGAGATGCATACCCAATAGGAGCATACACATGATCAAACTGCACTGATAATGATGATAATTCATTTGACCTTGATGCTTTAGGGTTGTTAGAAAATATAATTCTTGATGCATACTAAGGAAATGTACCAGATGATCTTGAACTGCGCAACCTCCGTCCTCAACTCCAAATATTGAAAAACATGCCTGGCAACAAACCAACGTGCTGCGCTGAAATCGCTGACTAACTTCATCTGACACAACGAAACACCTTCTAGATCAAGTTTATCGACTCGTCAATTTAATAATAACAGTGCCAGGTTGAGTAGCTTCTTGCTTCTGTAGCGCTTTGCGACGGTTAAAGACTTATCTTCGTTTACAAATTACCCAAAAACGTCATACCCATACAACGCTCCTTCATGTTTATAAGGAAAAAACTGGATCCTTAGATTCGTGAAGGGTTATGAAAGAGTTCATCTCGCGAAGAAATCGGAAAGCCACTGTTGGAAACATTTGAACAATACTTACTGACCAAATCCATTTCAAACCCTGCAATCGGACTAACTTCAAATCTCGGAATTGGTTACCGCTTTTTCGCTGACTATACTTCTGTGGGTTTTGAATGTTTTGTTTGTTTGACTTTGTGAGCAAAAAAGTTATATGTGCGTACAATGTTTTTATATATTTTCCATGATAAAAAGTTATTACGAAAATAACAGTAAAACAAAAGTATGCAGAATGCAAGCACGATTTGCAAAAATTAATTTGGAATGTTGCTTTTGTTATTTGCTTTGAAAACAGTACCGTAGAGTGACTTGGCAATAATGACAAAAAAAATTGACATTTTGATTTTGGAAAAAAAACTTCCTGACCTCAAATGTCTGTGCACATTAAACTCATGGCATTTCTCTCTCATATTAATACACATCCACAGTAAAATTTTAAGCGCAAAAATATCTGGGGTTTTTGAGAAATCAGCCTTGTTTTTTTTCATAAAAAGCGCTATAACTCCGTCAATTTTCAACAATTTTCAAAATTTCTTAAAGATTCTGGCAGAGAATCAGAAGTTCTATTGGAATCAAGACATTAAAAAATTAATTATTTTGATTTGGATGAAAATGCGACTATTTTGAAAAAATTTTCAGCGGTTTTTCAAGTTTTCACACTAAAACTTTAAATTGCCATAACTTCGTAAAAAATGTTTTTCAAGCAAATCGGGGGAATACGTGTTCCCTTATTTCCTTTGGAAAATAGCACATATAATCGGCAACCAATTCTGAGATTTGAAGTCAGTCCGACTGCATGGTTTGAAATGGATTTGGTCTACTTTATCTTTAATTAATGGAAATTTCAACGAATAAAAAAAAATCTTCATACAAAATTCTCTTTATGTTCGGTTCTAAAGTATAGAATAAGTCCTATTTTTTTCAGAAAAATTTATCGACCTTTTTTATTTGAGTTTGCCCCGCCATGAAAAATTTCGTTGCGACGCCCCTGGTCTGAGCTGGGGAACAGCTTCATATCCAGATCAGTTTCAAGGGGTACACCTCAGGTTGGAGCTATTTCTTTTTTACTTTGGCTTCTTGTCATAGATGATTTAATTAAAGTCATAACCCAACAGGGAGTAAAAGTCGTTGCATACGCTGACGATCTACTTTTAATGGTTTTGGAGTAAAGATTTGAACTGGGGAAATTTTCAAAATTCTAGCACATTGAGATACAGTGGCTCACAGCCTAGTTGATGCAGTGAATACTTTTATCTTCAAAGCTCTGTAACTTTAGAACTAAGTGGAATATGAAAAAAATTTTGATATCATTTGAAAGAATGAAAATTGTAGTTTAAAAGAAATGTTTATTTATTGAAAAAAAATATTACCTAGAATTTTTATAATAGAAAATCTAAATAACCTACTAAATTTCATGTCACAGCTTATTTGATGCAGATATGTATAAATTGAAAAAACATTGTTTTAAACAACGATTTTAGAATTTTAAATATGTAGTGTGGTAGCCTTTTTGGTCAACTATAGCTTAAAAACGGTTTCGCTTCAAAGCAGAAAATTTTTTATTGGTATCTGGCGAATTATAGCGCCACCAAATTTTAAGTGCCTTTTTTAGGTCGTTTTTGTTTGAAACGTAATGTATTCGGATATTTTTCTTTAAAATCGCTCATAAGTAAATTTACAAACACATTTAGGTCAGGTGACTATGCTGGTGGTGCCATCAAATAAAGGTATGTACTTGTATATTGACCAGAATTGAACTGTGACATAAAATTTAGTAGTTTTTTTTCGATTTTCTATTATAAAAATTCCAGCTATTATTTTTTTACAATAAATAAAGATTTTTTTAAACTAAAATTTTTGTTCTTTCAAATAATATCAAAATTTTTTTTAATGTTCTATTTAGTTTCAAGGTTACAGAGCATTGAAATTAAAAGTATTCACTGCATCAAATAAGCTGTGGGCCACTGTATATTTCCGACCATTTTGCCGCCCCTTCCACTCCCCTAGGTACGCTACTGTCTACACCCCTCCCCAATGATATGTCACTTGAAAACATTTTGAAAGTTGGGCCCCCAATATTCTTTAGAAGTTTCCGCCTCTGAACAAGAGACTCATAAGCTTGCGAATAATTTCGTTTACAAACCGGAAGAGATCATCTGAAACCGGATATGTAGTAATTTTTGCTGTTGTTGGTTCTTTGGAAAAAAAAATGAAATATGTGAAGAATTAGTTAGTATTTCGAAAACAATGTCTGCAAATTTTTTTTTTTTTGTTCCATGGTGAAGTGAATATATTTTGATTTTTGAAATTCGGATAAACTAAAAAATTTTGTTTTTTTATATAAAAAAATTTATTGTTTTTTATTTTATTTAAAATTTGCACAAAAAAAGCAATCCAAAAAAATTTCATAAATTTTTTTATTATTTTTTGATATATGTATATACATACATACATATGTATATTTTATATGTGCAAGCATAAACTCTAAAAAAAAAATAAAATAAAACTTTTTCGAAAGACCAATCAATTCCTAACACTTAATGATCTAACTAACAGTGTTTTTCATAGAGATTAGAAATATTTTTAAAATTCTTTTATTTTTTATAAGTTTTGAAATGTTGTAGTGTAAGTGGTTTGACTAATGCAAAATGTTTTATGGAAGGTTATGAACTAGTCCACTACTGCACCGACAATACGATTTTTTTTTAATATAACAAATGTATATTTGATATAGATGAATCAAATATTTATTTGAGTCAAACATATGTTCTTTGATTCAAATAGTAGTAAATCGTGTTTGTAGCATATTATGTTTATAGCATTTTATGTTTGACTTAATCAATATTTAATTGCTCTATATCATATATAAACTGCTATATATTCAATCAAATCGTTTTCTCTGTGTACCCATAAAAAAATATCAGCGAAATGCGAGACCTCAAGGTTCAGCTACTATTGTTTTGGCAAACAATGCCCCACATACATACATATATATACTATACTATATATATACTATATGCATGTATGTGTATATCGCTCTTATAAAAGTTGAAAGTTCAATAAAAAATTTTTTTTTGTTGTATCAAAACATGCATACAAGCAGTTTTTTTTTCATTGAAAAAAACCGTTATAATTATTACTTTAATCAATTGTGTTCTGCCATTGAGTAAAAAGCAAATACTTTTGGCATTGAGCCAAAGTTTTTGAATATTTTTCCAGAAGTCAATTTAAACACAAAGGTTAATTTTACTATAAAATGTACAATTTTCCTTGCTTACATCTTCGTAGTGTAGTATCCACACACAAAAATTAAGTAATCCCTGCTGCGGCTGCTCTGCTCTGCTTGCTGCTGCCTCAACGTCGTGAGTCTGTTACGTATTTAAGATACTGTTCTTTGACATTTTCATATTTTTTTTATCTGTAAATTGTTCGATTTATTTCTCGATTTAATTTTTGTACTATTTATTTTTTCGTTTATTACAAAATCAAAGAAAAAACACGAAAAACTCGTCACTACTTATTAAAAATTTTTTTTTTTTGTTTTTTAATTTTTTTTTATTGAAATTCTAAAACTTTTTCTATTTTCTTTAATTTTTTTTTCTTCTTGCTTTCTTACTTTTTAATTTAATTTAATTTCTATTACTTTTAATTTTCTTTAATTTGCTAAATATTTATTAATTTATTAATGCATATGACTTATTTATTTGTATATTTAATTATTTAATAATTTATTTATATATGTATTTATTTACGATGCTTCGCTTATACATAATAACAACAACAATAAGCCGTAGCCGTAGGAAAAGCACTAAATGATACATTTTTCGCTTGGTTTTCGTGAATTTCCTGCACTGTCGTCGTTGCGTTGACGGTAATCGAAGTTACACTCGCTTCGCGACGTAGAAAAATCGAAAAAAGGAGCACCGCCGTGCAAGTGCGCATAGCCGGGGTAGTCGTTCAAGCGTAGTTAACGGTAAATTTCGAGCACAAGTCGTCGTCGTTTGGTGAAGAGTGTTTTATCCAAGAAAAGCGAAACGATACTGAGCACACGGAAACACCAACAACAGTAAAAAAATTGATGATTAATGTAAGAAAAAGCCTTTAAAAGAGAATTGGAGAATTTGGGGAAAAAGCTTACTGCCGAGTCTTTGTATCTACATATAATTGCAAATTAGAGTTCGCAAAAATATAAAAAAAACAACATGTTCTTGAATATTTCGGAAGCATTTATGTTTGACAATTTATAAATTTAGGAGATAGTACAAAAATCATTTGGTAGTTTTACCGGTCAATAGCACATTATTTGGAAAAAAATAACAGTTTTTCGAAAAAAATCTGTAAAATTATAGAAAAATCGTTACATCACGAAAAGTATTTTTTTTAAAAGCTATATTTCGACTTCCGACGGCTATATCTTCAAAACTAAGTCCTTGTCCCAACTTTTGATATTTACCCTTCCACATCACCTCGTCCCCATCCGTCAGGGGTCTCATAACTTAGGCATTTATAAAAACTCCTTTTCGGCCTCTTAAATCCTGGATAACCTATCATATTTGTAATATTTACGTTGATTCGACTAACACTTCCTCAAGTTCAATCCTGGTGGGTTGATGATAAATATTTTTGCATGGCTTTCATTTTATTTTATGATAAGCGACTTATTTTAGAGATCAAGTTACACACATAGTGTTATTGATCAAAAAACATAATAAATATAAAAACTTGCCCCGCTTTGGCAAGTAATAGATTAAAATATTTCAGGCAGCCATTCTTTATAGGTATTCCTCAAGGAACTAAATAAAGTTCACCTGAGTGAAATCAAAAGATTGGCTGTAACAACAGGCACCTTCATTTTAGACGTGCACTACAATGAAAGAATTTACTATTAAGACTGTACCAGAGAGTTTGCGGTAACACTATGGACCGCTGTGAGGCTATGTTAAAAGCCGCTACCCAAACCTAACATAACCTAGTAGACACTATAAAATTAAAGAATTTTACCTATAATAAAGAAAACTGAAAAATCTAAATTAAATGTTTAGTCACTAAACTTTAGTGCAAGAGACTCAAGTTCAACTTTTGTGTTCGCCACAGGAAGTTTTCCACAAGTTGTGCAAACATCCTTTGTCGTTCGATGTTTTTTGCATCAAGTATGTATGCGCAAATCTTTATTTGTCTCTTTTTTTTAGCAAAAATCACGTAACAGTTAACAAATGCCATGTTCAACATACCAAAGAACATACAGATTGGCCACCTATTCGTAGTCTTTCATGAGCACGACATGACGCTATACATTTGATCGAGTGTGTCGACGCCACCCTTTGTTTTATTATAAAAATTAAGCATATTCGACATCTTATTAGATACATCAATCGTCCCCCCTGTTCATCACAGGAACATAAAAAATAGACAATTTTGTTGCTCTTTGGCAGGTACGAAAGCGGTGTCAACTCGTTATCGTAACATCATTGATGAGCCAATTTTTCTTTTTTTTTTCTTATCTTCATTTCCTTTGTAATTTCAGCTTTATTGGAACGCAATGTCCAGCTTAAGTTAGTTTACATGGGTGTTCAAGCCGCGATTTTGTGAGCGGATTGGAAGTGAACAAATTCTCCATGGTAATGTTTCGATTGGAATCATGTACACATTTAGAGACTTTTTTATGCGAAACCCACCAAGTGGGTATTATTAGCGTTGGTACCTTTACCCAAATATAACATTGCATCCACGACATATGCAGTTGGTTCCACTATCGCACATCATTATGGTTTTCAATCTGTATTTAGCTGGCTTACTTGGGATGCACTATATTCGGAACAGGCAATTCCCGCGAAAAGCCAAAAGTTCAGGTAGAGCCAGGGCTGCCAAGTTGAAAATATGGCCTTCAAAAGCCAAAATATTTGTTTAAGTGGAAAATTTGTAAAAATGTGTTCCAACTTATAGTTTGCTTAAAATTTGTTGTAAATAAAAGAGAAATAAAGGAATATATCTCGTCTGAAAAAATGAAAATATGGCAACTTATTAGCTGTCAAATATAGTCCACAACTTTTGAAGTTCTAAGCACAATTGGACCGAGATGTGATAGCGAGAAAAAATAAAACGAGACAACGTGATTTTTCCTATACGTTAGAGCAAGATACACAATAGAACTTCCAATGCGCATGTTATCTCGTTTTGTATTATTCTCGCCATCGCATCTCGTTCCAATTGTGTTTAGAATTTGAAACATCAACGAAAGAGGATAAATTTATCATCTTTGCATCAACTTGTTGTTCGTTTTATGTTGAAAAAGCTTTTAATCTTACCTCGAATTTTTAAAACATATGCTTCATATTTTTTTATAATAATAGAATAGACTACAGCTTTTAGCTTTCTTAGCAATTTTCCTTGGAATGGCTACAATTAGCTACAATTTAGCATCCCTATTTTCATGAATTTTAAAAAAGCTTTCAAGATTGTTTTCATAAGCACTGAAGTTACATTTAAAGGAACCTTCAAAAAGCTCCATCAATTTATGAAAATGCTCAGAGGTATTTTGGGGATTTTGTTTGAGAGAGATTGAGAGATTTGCCCATCTCAGCCATTTTTTCCCCATCCAGCACTTCAAAAATTTTTTGACCGCCGGCATTTTATATAAAACAAAAACTTTTTAACGCATATTTTCTTTAATTTAAACTACGACTATGTTTAGAAAATCAAATTTTTTTCTCACTACATTTTTACACCACAGCAGCTGAAAGTTTGAACAAAATATTGAGCAAAATAATGATTTTAAGTTCAGCATCTATTTTTTTAAGAACCACTGTAGTTACTTGTTAATTTTGAATTACATCTGATAGCATAACTATTAAAGGATATTATGCAAAATAATAATTAAAAACAACCTTCATTTGTGGCTGTGATGCCAAAGCGACTGACCAAGGACGATACAACTTTTACTAAACATATTACTTTTTCTGATCCGCCTTGGGGCGTTCATCCGCTAATAGAAGGTTGCCCACTATATATGAACACCCTGTATTTGGTAATAGCCAAAACGTACATATGTCACAAATTATCAAGTTAAATTGAACCATTAGTAAAGAAACATACACTAGTTTACAAAATGATTTTTTTTATTTGTTCCATTGATAAGAAGTTACTTTTCTTATGTACTTTTTCCTGTTGAATTCGGAAATGAAAATAAAAATTTTTTGAATGGCAGTTTTCGAGATATTGTGGATTTTTCATTTTTTCGACCTTCTTTCACTTTAAAATTCATATCTTGAGCTCTAAATGTCCAATTTAATCGTGGTTAGCATCAAATTAAAGGTATTAAAATGATAAAGAAACGTGATTATTTATATATATCTATATCTATAAAAGTCAATTTCCGTTCGTTGTCCGTCTATAACTTCAAAACTACTGCACGGATCGCCTTGAAACTTTGCACAGTGATTGAGCGCGTGCCTCTAAAGGATATAGGCATGTTTTTTTTTATTTAGGGTGCATATTTAGGGTGGCTCTCATACAAAAATACCTATAAAAGTCAATTTCTGTTTGTTGTCCGTCTATAACTTCAAAACTACTGCACGGATCGCCTTGAAACTTTGCATAGTGATTGAGCGCGTGCCTCTAAAGGTTATAGGCATGTTTTTTTTTAAAAAATGGGCAATTTAGGGTGGCCCTCATACAAAAATACCTATAAAAGTCAATTTCTGTTCGTTGTCCGTCTATAACTTCAAAACTACTGCACGAATCGCCTTGAAACTTTGCACAGTGATTGAGCGCGTGCCTCTAAAGGTTATAGGCAAGGTTTTTTTTATTTAGGGTGCATATTTAGGGTGGCTCTCATACAAAAATATTTTAAAAACAGCATTTTCACAAAGGCTACTTAATCGATTCACATGAAATTTACACCACGTGTCTTTTATATTAAGTGGACTAGCTAAGGTTATAAAACTTTAATTTAAGATGCATATTAAGGGTGGCCCTCATACAAAAATATTTTAAAAATAGCATTTTCACAGAGACCACTTAATTGATTCACATGGAATTTACACCACGTGGCTTCTATAGTAAGAGGCATATTTTAAGCTACAAAACTTTTGCATAGGGTGGATATTTAGGGTGGCCCTCATACAAACATATTTTTAAAATATAATTTTCACAAAGACCGGTCAAACGATTCACATGGAAAGTACACCACGTATCTTTTATATTAAGAGGCATGGCTTAGGTTATAAGAATTTTATTTAGGGTGGCCCTTATACAAAAATTTTTTTAAATTGCTTTTTCACAAAGACCACTAAATCGATTCACATGGAATTTACACCAGGTATCTTTTATATTAAGCTATTTTATGTAGGATACATATTTAGGGTGGCCCTCATATACAAACATATTTTAAAAATAGAATTTTCACAAAGACCACTTAATTGATTACGCATGTTTTTTTTTTGAAAAAATTGCTATTATGTTTAGAGGCACATACTTAGGGTGGCCCACATACAAAAATACTTTTAAATAAAATTTTCACGAAGATTTCATAATTGTTTTTTCAATGTTTCTAATGGTCTATGGAAGGTTTTTGCAAAATTTGGTTTAGAAAAATAGGCAGTGATACGCCCCCTAAAATCGAATTAATCATATCTCATCCAGTACTGGATGCTGATGAATATGACTTGATATACAAAGTACGGGCAAAAGTAAGTTTCACTGGAAAAATGGGCTGTTTCGCTTATACATTCTGTCGTTTGAGTTTATACAACATCCGGAACACCTACCGCAGAGGGCAGGACAACGTCTGCCGGGACAGCTAGTATAATATATATTTCATTGAGTAATTGGTTCAAAAGATATCCATGGAAATAGGCCAGATTTTAAAAAAAATCAAATTTTACACTTGATTCTGTGGCCATGGAAAAATAGAAATAAAATAAAAAAAAATAATAATCATGCTCGATACTGATACTTTTACGCAAAAATTACGATATAACAAAAGAAAATCGACCATCAAATGACAACGTTGTAGCGATTGAATGAGAGAATCCAATGCCTCATTTTCTGAATATATTAATTTTTTCGACAATTTGTTGAGAACAATCGATATAAAAAAATTTTTTGTTTTTGTTCCTCTGATGAGAGGATACTTTTCTGATGTGCTTTTTCGCGCTGAATTCGGAAATGAAAATAATTTTTTTTTTATGGTACCGTTTTTGAGATATTGTGGTTTTTTAATTTGTTCGACCTCTTTTCACTTTAAAATTCATATCTCGAGCTAGCAATGCTCAATTTAAACGTTTTTGATACCAAATGAAAAGTATTAAAATGGCAAACAAACTTGTATACTTAAATCTTTACGTCCATAATTGGTTCAGAAGATATAGATGAAAACAGGCCAGATGTTTATAAAAATCAAATTTTGCAGTGTACTTGTGGCCACGAAAAAATAGAAATCGGTGAAAAACTTCAAATTTTATTTCGTCTACGTAAAGCTGATACTATTACAAAAAAAAAATCTAAACAAAAAAAAATTTATTGTAAAATGACAAAGTTGGAACCGAATTAATGAATAATTCCAAGTCCATATTTTCTTAATAAACTAATTTTTTCGACAATTTGTTGAGTTTAATCTCTATGATTTTTGCTGTTTCAGTATTATCAGAATAAGTTCGTTTAAAACTTCTGATAGCTTAGAATGAACCGGTAATTGTGGAAAGGAAACTAGGTCGAAAAACTTACATTTATAGTTTTTCGTGGCCACAGAATCAACTGTAAAGCTTTTTTTTTAAAAAATCTGGTAGTCAATATTTTTTCAATTGGTCATCCAATAAAAAATTCTCTTATATACGTTTGTTTGCCATTTTAATGCCTTTATTTTGGTATCAAAAATGATTAAATTGAACATTGGTAGCTCGAGATATGAATTTTAAAGTGAAAAGAGGTCGAACAAATTAAAAAACCACAATATCTCAAAAACGGTACCATAAAAAAAAATGTATTTTCATTTCCGAATTCAGCGCAAAAAAACACATAGAAAAGTATCCTTTTTCATTTCCGAATTCAGTGCAAAAAAGCACTTAAGAAAAGTATCCTCTCATCAAAGGAACAAAAACAAAATTTTTTTTGTGTCGATTGTTCTCAACAAATTGTCGAAAAAATTAATATATTCAGAAAATGTGGCATTGGATTCCCTCATTCAATCGCTTCTATCGTTGTCATTTTATGGTCGCTTTTCTTTTGATATATCTTAATTTTTGCGTAAAAGTATCAGCTCAACGAGCATGAAACATAATTATTTTTGTTTATTTTATTTCTATTTTCCATGGCCACAGAATCAAGTGTAAAATTTGATTTTTTTAAAAATCTGGCCTATTTTCATCGATATCTTTTGAACCGAATACTCAATGAAATATATATTTAATCACGTTTCTTTTTCATTTTAATACCTTTAATTTGGTGCTAAGCGCGATGAAATTGGACGTTTAGAGCTCAAGATATGAATTTTAAGGTGAAAGAAGGTCGAAAAAATGAAAAAACTACAATATCTCGAAAACTGTGCCATTCAAAAAATTTTTATTTTCATTTCCGAATTCAGCAGGAAAAAGTACAAAAGAAAAGTAACTTTTTATCAATGGAACATTTTGAGTGTAAGCTAGTGTTATTTGTGGTGTTGCCAGCCACATATTTTTGAAATTGGCGTGTTCTCCATATGGTTTAAGAAAGTTGATTTTAGCGACTGATCATTTAATAAATAATTAAACATTATTTATTTTTCAACAAACATGACAAAGATAACAAATGGAACAATTTTAACCTGGTAATTGGTGATATGTTTCGGCTATTACCAATAGCCTCATCAGACCAGTTTCGTTAATTCTGTACATGGACTCGAACCCCTGACCGTTCATTTATTGCAATTGCATATTTTGCGACGGCCGCTCTAACACTTGAGCTACTGAGGCACTGCCCATGAGGTGTACAGAGTGTTATCTTTTGTCACTTTCTCGCTTGTTGCCATAGCCGTTAGACCGTCGGCCTAAAGTCATGCTATGATTTATTTTTCGAAATTGTGGTGTTGATTAAATATTGTTTAATTGTAAAATAATCAGTCGCTAGTGTTATTTGTGTTTTTGGAACAATATAAAATTTAACATGTATTTTACAGAGCTGTTTTTTCAGTGGTTTTAGTGCAAAAAAACAAAAAAAAATTACAATCGCAAAATGCATAAAAGTAACAAAAATTGGACAACGAGCTGCTTATACTAGTTTCCATGATGCTACGTCACTTCATCAGTAAGCTTTGTTAGCCGACGTTTAATAGTCTGCAAGCACACTATATATTATCTTCTGCAATGACTAGTTGAGAATCATAGCAAAACATAAAACACAGTACACACACACATCCTTTCCTCCTTCGCATGCAATTGCTTTTGTAGCTTTTTTGATATTACACATTTCTTGACGAGCGCATTTGTTGTCGTGTCATGTTTGCTAAGAAAAAGCATTAATCGATTTGTTCATACATATACAGGAATATTGGTCTTTGCTAATGACTGCAAGTTCCACTAATATTATTTTTAACTGTAATGAATAATCATTATTAATTATAACTTGTAGATAAAAGGAATTTATCTATAGTATGTAAAAAGCTAAATAAAATTAAACGCAAAATTTTTGAAAAAAGAAAGTATATTTATATAATGTAAGTATATTTTCGTTTAACTTGTCAATACTTATCTTACATCGTAACATTCTACATTTGCTTTATAGCTTTATTATAAATATTAATCGTAATATTTTTATAGTAATATATATTTTACATAAATCAAATTAAAATTAATGTAAACTTCATTCGAGTTGCGCATATATTATGCAACACTTTACAACTTTACTTTTAATACATATGCATTTTAGTTAACTTGAAATATTTACCATATCATCTTCAGTTTACTTATAAGAACTTTTTTTATTAGACAATGTTTGTCTTGTAATTAAAACCGAATTGCGAATATAACTTTGATTCGGTTGCATTTCCCTAGTCTTCATTTTTAAAAATTAAAATATAAAGTATTCAATTAAGCATGTTGTCATATAATTTGCTTTCACCGAAATTTGCAATATAAAAAACGTGCATATTTTGATCATAAGTTCTTTCATTTAGCTTAAAGTAGTTTTAGATCTATGTTAATTGGAAAAGTATAATATAAAAAGTAAATATATAAAATTTGTTAATTTAAAATACGTTATTTGCTTAGTTACGTACTATATACACTTGTGCTCAATACATTAAGTCATTCGTATACTACGTACCATTTTTGTTAAAATTTATTTATTAATTTTTTTTTCTGATTCTGATATTATTAGTTTTTATAATCTTGCTATGTAAGCATCAACTTACGGCAAAAAATCAAAATAAATGTTTTGGGTTTATACCGAAAATTGCAAAAACCTCAATAAAGGTCATATCGCTCATTTACTTCAAGAGTGGTATAACTCAAAAAACGTGATTTTTGAGTTAATGATGCAGACCCATTTCATGTTTTATTTTGTGTCAAAAACTCAAAAAGATATCTTGTAAGCTCGCCTTGTGAGAATAGTTTATGTAAACATACTTTTTTGAATTCTCATATAAAAAGTAACTTATTGAAAACTTTAAATGCGTTTTTCTCCCACTTTGTGTTTTTTGAGTTATGCCACTCTTGAAGTAAATGAGCGATATATACTGTGCTCATATAATTAAGTCATTTGAAAGAAAGTAATTGAAATTAGTTTAGCTTAATAATGAGTAGGAGAACCTTTTTGTTTCATAAATGTTGATAATCGGTTTGGCATGCTGCCTACTAGGCGCGCACATTGGTCTGGAGTAATTTTATGCCAATTCTCTTGATTAACTTGTAACAAGCTGCTTTTGTCGCGGGTTTTAGTGCTGCTACGACTCGAACTTTAAGGTGGCCACTCCAGAATCTTGGTGGATTGTGTGTCCAGCCAAGATTTGACAAGTGGAGGATAATTTATTGGGCCATTATCAAGCTGGAAAATTCATCTCAGCGTTAAATTTTTGGTGTAATCGTTGGCCAAAAGTTCTCTTAGTATATTCCTATATAAAAAATTTGAATGTATGTGTTGCCAGGGCAACCGTTGATGTTGTTAAAACAAACATCAAAAAAAGTCGTCGGTTCGCGAACGGAATACTTTTTAAATTTTTTTAATTGTATAGCATATAATAATTGACATCTTTGCACCAAATTTTATGTAGATTACTCTCATTGCACACTATCTATAGCATTAAACGTGTTTTGCTTATATGGGAGGTGCCACGCCCACCGGTTCTATTGTGCCAAATTTTCGTAAGAAGATACCTTTTAGCAAGTGCATCTACCATACTTAATTTCATTACGATTACATTGTCAGTTCTCTAATTATAACGTTTATAAATATTGTGGGCTGTGCCACGCCCTTCAACGTGTTTTTTTAGTAAACTGACGAAGCTTGTATTGATGACTGCTCTTAGTAGTATCATCATTAAAATTTTTATGAAAATCGAATGTGCCAATTTTGAATTATACGAAATCATAATTTTTAATTGTTAAAACGTGCCACACCCACTTTTCCAGTTCCGCCCGCTTTAAACAAAATTCAAGATATATATGATCTGTATCCGTGTACCAAATTTCATTACAATATCTTGCATGGTTTACGAGTTATGGCGTTATAAAAGTTAAAATTTAGGGCTGTGCGACGCCTCTTTAAAAGCCTTTGAAAATTTAAAACCTAGCTCAATCTTAATTTTGTTCACATCTTCACCAAATCACCAAGTTTCATCAAAATCGCAGCAACTTTTTTCAAAATGGACTGAGGTATATTTACATAGAGTATGGGCGGTAGGCGTGGTCGTGACCCGATTTCGCCCATTTTTATATGCTAGCAGCTTGCAAGAAAATGTGACCTGTGTGCCAAATTTCATTGAATTAGTTTGCTTATTTTTCCCGTAAACGTGATTTCAACAGACAGACAGATAGACAGACCTATAGACAGACAGATAGACAGACAGATAGACAGACAGATAGACAGACAGACAGACAGACAGACAGACAGACAGACAGACAGACAGACAGACAGACAGACAGACAGACAGACAGACAGACAGACAGACAGACAGACAGACAGACAGACAGACAGACAGACAGACAGACAGACAGACAGACAGACAGACAGACAGACAGACAGACAGACAGACAGACAGACAGACAGACAGACAGACAGACAGACAGACAGACAGACAGACAGACAGACAGACAGACAGACAGACAGACAGACAGACAGACAGACAGAAAGACAGACAGACATAAAGACAGACAGACAACAGACAGACAGACAGACAGACAGACAGACAGACAGACAGACAGACAGACAGACAGTTAGACAGATAGACAGACAGACAGACAGACAGACAGACAGACAGACAGACAGACAGACAGACAGACAGACAGACAGACAGACAGACAGACAGACAGACAGACAGACAGACAGACAGACAGACAGACAGTTAGACAGATAGACAGACAGACAGACAGACATAGCTATATCGACTCAGTTGGTGATGCTGATCAATAATATATATACTTTTCTATACCTGCCACGCCCCCTTCTATGCGTTACAAACGGAATGACAAAGTAAATATACCCTCTGTGTAGGGTATAAACATAGGACTCACACCAAAAATTCAACAATTTCAATTACTTTCTTTCAGATGCTTTAATTATATGAGCACAGTATATATGACCTTTATTGACGTTTTTGCATTTTTCGGGAAAAACCCAAAACATTTATTTTGATTTTTTTGCCGTAAATTGATGCTTACATAGCAGGATTATAAAAACTAATATCAGAATCAGAAAAAAAAATTAATAAATAAATTTTAACAAAAATGGTACGTAGCATACGAATGACTTAGTCTAGTGAGCACAAGTGCATGTTTGAAAGTTTAAATAGAAATGGTAAAATTCGTGGCGAAAGGTGTTTGGATAAATTCATTTGCATGTCGATGAATGTTTGTATATTTTTTATTTATAAATGCTAAAATAATTAGAAAATCCAACATAAAATATCACATATTTTTAAACTGAGAATTAAACAAATTTTTATAATTAACTCTGCAAAAAAAATGAATGCCTGAATTCTTCGGGAGCGCATGAAATTCGAAAAATTTAAAATTAAGAATATATTTCTGGTAATAATATTGCAGTTGCTACCTGCCAAGCCCATTTTTAGGCACTTCTAAAAACTGTATCGACAAAATAAAAAAAGTTCGATATATTTCAAATGCATACAAATGTTAAATTTACATATTGATGAGCAAAAAAAAAAAAAGGTTTTCAATAATTCAAAAATTTTAAATTTCTCAGGTACCACGGCCAGAACCGCATGCCTTATGTCGCCCCTTCTACCAGCGTTTGAAAATTTGTCAAAAAAATTCAGAAAGAAAACAAATTTTTATTTTTCAAGTTTTTCACCTTTTCCCAGTTGTTATTGTAACTCAACATTTTTTTTTTTTTTTTTTTGTGGTATTCGAAGGAGCAACACCTTGTGGTCTCTGATTTTGCTGATTTTTTGAAAAAATTGCTTCCAAAAGACTATTTCTTAACATAGAGAAGAAAAATCGTCCTCCAGAAAGAACAAACGAGAAGTGTATATCGACTTTACAACGAAAGCTCACAAAGCCGCAGACATCAGAGTCCTTGGACCGGTTTATAAAATAGCATGGAAGATGGCAAACAACTATTAACTACTACATATGAACAGTAATCCGTTGATCAGAACATTTTCCGAGTCCTATCACCTGCTCACCTCGGCCGTTAACATTCACCACAAGCCTTCTTTTGAGAAGACCACAGCGACCGACCTCGTGCTCGCCTTCATTAACGAATATAATAAAGGGTATGCAATCTCTTAATAATAACAAAGCGATAGGTACCGAAACGTTAAAAGCTTCTCTGGACTTCATCGTTGAACTTCTGTACACTGTTCATATCCGAATTTGAAAAGAAAAACGCATACCTGAAGATTGAATCATAGGAATCGTGGTGAAAATTCCATTTAAAGGGAGCTATCATTATTTCAGAACTACAGGGGTATCATGATATTGCCAATCCCATACTGAGAAAAATTTGCCTTACCAAAAATCAGCGAAAAAATAGAACCACTTATCAGAAAACAATTGGCAGGTTTTCCCCCGTAGAAATCGTATTTTGTTCAATTTACTACCTTTCGCATTATCGTGAAGCAGATAAATGAGTGGCAGCAATAAAAACTAATTTTCTCAAATACAGCGTGAAGTATCCAGAACCAGAGAAGATATTTTTGTCAATTCGCTGCATTTTTTCATTACGACCAGTTATTTTCAAATTAATATGCAACGCAAGTTCAATTTCTAAGCAAAAAAAAATAAAGTGTATTGGAGAGAGCAAAACTTTCACTTCCACTGACGGCACAAGCCTTTAAGCAGGGAGATACTGCTTATTATAATCTGACTCATTGAGAACAAAATTATATTCGAATTTATAAGAATGTCGTAAGAAGCGAAACTTTTAGATTGGAAAATAATACCAATTAATTATTAGCAAAATCAAAATAAAACATTCATAGGGCTAAAAATCCGCTCTCGCGCTAAAAATGTCGTTTGTGATCGCGTTGCCAGCCTTCAAGCTACTCCAGCTGCTGCAAGGACAAAAGTCAGCCACGTATAAGCGAGTGTGGCTGAAAAGTCGTAATTGAATGATTAGATATGAGAGCAAAGAACATTTTTTCAGAACTACGTTTCAAAGTTTCTTCTTGCGACCGTGTTACTTTCAATGAGATCGCTGAAATGACCAATTAAGAAATCAAAGCGGTAATTTTTAAATTAAGAGTATTTTTTTTTTTTTGTACAATACTCAATAATTAAAAATTGAGCAAAATTCATTCAAACTAAACAGTTTTAGTTGTTAGTTTATTTAAAGTCTAACGGCATTCAACTATCTGTCACTCCGGTATTAGCGAGCCTCTTATTTTAGGTCGACACCATACATTTATTTTATCGCTACTAAATTTGAATACTATACAGCCAAAAATAATTTCCAAAGATGCTTAAATTTTAGATGGAAGGTAGATATTGCACCAATTCGCTGTTAAATGAAAAATCTTTTTAGATGATGGTGGCAGTAGTTCTAAATAATTGCTCTCAGTATCACAATTTTAGATCAAATTGATAACTATAAAATACATATTAAAATAATTTTTGCACTTTTCTTAAAATAGAAATATATAACCAACACATACCATTTGTAAACAAATTTGAAGATCTAGCACTATGTTCAAAAAATAGATTATCCACAAGTGTGGAGCTAAAAATGTTTACATAATTAAAGTTATTGTGTATTTTATGAGCATATGTCTCCGTATTGTTGAAATCTAGACGTCAGCAAGCAGAAGTTTCTTCACCTTCTAATGTACAAGCAACGTTTTCCAATTTATGGGCCAGGTGCAACCTTTTGCAATTTGCATCAACTTCCATTGTGTGCATTATCTTAAAAAGGTAAACAAATATACATTGTATAAACATAATAGGGCAGCGTTTAATTAAAATTTTAAAACTTATGGACAGTTCACTAAGACTGTGTCCAAAGGGAAATGTATATGAAGATGAAATTTTCGTCAAAAGTTTTGAATTTTAAAATGAGGTTTTTAACATCCTAAGCGGCAGTAGCTTCAAACGGAATACAAGATCTTATTTGCCGGGGTTAAGTTCGAAACTATATTTCCCTGAATTTTTTCATCCATTGCATATTTTGTGGATTTCTTTACCTGTGCTCTCCAACTTCTTTTTCATTTTAAAAAAATATAAAAAAAACTTCACTGTAACAAATTCATAAAAATAATAATTTGTCAGAAGCCTACAAATAGGAAAATTAAGTTTTAAGTATAATAAGTATATATCAATATTATATAAATATATAAGACCACATCTTTGATGCGTTGAAACGTTTTCACTGTCGAAT
The DNA here is from genome assembly GCA_963662105.1 of Meiosimyza platycephala. NCBI lineage: Eukaryota > Metazoa > Arthropoda > Insecta > Diptera > Lauxaniidae > Meiosimyza > Meiosimyza platycephala. The sequence continues at coordinate 12,062,220 of OY759212.1, forward strand.
AATTCCACTTTTCGAATGCTTTTGACATTAACATTAGAGTTGGAAAGGGGCAATATTTTTTTTTGGAATTAAATTCCGATATAGCATTCCGTTTTTTAAAGTACTAAACCTCAAATTTTCGTTGCCGTATAATTTTACTTTTAGAACGAAATACAGAGTAGACCCCCTAGACGGGGATGGGTATGGGGCTGGAGATAGGGGCAGGGAGGGCAGAACGACATCTGCCGCGTACACTAGTTTTATAGTTACCTGATCTCTATATTTCGTTACATATATATATAACTCTTTCAGTGCTGCAATTGTGTCAAACTCATCACTTTGCTGGAACGATAACTGCTGCATTGCTGTGTTCATCTCCTGATCACTTATTTGGGGCAACCGTGATACCTCACGATAAAATTGTTTAACCATTTTTCGGTATTGTGGAATATCCTACAAAAATTGTACATATTTTAAAAACACAGTATCACAACAAACAAATTAAGAGATAAAACAAGGGCATAAACTACTTGAATACAAACTACGCGTGAGCTAACGAGAGCCCCACAGAGTAAATTTTGCTACAAGTACAGAGTGGAGTACAAGTAATTTATTTGCTTAAATAGTTCATAGCATTTTAACAAATTCAATATTTTATTTCTGAAAAATTTAGTTACGAATTTTTTTTTACTAGTTTTGGGAATGTTTTTCTAATTGATGATTTTTTTGGCTTAACCCGAAATTAGTTATGCAGTTACTAGTGCAGCCTCCAAACATTTTACTATTTTTATTATTAAGACATGTATAAATTGTATCATACCTTTGCAAATAATAATTTATTTGATGGTGAATCTTTCCCTAAACGATGTTCGGTTGTTGAGCATGCATCCATAAATGTTTGTGCAATCACACTAAGGCATGAATCTACTGTGAGTGTTTTATTTACATCAAAAATAAAATCAGGATTTTTTATAAAATTGACCCAGAAACGTAATGGTAAGCTGTTGGATTTCCATGCATGTACAATTTCAACATCGACGATATCATGTTGACGGGCAGCCTCGTCAAGCAAATCAAACAGCCACTTTACTGCAGGTGGCAGTTCTTCGTTAACAGTTAATATTGTGGCGAAAAAATCATCAACAAATTTTTGTATCGTTCCTTTCGCTGCTAGTAAACGCGTTAAATAGACTTCAGGTATTGTTTTATGTGATCGATCGTTACCGACTCCAACGACCGTGCTTCCAGTCGCCGAAGCAGATATGGCAGAATTTTTCATGTTCATGTAATGATCTGGTACAATAGGTTTAACTAAGTGATAAACACGTGGTTGTTGTAAACCAGATTCTAAGTCGTTATTTATAATTATGTGCGATTGTGAATTATTTATATAATAAACTGAAATATAGAAAACAAATATAGTTTTATAAAACGATATACAATATAATTATGTACATATTGTGTAATAAGAGTAATATTAAAGCAGACACTACAAAGTCAAACTTATGTATCGAAATCTATTGTACTCCACAGATCGAAGTACATAATGCACCTATCGAAAACAAAAAAATTTAAATAATAGCAATAAGTTTAAGAATGTTCGAACTGTAAAATTTGCTCTTCGAGAGTTGAAGTATAAAGCGCGAAACTTGTTTGAAACATCTTGGGTAGAACAGTAGTCCAGTTCTTAGCGTGTCCTCCTTCCTTACAGCTATCAGAAGAACTATTTTTATACACAGCTATTTCCCTTAAATAACTGGCAATGCCTTGCGATGAAAAGCTTTTCTCACACAATTTTTGTTAATATTAATTTGATGTTACAAAAGTAATGAAAATAGACTTTCGCGTTTCCTACCCCAACAGTTGAAATAGAACATTTTAGTTTTAAACATACATAGACATCTTTGTGTTATTTGCAGCTTTTGCCGACACAAAGGTTCGTTGCTTTATCAAAATCTTTGCCGTTTTAGTACTCGTGTTCGAAGATGATTTTACCCTTTCTTTTTCATTTTTAAAAAGCAGTTTGTTTGTTTATGCTATGCATGGGCACCATCAAACAAAACCTATTGAAAATTTACCCCTATGAGAAATCCATTTACTTCGCACTTATATTGCATTTTTCACACTATATTATTCAAGTTTAAAAATAATTTAATTTTAAAGTGCGCTAGAACATTATAGCTTTTGAAGCTTAATTTTGATATTATTAAGCAAAAAATTTAGTTTTTTTAAATTAACACATTAGAAATAGAACTTACAGTTATGATAAGGCGGGTGTTTATTGTAGTTCATATGGTAATTATCATTCTGGCGTGCAATTAACGACATTACGGCAGATTCTTTCACTCCGTAATGTGCTAATGTGTTCAGTCGCTTCCAACCGGAAATAGTTTTTGTTGTTAGATCTTCATCTTGCAACGTTAAATGTCCACCACGTCCATGTCGCCACTCTAAATCAACTTCATGTAACGAAGGGCGCATTGAAAATGGTGTATTTTTAAAAAGTGCATCTAGAATTTTAGATTTGACTTGTGATATTGTATCCCAGTCAAGTACTTTACAATGTATTTTCTCATCAAGATCATCTTGAACTATATGTAATACCACTATAGAGTGTGGTATTTGTTCATGCAATAGACGCTCTTCTGAAAGAGAATATCGTGCATCATGCGTTATGGCATCAACAAGACCTTTCTCAATTTGATGTTTAATCGCTTTGAAGAGTAAAAACAAACTCGACCCAGCATATTCTTTAAGATAGTCATACATGCAAATAGCCATGTAGTTTGTAAGCATTTTTTCAACAACACTTTCAGTACGACGAAGCATTAGCTGTGGATGTTTACTAACGACAGATTTATCTACTAAACGCAATAGAAGACATTTCAAGATTTCCGTCGCATATTCCATTTTATTCATGAGTACAATCATTAGAAGTGAAGCCACATTAACTCTTAGGAAATTCATCAAAAAAATTATAATTATATTTGCAAAATGAAAATTAAAAAACTCTTACTTGTCCCGTATGTTGAATGATTTTTGTGCTTCTAAAGTTTCTATAAATGCTAGCACAAACGATTTATTACTAATCAACTGTTCAAACTGTAACATAGCATTATCGTAATTTGTATTTGGACTATTCATCCGTAGCTGAAACAATATAAAAAAACAAAATTTATGAATTTAGTGAAGTTTATACTCCGAGAATTATTTATTTTTAAAAGAATTATTACTTTTGGCGAGTTCAGGATCGGATGGTCAGATACTCCGGGGAAAAATACTTTCATAATATAATTGACATGATCCAGTGTTGGTATACCGGTGCTCTCCAAGTCAGCAGTTAAATCTGTCATATCCGTTTGCAATTCTGCAAATGCTTGCTTGCATTCAGAACGAACGTTACTCTCCAAGGTTATCATTTGAATTTGTATGCGTTTGTACTCGCGCTCAGCTTGTGTTGACTTACGTCGATATATAATTAATACTACAGTTAAAAGTACAACAAACAAAAATGCTGTGAACGCAATGCCAAGCATTGCATGAGAAAAGGAATATGGTTTCATAAGATCATATTTCAAATATCCAATTGAAAAACGTAAATTTCGTCCAACCTTCACCACAACTAATGGCAAATCAATGGACTGTTCAAAACCGTTTTCATCTGTTGCATCAGGTTGCTTATCTGGCGGTATGCAAACTAGTTGAGTCAGTGCCAAACTGGTTATATTGCACAGCTGCGTGCCTATAGTGACGTTTACATCATATTCATCTGATGCTATATTTAGCCATTCACCTTCAATCACAAGTGTGTCACCTTTATATAGTTTCAAACGATTGGGAAATGGAAAATACTTCGGGTCACTGACATACACAATTGTACTTCGTATGTTTTGGAAATATTTGCTAAGATCGCGTACAAGCTGCACATTGTCCATAATGAAGCCGAGCTGTAAATTGAGCTGAGTTTCGCGTATTTTAACGTATGCAGTAACATCTGGTGGAACATTGCCATAATAAGCAGGTAAAACAGCTTTATTAGAAGATTTTTGCAAATATGATGAATCTTTAAATTGGGCACTACGCTTTTTCAAATTATCCGAATCGTATTGTAAGGAAGTCGATGCAGCAGTATTATCACTTATTTGAAGTTGCTCCAGCGAATGTTTATATTCTAAAAATTTACCATTCACGGGCGGTGAAGGACACTCCATTTGATTTGAGTTTATCACAACACAAGAACTTTTGTTTATACGTTCGTTGTCATAATAAACCTATTTAATAAAAAAAAAATTAACTTCAATATTTTAAAAAAAAAAAAAAAAATTTAAAACAGTACCTCAAGTTCTGGCTTTTGTATAGAATCTAAATGTAATCCATGAACAGTCAAAACCCGACCTCCACTGGAAAAGCTACGCAATGGTTTGATTTGCATGATGCGCGGATCTTGCGTATAATTGAAAATCGAACAAGGTCTTGGAAGTGGTATATGATATTGGTAGGCGAAATTTCCACGTGCGGATGTTATCAACTGTTGCTGTTCATAACTATATGGCGGAACTGTGGGATTTTGACACGTGAACGTTCTATTGGCACCATCGACCAATAAACGCAAGGTACGTATTGGTTCAGGTTGCGTTGCTTCCGATGTAACACATGTCAGTCGAGAGGAAGAAGCTTGTGTTACATTAATATGACATTCATACTCATCCAGAAATGCTTTTATGTTGGAGCCAATATTTAAATACTTTCCCATTAACGATATTTGTGTTCCTCCTGATTTTGGACCAATTGTTGGCTGTAAGCCTGTTAATTGAATGTCCTTGAATTGAAATTGCACGCTTGATTCTGTATAGCCAGCTTCATTTGCTACTTTTATAGGAGCACTTAATTCGTGAACAACCGCGCCAGTTCTACATTCAATTTTTACCGATATTTCGTAATTGACCAACTCACAAGGTACATTCCCTATCGATATTCTACCACGCACATCTTCTTCACGAATACCAAGATTACTACCTTCAATTGTAACCAGGGTGCCACCTTCAATAGGCCCCGATAATGGTTTAATCATATCAATGCGTGGCCTCGGGCACTCGCTAGCTCGCGCTAGAGGATGTGCAGATGACATTATTGACACATGATCGTTAGCGATATTCGAGCAAGTTTCGTTATATACACAAGAATTCCCACACCACGCACACTGATATTTAGAATCGCGCGTAACACACAAACTACAATCAGCATGTTCACGATGTGACCCAAGAACATCACATTTATATAATATAATAGTAGCTGTATCGATATAGTGTTGTAAATTCCATTTAATATCAACTTTTGCTTCATATTCGTGCGTATTGGTCTCATAAAAATACTAAAACAGTTTAAAGAGTTTAATAAAAAATAATAAATCAATGAGTTATAAAACACAACTTACTGGAGTTTTTTCACAGACAACGATTCTGTTGGATTCTATTCTAGCCGGTAATAACATTTGAGCAGCCTCAATTTGCACAGTACATAGGAAACCAGAATGTGCGTTTTTCGGCTTTGGCAGGTTTTCAATTTCTAAACGAATTTCTTTAGGTACACGAACTGGCAGTAGGATTGGTGCACGTAATCTTTTCAAATGCGGACACGCTTCAACGGAGCTTATGACATTCTCCATATTTCGACATTGTTCCATATTATGTACACATTTATTATCAAATATGCACCAATTACAGTCCCAATTACTGCGAACACATTTTTGACAAGTATTATGGCGTGAACAATCAAAAAACGAAAACGAACGTGACACGAAGTCTTTGTTTGTTTCCGAACTGCGCACAGATAGTGGAACTAATACATGATCCATGTTAGGTTCTATTAATGGACGCTGCCCTATGGGAGGCGTCATACAAGCTAAACCATTGTCAAGTACTTCTGCATCAATCGGTGTTGAATTACCAAATACACAACGATATTTGGCATTAACAGGCTCCGGTAAAGTGCGAATTACAAGCTGCACATGCGACAGCTCGGTAATCGGGATTCTGTCCGGAACAATAGATTCAAAATCAATACATTGCTGACCGCTACCCAGTGAGAGCCATCGGGCAGCTGATGTATCTTTTTGACAGGCAGAACGTACAGTACAACGTTTTTCCAAAGAACACCAGCCACAAAAAGGATCACGTGATTCCAAGCAAGATGAACAATTCGAATAAATAGCACAGTGTTCAATGCGCAATTTAGTCAGCTTAGCAAAGAAAACAAATTTTAATTGAGAAAAAATTACTTTTAAACTACTTAATTACCTTTCGCTTGGAAAGCACATAGAGGAAGTCTTTTTTTGGTGACATCATAGTGTCCTGTAAAATACAATTTCCCGGATCAACTGTAATTTCTTCGTATTCACCAGGATTCGGGCCAGATATTAAGACCTTTTTTATTGCACCTACATCAGTGCCCAGGAACGCCAAAGAATGCGGACCAGTCGATGTTGCTGTTACAGAAGTGATTGAAATATTGTCGAAATGGAACAATGCATGTGCAGTTATTGAAGAAACACCACTTATTTTTAGTCCCACTGTGCAAAAGTTATAAATGTTTCCAAGTGATCCAACTATTGGACATCTACCGTCATTAATTGTACCCGATATATAGCCTAGATTACGATCCTTAATTGTGCCATTAAAACACATGTGTATATTTTCAATAAAAACTTCTTCGATTTCTTTTAAACTATATATGCACATAGCAGACTTAGCCTCTGGTTGATTCGTTATTTCTTTCGATGGTGAAAAAATTGCTACCAAAACGTGATCATCTCGCTTAACACCCAATTGTTGAGCAAGCTTTTGACCAGCCTGAGTAATTTTAGCATCGCGCAGTATGTTATAATCTTCATTATTTTCTGTTACCTGACATTGAATGGTTATTTCAGTATAACTATCGTAGTTGGAATCCGTTATACAAATGCGTGCCAATCGAGTTACATAGCCAGCTTCCTCAGCTAAATGAGATTTTTTCTGCACTAACGCAAAATATGCATAGTCTGAAGAATTAAATCCATAAACATAGTCGACTAAGAAATGATCACGATACTTAACATCAATATTAATAATAGATTGTTGAATAGAAAATTCAGCATAATTTAAATCATCCAATTTTCTAGACGAAATCGCAGGCACATCATGGCGATAGTCACCAACGTTAGTGAATGTTGTGCCAACGTATAAAATGTCTTCTTTTTTCCATTCATAATAACGTGCAGGTCCAACAAAAGCATAGGTGGAGGAAAACTCATCATTAGCTGCTAGCGGTGTCGCAATAAATTGTGGTGCATCCGGAAAACGAGACAAGTTATATATTTCACAAGCGCCTAAAATGTCAAAAACAAAAGAGAACGATTCCTTGTTTTAAAAAGAAATTGTTTTGCAAAAAAAAAAACAATAAACTTAGATAATTAACTGATAAATTTATCTGGAGCTTTTTGTTTGGTTTTTTATGAACTTTCGGAATATTACTTTCAGGATATATGTAACTTACTTACTTTTCCAAGCGACTTCGAAAAGCCTCAATTTTAATTTATTGTTTTCACAAATTCTACGTCGAATTACGAAAGTTCGAATACCATAATCAAATTGGCATGGTTTTGCATATTACGTAACGTGAATTGCGGAGATTTTGGACCCTTTTTCCTCCATATCACACTATGTTACAAAATTTCAATCGATTCAATTCTCCAATAAGTGACGTCACATATTTTCACTTATATTTGTTTTACAAAAAGAAGTAGTTTTCGAGTATATGGTGTTTCGATGAAGTCATAACTCTAAATATATGGATACTTCTTATTTTCATACAGATAACATCAAAGGTTAAACAAATCTTTGGTTTAAAATAATCGGAAAATACGGCCGCCATTTTGATCAATGTTAGTTTTGGCAGTTCATATTTAGCAGTAGTGGTGTAAACCGTGGCAAACATATTATGGAAAAATATTCAATAAACCAACGTATTTTAGTTGTAAAGACATTATTGATTGACCTTCTTGACACCAGATTAAACTGCTTCAGACTTTTTTTTTGTGAGAATATCTGAAGAGTAAGTCTTATGCAAACAAACCAGAAACTCTTGAGCAACTCAAACAAAATATTCGTGGTGAAATTAATAAAATACCGGGTGAAATGTGTCAAAATATAATGAAAAATGTGCTCAAAAGAGCCCGCATTTGTGAGACTAGCAGAAGTGAACTCTTATATTGTATTCCATACATAATTGCCAACATAATTACCAATTATGTACTCGGCAACTCTGTTTTCATACTGTCCGCTTGTTTATTTCTCCTTAGTGAAGTCTGTAATTTTTCCTATTTGGACATTTCAAATAAATTAATCAATAGTGTTACTTTGTGAAACAGTGAGTTACTTTGTGGGACGGGGTCGGGAAAGCTGCAACGATTACTCGGTGTAAAATAAATTAGAATTAACAGCCCCTTTATGGTTGGCTACAATCTCGCCTTTTTAGTCGCCGAGATAAAATTGGCTTCATGGTTGGCGACATTGGCGAAGTATATCCGCGGCAATGTCTTCCACACTTTTTTTTCCAGAAATGTCAAAATTCCGAGACAGCTATTTTGCTATTGCCAAAATGAAAAAGTGCACGTAAATAAAAAAATATTTACAATTTATATCAAAAATGTATTTCATAATGTTCTTTCAGTACAAAAATCAGCACCAAAAGGGAATATGAACGAAATATTGAAATTTTCGAAAAATAAACAGAATTTTAAAACGGGTGGCATGCTTGATGCACGTATTGGGTTTCTAAAAAGAGTCTGTTTAATCGGGGGCTGACATAAAAGTTGAAACACTAAAATTCAATTTAAGGGGTTTATTTATAAAACAATATAAATAAAAGCAATTATAATACAAATATTATTATACAATATTTTATGTATACGATACGTGTTGTTTTTGTTTGTTATGTGGAGTTCTAAATATTGTTGTCCAACGTTGAGTTGCTGTTCATTGATGGTGGTTGTTTCTTGTTGATTAGGTTGATCTGGTGCTTGTTGATTGTACAACTTTGGTGTTTTCTATATGTTGTGAATTTCTATTTTTGAATTGTTTGTGAAATTGTGATTTTATGTTTCTTTTATACGCGAGAGGGTTCGCTGACTTCTTCGATCGTTTTATAGATGACGAATGATTTTACGGGCGTCTTACTCGATGTTGCAACCACAACGAGTAAACGGCAGCGCTTTGCGGTGGATAGCAAAGACGAGCAGATATGTATGCTACACACTACTTTACGTTGTGCGTAAACAGAGTCCTTTATTTCGTTACAAACGTACATAAACCTTCTTTGTTAAGACGAAAATTGGAAATGAACCTACAAAAGTTTAATGGCAAAATTTATGTTAATAAATGTTGGAAAAATGTCAAATTTCGCCACAAATGTTAAGTAAATCCAGAAATGTCAATAATTTTGTCTTCCACACAAAAATCAGTAGCCAACCATGAAGGGGCTGTAAGTCTAAATAGACGGTTACCCGTCGCACAGTGTTGCGTCTAGTGTATGCTAACTGGACAAAAGTGAATCTCTCGTTTAAAGAAAATAACGGTATAGTTTTACAACATATACTCTCAAAGCTAGGAAACCAACAAATATTTTTGTTTTCTGTAAGTAAATTTACAGTTTCAGACGGTTGAAGTGAGTGAAGTTGTTTTCTTCAACTTTTAATTATTGAAAAATTGTGATTGAGTGGTCGTGGAAAAATATTAATTTTGTTATTTGACAATATTAAAGAAAAGTTTTTTTAATGGATTTCAAAGTTCATCAAGATGTTGCTTCATGTGTTGCTTCCCTTTATTACATACATTTTTAACAAAATCAGAATTTCCCACCCTCTGGAAAAAGGCTAAAATTATTCCTATCCCCAAAACAGGTAACGACTATCGCCCAATTGCTATTTTGCCATTTTTATCAAAGGTTTTCGAATCGTTGATGTACAATCAAACAAATAAATTTTTACTTGAAAATGCCCTGCTTACCGACAGACAATCGGGGTTTAGGCCAAAACGAAGTTGCGCGTCAGCGTTATTAGACGTATTTAGACGTTACTGACGAAATCCGAAATAATTTTGATCGCAACGAAATTACTTTTTTGGTTCTGTTAGACCATTCAAAAGCATTCGACACAGTCGATCAGAAAATCCTTTGTACTAAATTGTCAAAAATGTTTAATCTTTCGCTTAACACCACCCGTTTGACATACTCGTATTTAACTGATAGATCACAAGCAGTTAATATTGGTTGTGCTGTTTCAAATTGTTTGCCGGTAGTCCGCGGAGTGCCGCAGGGCTCTATACTAGGACCACTTTTGTTCTCAACTTATATTAATGACTTGCCAAGTGTTTTACAAAAGTGTAGCATTCATATGTATGCAGACGATGTACAACTTTACGTTTCCTGTCCCAAGAACGATCTTGAAAACTGTATTGCCAATTTGCAAAAAATTTAACAAAATCCCAACAATACCTAATATTATTCTTAATGGCTTATATATTGAAGTTGTAAACTCGGCCAAAAATCTTGGAATTACGTTCAACAGCACGTTGAATTGGACAAATTATGTAAATATTACAGTGGGAAAAATTTGCGGAATGTTACGAAACTTATGGGCTACACGATATTTTACTCCGCTCAAAATTAGAATGCTGCTGGCCAAAACTTTTCTTGTATGAACCTTACTGTACGGATCCGATATTTTCGCAAACTGCGATGCTATAAGCAAATGCAAGCTGAATGTGGCATACAATAACATCGCTCGCTATGTCTTTGGATTAAAACGTAGTGACCACGTATCGCATTATGCTAAGAAAATCTTTGGCTTAACCTTTGATAATTTATTGAACTTCAAAGCGCTTGGTACATTGCATAAAATAATATTCACAAAGGAAGAACTTAAATTTTTAAAGTCAAATCGTGGTAATAATTTAATCCAACCGACGTATGCCAGTCTTTCTTCCGAACGACAGTATTTTGTTAATTCCATACGTCTTTGGAACACACTTTCACCCGACTTCCAGCGTATATGCAATGCAACGAAATTCAAATCTAAACTATATAAATTATCGTCTTCAGAGTAGTTTGTGCATTTTAATGTTTTTTTTTTTTGGTTTCGAAACTTATGTACGTATTTTAATTTTAATTTCTTTGTAATTTATTTAATGAATACATTTAGATTTTTATTAATTATATTTTAATGTCACTATTTTTATTTTTTATGAAACTTTAAACACTTCACTTTGTAATTAGTGCATTCTTGTAAGCGCTAAATTCAAATAAACAATACAATACAATAAAGGTAAGCACTAATGAAATTAATATAAAAAGTGAAAAATAATTTCATAGTTTTTTATTGAAAACAACAACAAAAAGATGTCTTAATAAAGTTAAATAATAAATTTAGTTTCCTAACTTTGGGAGAGTGGAAAGTATATGTATTCACGTGTATTCAGCCATTTTATTTTTTTAATGAATTTATTCTTTCACTGCTTCTTCTGAAAACAATATCTTTTTGCACACTTTTGCACATATATATTTTTTTTGTTAGTTTTTAGAGTACATACTTTCTATCAAAAAATGTGAGTTATACCAGGAATGGGAAAAATCCGCGAAAAAAAATAAAAACTTTTAATATAAAAGCTAAGTGGTGTAAATTCGGTGTGAATCGATTAACCGGTCTTCGTGAAAATATTTTAAAAATATATTTGTATGAGGGCCACCCTAAATATGCATCCTTAATAAGTCTTATAGCCTAAGCTATGCCTTTTAATATAAAAGACACTTGGTGTAGATTCCATGTGAATCGATTGAATGGTCTTTGTGAAAATTATATTTTAAAAATATTTTTGTATTGGGGCCACCCTAAATATGCACCCTAAATAAAAGTTTTATATTCTATGACAGCCGCTTGATCGATACTAATGTACTGTAAAATTTCATCAAAATTGGCCAGATAGCTTTCGCGTCCATAAATTAACCCGTACTGGCCTAGGGGGTCGTTTGCTACCAATTTTTTTTTTGTTTCGATCCAACAAATACAAAAACGCAAAAAAATAGTTTTGTCCAGCTAGCTTGTTCTAGTCGCAGCACTGTGCGTGGGCGGTTACCAGTCGTACGCTGCAATTCTGTTCAATTCTTACGATCAAGTGTGTTATAAATTTTTGACATCGAGTAATCGTTGCCGCTTTCCCGACCCCATCCCAATTCTGTTCAACGCATTAGATCCATTTTCTTTCATTTAACCAAAATATGTAATCAAACAACAAACAAACATACCTTTCACCCTGTACATCTAATCATAAGATTAAAGCGTCTCCGCATAAACTTACCCTGCCTTATACTACCGCAAGCTATAAGTATTCCATCGCCTTGAGCATAATTTACAATAAGTATTTTATTATGATTATTCACTTGGGTCGTTTCCACATCCTCTGGACATCCACTGGCATGGCATTGCGGCGAATCATGTTTAGGGCCTGTTAAAGCCTGTGATAGCACGCGTAAATTTTCATTTAACTGCAAAATTTTGTTTGTAGCGCTTGCATAAAAAACATTTTGTTTATAATCGTAAGCTAAGTGCGTAAAATAATTGGAATATTGGCCAGATGTAGATGTAAACGATGGCGTTTGACTTGTATTAAAGGTATTTGTGGAAATTGTTGATGTAGTTACACTATCCCCTTGTCCACTGATATCGCTAGCCACACCAACTCCATTACCAGCTACAGCAGGCAGACTAAATTGAGCAACTATGTCACTTGAAGGAAATTGTTGAGAACTAACATTCAAATTCGGTCCAGTTTTGCTTCTTCTATTAATGGTAGAATGGCTAAGGGTTTTACTGCTGCTAGATATTAGTGCTGCTGCTGTAAGAGACGATGTCTCCTTGACACCTACGATGATATTTGACGAACAAAGCAATAAAAACAACGATATAAAATATGGTCTTTCAAAATGCATTTTGTTGCCCTTTTTTGGAACAAAAAAACTAGTGGTTGTTCTGGTCTTTCGAATAGTGGAATTCATTTCCAAATTAAGCAATTTTAGCTTTTTAAAATCGCAATTTCGATCAACTGTATGTTCCTTTCTTTTTGCTTTCTGGACGGAATTTTTAATTCTATATATGGCATGTGCAAACATTTTTGCTTGATTTTTAATAGTTTGTTGATGTCATATTACAAAAAATGGCAAACATTGGCTTTTTTGTGTATTTTTACTCAGTATATAATGAATTCCGAGGCATCATAAATTCAATATATAAATATTAAACGCAAGTGAAAATCTGCTATATGCGTCTGAGGCTCATGCTGTTTCAAAGATAAAATAGATGTTTGCCTTAAAAAGTGTAGATTGTTGATGCCGGAACTGTATAAAATTTCATGCATACTCTGTACTTATACTTTACACAATTATCTCTTGAAGGTGGGAGTTATTAAAAAGCACTGAAATTAAAATGAATGACATATGTAAATATTAAAAGATATTTTTACAAATTATGTACATGTATATCGGTCATTTTTTAAATAACTGCACACTAGTTTTTTTTTTTAATTTTGGAGCATTTTCTGAAACGAAATATATCAAAAATTATGGGAATAGAATAAAAAAGCATAGATCTTTAGTTTAAAGTGTGCAGTTATTTAAAGAATGACCGATATACATATATGACAATGACTTTTTGTAACAGTCAAAACTGGTTTTCATGACAAACTAGTTGTTTCACCGAAGCATATAAGGCCAAACTAGTTCATACAAATATAGTAATTCTTTAGTAAAATCTGGGTATGTGGGCGACCTTCCACCACATCTCAGAGTCTGCACCTTGTCGTTAATCACAATACGTCTGCATTTAAGCATCGTTTGGCATAGGCCAAACTAGTTTTTCTGAGCTGTTCGAAAAAATAAGAACACGGATAAAAAATATGCAATACTCAATTTTTATGTTAATCAAATACGCTATTATGACATATTTTTTTTTATTTGATTTATTAGTATAATATACTTTGTTTTTAACAATTCATTATAACATATTGTATATTTTTTTATATATGAAAAAAGAAATTTTTAGAGAATAATTATAATAAACATTAGAAACTTTTCTATTAAAATTAAGCTTAATTCAGTCTTATATTCAAAAATATCACATATTTTCTAGCGATATTACAATATAATTTTAGTTTATAAATTCTATACATTTTCTTTTGTACCTAATGAATAAAATTTGGTTCATTTTTTGTATCTTCCGGTAATGTATTTAATAGCTGGATACCTTTATAAAGCAGCGTGTTTTGAGCTTTTTTTTATTCTGGAATTTTACACGAAAATTGCTGGTATTCCTTAGCCCATATGGTTGCGCCTCAGCAACAGTCGTGGCATGTTGTGTTAAATACCTTGGCGCAATACCTTTTTTGACTTTGAAAACAGCAATTAATGTGTTGAGTTGTAGCCTTTGTCTAATATTAAGCCATTTCAGCGTCTCCAATGGGTGTAACGGTTGCATTTTAAAATACTTCGCATTGCCTTGTTTTGTAGTTTCTGGAGCCTCTCCAATTGTGATTCATTTCCGCATGTAAACAGTATTGTAGAGCAGTATTCGAAATGCGGTTTGATCATTGTGTTGTACACATTTATTGCGGTTATGCAATCAATTTTATTTCTGCTCCTTTTAAAAATAAACAATATTTTTTGCAATTTTTCTGCATATATAATCGAAGTGCTCGTAAAATTTTAATTTATCTAAAAATATAAAAATATTTTATATTGCATACTTTTTCGATTTTTTTGTGGTTTATTTCTAAACTAACATCACTATTTACATTTATCTCCATAAATTTCGTTTTATTATATTTAAGTTTAAATTTCATTTAATTTAAGCTTGTTCATTTTAGGCCATTTATTTATTTCAACTAGATCACTTTTTAGTTTATGCTCACAATCATCTATCGATAATCCTTCCATATACAGTGTTGTGCAAAACAATAACAACAAAATCAATGCGGCGCTTAAAAATCGTGTATCTCTTTTAATATTCACGGCACACAAAAAAATGTTATAGGAATCAAAGCAATAATATTCAAATTAGTTTTTATAATTTTTCAAAAAAATTTAAAATTAATTAATACATTCAAATTGTCTGTGTGCAAAATAAAAGCAACAAAAGCATTCATTGATCATATAAAAATACAATAATATTCAAATTAGTTTTTATAATTTTTCAAAAAAATTTTAAATTAATTAATACATTCAAATTGTCTGTGTGCAAAATAAAAGCAACAAAACATGAAAAATAGAGCAGAACTTCCTAAAAATTATCGGTAAAAGTACCGTTATTGTAAAGTATAAGTTCTCTCTGAGTCATATCACTTTAAGTTTAGTTTAGTTTTTGCACTAACTGTGACATTGGCTGTTCAGTTTATAATGGTCCGTGATAAATACTCTAATCCTCTAAAATTTCAATTATTTCTGGATAGGAAAAAAGAAAATCGCAAATATCTCTTGCAAAACTGTTTAATATTAACTGATCAATAATTTGTATTCTAGAAAAAAAAGTATATTTGCACAAAACACTCAATAACGGTACATTACGGTGGGCGGCCGCAGACAAAATTACAGCGTGATGATAGAAAAATTGGTAGCATGCGCAAACGAAATTTATTTGCCACATCCAAAGAGGTTGTTCGGGCACTTAATTAAGATGTCTACCCAACCACTATTCGCAGACGAGCCATTAAAAATAGTTTGAGAAGTTACAGACCTGCGAAGAAACCGTTTCACAAACAAAAAGTTGGGGTGTTATAATACAAACAATTTTGTCTGAAGTTAATCCGGTTGAAGTCGTATTTATCGCTAAGCAAAGCGGTTTTTTACTTTTGAACGGTCTATTTTAGATGCTCTTTTGCAAAATTGAGTCTAAAAAGTTACAAATTACAACTCTTCGTTACAATTTTAGACAAAAATGTTTGAATTATAACACCCCATCTTTTTTGGTTATGCTTAGCTGTAAGCAACGGATTCTTCGCAGGTCTGTAACTTCTCAAATTATTTTAAATGGCTCGTTTGCGAACAGTGATTGGGTAGACATCTTAATTAAGTGTCCGAACAACCTCTTTGGATGTGAGAAATAAATTTCGTTTGCACACGCCACCAATTTTTCTGTCATCACGCTGCAATTTTGTCTGCGGCCGCCCACCGCAATGTACCGTTATTGAGTGTTTTGTGCAGTTATACTTTTTTTTTTAGAATACAAATTATTGATCGGTTAATATTAAACAGTTTTGAAAGAAATATTTGCGATTTTCTTTTTTCATATCCAGAAATAATTGAAATTTTAGAGGATTAGAGCCAATGTCACAGCTAGTGTAAAAACTAAACTAAACTTAAAGTGATATGACTCAGAGAGAACTTATACTTTACAATAACGGTACTTTTACCGATAATTTTTAGGAAGTTCTGCTCTATTTTTCATTTTTCATGTTTTGTTGCTTTTGTTTTGCACACAGACAATTTGAATGTATTAATTAATTTTTAATTTTTTTGAAAAATTATAAAAACTAATTTGAATATTATTGTATTTTTATATGATCAATGAATATATGCTTGATTCCTATAAAATTTTTTTGTGTGCCCTTAATATTAAAAGAGATACACGATTTTTAAGCGTCGCATTGATTTTGTTGCTATTGTTTTGCACAACACTGTTAATAAGTGAATCGTCAGCATACAGAACTATTTTGCAATTTTTTACGATACTGGGCATATCATTAATGTACATAATAAATAATAATGCACCCAAAATTGAACCTTGCGGTACTCCATATTTAACAATCACCTGGTCAGACACATTATTATTGAACTTTGTCCTCTGAACTCTATCCGTTAGATAGCTTTTAAACCATTTTAATTGAACTCCACGAATTCCATACGTCCATAACTTATTTAGTAAGATTTCATGGTCAATGGTTTCAAATGCTCTTTTAAAATCTAGGAATTATGCCAATATTTTATTTCTATTACTGCCTTTCCATTCGTTTACTATGTTACATATTGATGTTTCACACGAGTAATTTTTTTTAAAACCAGATTGGAAATGTGACAGTATGCCATTACATTCTATGTACTCAACAATCTGTTGTTTTACAATTTTTTCTAGTACTTTTTCAAGAGTTCCAAGTGTATTTATAGGTCGAAACTCTTCACATTTATTCGTATGAACTATTTTTTGTTCTGGTGTTATTATCGACTCTTTCCATGCGGTTGGGAACTCTCCATTTCTTAAAGAGGTGTTTACAATTTCTAATATTGTTTTTCCTAGTATATTCCAGCAGTCTAAAATAATACTTGGTTTCAACAGGTCAAAATCAGATTTATTCTTGAGCGTTTTGCATATTATTTTCAGTTCCGCTTAAGATATTTCACGAAATTTAAATTCAGATTCAACAGGCCTAGTTATATTTATAAAATTTGTATGTTCTATTGACCCTGTAATATCTTTTATGCTGTTGTTTAAGTATATATTAAATTTGTTTGCTATTTCAGTTCATCTGTACATTCGCCTTGTTCAAACACATTCCTTATTTCGCTTTTTTACTGTCTTAAGACTAAGTTCTTTATTTCAACCCACATTTATTTTTTGGCCATCTGCATTATTTATTCTGTTACATATATATATTGGGTTTTTGCCGAAATTATTTTATTTTTGTATTCGTTTCTTGCATAATATGCAATGCATATTTATATTCATTCCAATCTGGAAAAAACTGAAACATTTTTTGCTTTTCTATATTTTTCCATTTTTTTATTTTTTTAAATCTGCTAATTCATTATTGAACCATTTAATTGGGGTTTTCCTTGCATATGTATATCTCCTTCTATACAACAAATTTTTTCATTGTTCTTCTAAGTGCTATATTTATGTTGTTTGCATTAATGTTGTTATCCAGATTCGATTTGAAAGCGGTATCCAATAATGATAA
Source organism: Meiosimyza platycephala (assembly GCA_963662105.1). Lineage (NCBI taxonomy): Eukaryota > Metazoa > Arthropoda > Insecta > Diptera > Lauxaniidae > Meiosimyza > Meiosimyza platycephala. The sequence continues at coordinate 12,080,228 of OY759212.1, forward strand.
CTCATAGTTAAACATCTCTTTGTTGTATTTGCAAATATTAATGTTAATTTTTTCTTTTTTTGTATTATTTTGATCTCTTTCTAAATGCGTGTGTATAATTTCATTCTAGCTTATATAAATCATTTTTATTCCAATCAATATTGAAATTACCAAACATAATAATTTGATTTTCATTTTCGAATAAAGATTCCACGATATCTTTAAAAAAGTTACAGAATTCCCTTTCAGAACTGCTTGGTGATCTACACAATGCACTTATTAGTATCTCTATATTATCGTATTTACATTTGCTCGCTACCATCCCAATTTTTGATTCAATAGTTTTTATAACAATATTTGAGACTTTCCATTTATTCTTTAGTTAAATAGTAACGCCACCTGTTCTAGTTGATGTTGAATGACATGATATAGTATTGTATCCACTAATTTCATATTCATTTGTATATATTTCGCTTGTTATATGCGTTTCGGAAACAGTAATAAAATCATAGTTCTGACTAAGTACAAACTCTTCTAATTCAGTGAAATTATTTAAGAGTCCTTGAATATTTGTATATATTCCATTGAAGTGTTTTGATTGCTAATATCCAATCTTTTGTTTTTCAGCTTCCAATTTACGTTTGTAAACTGCACATTGTTTACTTGTTGAACAGTGATTATCATTTAATTCAAGGCTAAATTTTTCATTGGCGCGTTTACAGTTTATACATTTATTTAAATTTTCTTTTGAGCAGATACTGGACTTGTGCTCGCCCAATCATTTTAAACACACTTCCTCATTTTTGCAATTTTCACCTTTATGGTTGAATCCTAAGCATTTAAGGCAATGCATAACATCAACTCCATCAAAAACTCTACATTTTTCCCACCCTATATTTAATTTTTCTTCTGCTAATATTCAATATGAAGTGGCTCTCCCATGATTTTTGACTCTTTTGGCACACCTGGACTTCCTTGAAAATATCAGGTCTTGGTATCTGAAGAGTGATATATTTTTCCAAGTGATTTTCGCTGCTTGCCATAACACTTCAGAATTTCTGGGTCTAGCGTGCTTTATTCTTTTCTTAACATCCATCCAAAGATGGTTTATTGAACTAAGGTCCGGCAATTGAGCAAACCACTTCATAACATTGATATTATGGGTCCGAAACCAATCCTTTGCTTGCTCTGAGGTATGCTTCGGGTCATCATCTGGCTGAAAGATCCCCCATTCGGCATTTCCTCTTCTGCGTTTGGCAACATTACGGCTTCTAGTTAGTATATTTTCAACATAGTAACTAGCATCCATTGTGCTAACTATCCTAGTTAGAGGTCTGATGCCATTCTACGAAAAACATCCCCACAGTATCAGTTTGAGCCCACCATGCTTAATAACCTTAGTGGGGAACTTCTTATTGAATTCTTGCGTAGGAGGGCATTTTACGTATTGTTTTTCTCTGGCGTGGTCGCATTGTACAACTTTTGTCTCATCCGTCCATAATATTTAGCGCCAAACGGTCTGAGCTTCCTTCAAAAACAATCTGGCAAACTGAAGTCTCCGTTACGAATGCACACCTTTCAACAAAGGTATTTTTCTAGGCCTTCGTGGCTTCAGAATAAAGGCAATTAATCCTTTTCTTATGTTAGAAGTACTACTGGAAGATTCAACTCATTTCTGAATTTCGTAGAGGTTATAAATCGTTGCTGTTTAACAATCTTTGTGATCAATTTATACTTTTTCACGCTGGATTTTTACGTCTAACTCTACTTTCGGTGTATAGTGACCAATTTTTAGCATTAGTTATCATGCCGTTTGAAATACCAAGAAGTTCCCTTATGAATGCAAAGATTTTGCCATCGTTGAGCAGTTTTTTATTAATTTTCTTTATTTAGAAGAACAATGTTGCCTTCGTCCCATTCTTATGAGGTTTTATTCAATTTTTTGCACACTGAATATTTTAAAATGCAGTCAAAATTAACCACACAAATACACATGATATTCCTGCATTTAAAATTTGGGAACCCCTCCCTTGTGACAAGTAAACGTGCTGCCAACATGATTATGTTCTTATTTTTTCGAACAGCTCATTTTAGACCTAAGGCAACAATGTTGCTAGAAAAAAAAAATTTAGATTCATTTGGTCATCAGTGATGACTCATCACTCTTTCCAATTTTTAAAACCTTAATATGTGTTTAGTTATTACAATCAAAATCGATATTATAAAATATCATTATAAAAAATTTGCACGACGAATTCGATTTTCATCTAAGTTGTTATTATTTCGAACACGACTGTAGTATGTATGTATAGTATATTAACTAGACGTTCTGTATTTTTTAGAAACATAGCTATCGGACGCTGTGAATATATTTCTTTTTCTACAGTCGCTACCTCAGGAGTCTTTTGAAGGGTAATTTTTTGGAAAGTGCCTTGTCTAAGTAGATACGAAAAATGTCCTTTTAATTCACGAACCTTACAATAAATGCAATTAGAAAACGCAGAAAAGTTGCTTAATCAATGAAACCAGAAGGACGGCTAGAAATGCTTTCCAATATCAACGCGCGTTCGATTAAACATTTGTTGCGTTCCAAAAATATTCCAACACTTGAAAAGGCTGCAAATGCTATTAAATAGCCGTAGGTAAGCTGTCTGCAAGACGGGCATTAAAAAAAAAAAATAAGTCCGATAGCATTTGTTAAGAACCAGATTTGTCGGATAAAAATGTTAGTAGCCGTTTAAAGTTCTACAATGACCACAAAGACTGGACCCAAAACAAAGAAAACGGGTATGTAGAAACATCTATGCTTAAGTGTTTTCGTCACGCGCTGTGCTAACGTTCCAGCACGCTCATGCTAGTGTTATATTTTAGACCAAAACTTCTAAGCCGCTGAGCGGGGTGCAACCCATTCCAAAATTAAGTTTCGACCTCTTCGGATAAATTGGTGAAATAACTTTTAAATTCATTAAATGAGGCCTAAACAGATAGAAGAGGATACCATTCGTACTAACAAAATTCATTTTCGGCCTTTTTGCACCGATTTGTGGTAGAAATTTTTTGTGCTTCATTCTCTCTTTTGAGCTGAGAGCGATTGTTTATTGTATGATGTGACTTCAAAGGCAAAAATGCAGTTAGGACACTTACACACCGAGATTTAACTTTGAAAGCTGCAGATAGGACATAACGCATACTGAGATCTTTCAAACGGGAAGATGTAGCCAAATTGTAATAGTACCAAACAAAAGAGAGTATGTTGGCATATCAAAAAAAGACGATGTGTCTCGAAAATTATGGAACAAATTTCAAATATTTTATTAAATTACATTGAAATTTTTGAAATCTGTCTAAGGGTTCCCAACTTATACTGTTTTTTTATAAAAGCTATATCCACCACTTCCGATGATATCATTCATTATTAAATTACAATTCATAAGAAATTCAAATTTTGGAAATCTGTACAGTGTTTCCCAACTTATGCCACTTCTTATAAAAGCAATTTCCGCAACTTCCGATGGCTCTCTCTCCAAAACTAGATCCGAGCGACACTTTTAATTATTGTACATATAATTTTTTATAATCAAAAACTACGTCAGAAAAAACCGGTTAAGGCAAAAAGAGTGCTCCTAAGGAAAACTTAATCCAAAAAGTTAGAAAGATCATATCTCTAAGGCTATAGCACAGATTTCGGCATAAGTTTACTTTAACTCGCATTCGCAAATCTTTATAAAACCAAACTTATCTTATGTGTCAATAAAGGAATAGGTTTTTAAATTATTAATTATCATATGTGGTTTTTAATTCTAAGAAGAAATATGTAATCAAAAAAAGGTGCTCGGATCTGGTTTCGGAGATATAGCCATCGGAAGTTGCGGATGTAGCTTTTGGAAAAATCATTATTAGTTGGGAATTGCTGAATGGATATAAAAAATATGAGTGTCAAAAGAAAGATAATTTAATGGTAAGCCAAACAATTTTTTTTTAAAAAATCCGTTATTTTTTCTAAAAAATGTGTTTATGACCTATAACTTTTTTAGCTTCTTAAGAAAGCTTAAATTATTCTCCTTAAAATAGTATATCGTTTGTTTTAAATTTTTGCATATTTACTCCCTTTTTGACCGAAAAGCATAAAAATTATTCAATGAATTCTTATGAAAATTAAATGAATTCTTATAAAACCAATAAAAAACTAACAACAACAACAATTATTATAGGACGATTCTCATTATAAAACTTAAAATTTTTTATTAAAAATCGCGCGCGCGATTACTGTGGCTAGCAAACTAAGTGTTGGATATTTTATAGACTGATCCGCGGCCGATGGCCCCCGCGAAGCCGGTGATGGATTTTTGGGAGATTTAAATCCTGAGCTGCGGCCGCAGGCCGCCCACTTACCCTAAATTTTGTATAGAATTACTGTAGCTAGCGAAGCCGGTGTTTGATGTTTTAAAGACAGTACCACAGCCGAAGACCGCCGCGAGCCGGTGTTGGACATATTGGAGGATGTAATTCCTGAGCCGCGGTCGCCCACTTACCCCAACAGTTATGTAGAATTACTGTGGCTTGCGAAGCCGGTGTTGCATATACCATAGGACTTAAGCGGTTTTCAAGCTCAAAAATAGTATGAAGGAGGCGTTTCCGCCCCCAACATATGTATATATTCTTGATAAGCATACTGCACTGTGTGACATACTAAAATTTCAAGGAAATTGGGAGTGAGGCCGGTAAAATAAATAATTATCATATATTTTAATACCAAAATTCACCAAAGTGATTTTAATTTTTTCGACGAAAAATAAGTAAAATCAAAAAAAAACTATACAAATGGTACATCATTTTAAAGCAAGAAATTCAAGCTTTCTAAAAACCATAAAAACAATATAGGTTCGTAACATATTTTTTGGAAAATACGTTTTTAAAAAAGTAATTGGTCAAAATTTCAGAAAAATCGTCATATCTCCAAAATTATAGGTTAAATTTCAAAGATTTGCTTATCATTATTGTAGGCCATTACATTATCTTTCTTTTGACACTCATATTTTTGATATCCATTCATGGGTTCCCAACTTATAATGACTTTTGCAAAAGCTATATCCGCGACTTCCGATGGCTATATCTCCGAAACTAGATCCGAGCGACATTATTATTTTTGCTTTTTACCCCTAAAAAAAGAAAATTGGAGAATGTGAGCTAAAGTAAACCTGTTCCCAGATTTCAAACTGTTATGTACCAATGTCTTATTAATTTAACTTTGATGACACCCATATTTTGAAAATCGATTTACAAGTTTCCAATTTAACTACAGCGATTGCGTCAACAATATTTGAAAAGCTATAGCTGCGACTACAGATGGCTAGGTGCGTTCTTAAGAAAAATAAGGTTCTTTTTTAACAAAGGAGGTGAGCTTCCAAATGAACTTATGCCAAGTTTAGACATTCAAAAGCAAATAACCATTTACATAGGACAAAATTTAGTTCCCTTCTCAATTTCATATTTTATATAATTTCACACATTTGGTATGCTGATCTGGAGAAGATGTGTATATTAATAGTGGAGTTAAATTTGTTTGGATTAGTTGTTCAAATAAAAGCGTAAAATGTACACACAAATTGACAAGAAAAAAAAAAAACAGAAAGCTACTAAGCCAGCGGTGTTTTTTGTGTATATTTGTTTGTATGGCACCACCATAACTAGCACTAAAACACATTTCACCGACACTACTGACTAATGACAAATTTAACTATTCCAAATAGCATAAGCTTAAAAAATTCACTATTAATTACGTACACTCTACACACCACTTTTTATTTATGCATTTATTGATTTCAAAATGCAATTCGTATTTATTTTTTTTTAATTAAAAATATTAGTACACAAAATACTTCAACTCTCACACACTCTCACACAAAACTTTGCGAATGGGAATACTCATGAAACAACCGACGAAAAGAACTAAAACGAACGAGTAATGTTATAAACAGAATTGAGTCGGAGTCGGAAAAGCGGAAGCGGAAATCCGCTGTCAAAAATTAGAACACACTATGAAATTGAACAAAACTGCGGCGTACGACGATAGCCTACGTTGGTATGAATTATAAAATAATAAGTTCAATATTAATTTTAAAATATTGAAATGAAAAAGCGGCGCAGGCGAAAAATTTTTATTAAAAAGCGCGCGCGCTGTTTTGCTATGATAATGTTTTTTATTATATTTTTAATTACTTGCCTCAAAGGAAGGAAGCGTTTGCTTTTGTGCGTTTGTGGAAAGTGTATAAGTATATATTAAGGCTCGCTCGGACCTCCTCCATATTGATAAAAGCTCACCTTTAAATTCATTTATATATCCAACACCTGGTTCGGTAGCCTTAGTAAGTTTACTTAAAAGTAAGGGTAAGCGTGCGGTCTACGGCCACAGCTCAGGATTTAAAACTCCCAAAAATCCAACACCAGCTTCGGGGCGGCCTTCGGTCGCGGATCAGTCTAAAATAAATCCAACACCTGGTGCACTGGCCACAGTAATTTTACATAAAAGTAAGGGTAAATGGGCAGCGTTCAACCATGACTCAGTAGTTTTTGTTGTTGTTTAAGTCGCTGTTGTTGTAGTTTTCCATAAATAGTTTTCATAAGTAATTTTCAAAAAAAAATATGTTAACAAATATTTTTACATTCCGGTAAAAAATAGGTTAATAGAAAAAATTGGTACAAATGATACATCATTTTAAAGCAAATGAAAGGAGCATTCTTGTGATGCTAAAAAAATTATAAGTTAATAATAAATTTTTTGGAAAAAATAACTGTTTTTAGAAAAAAAAAAAATCAAAACTTTACAAAAATCCTCATATCTCAAAAACTGCAAAAGGAATTTCTAATATTTATGCGGTAAATTTATGCTATATTTAATTACCTTTCATATGATACCAATATTTTGGAAATCTATACAGGGATTCTCAACTTATACTGCTTTTTATAAAAGCTATATCCGCAACTTCCGATGACTATATCTCCGAAACTAAATCCGACCGACATTTTTTTTTTCAAATATATTATTTTTTCCTATAACACTACTTCTCCTAAAAAAATTAAAAAATTTGGAGCATTTGGGCTAAAGTAAACTTAAGCCAAGGATTGCAAGATGTAATGAAAACCAACTTAGGATCAAAGGGTACCATGAAAATGTTGGTCTCCGGTGCTGGTGACATCAAAATCACCAAGGACGGCAATGTGCTTTTGCACGAAATGCAAATTCAACATCCAACTGCTTTTATGATTGCTAGAACCAGCACTGATCAAGATGACTCAACTGGTGATGGCACAACGTGCACTGTCCTACTTATCGGTGAATTGCTAAATCAAGCTGATATCTTTCTGGCTGAAGGCTTACATCCACGTTTAGTCACCGAAGGTTTCGAAAAGGCTTTAGCAGTTTTAGATACTATGAAAATTCCGATTGAGATTAATAAAAAGAATTTTTACTGTAGTAGATTATTATAACTAGAATTAAAAGTTTTACTTATAACATATTTTCATCAAGATGTACCGAAGAGAATCATTTACCCTTGGGCCCATCAATATGTAAATAACTTACACCGTGATGAGCAAACGGCTCATGTGCGCTTTCCCGACGTATGTCCGGTTAAACATCCACCAAAAGGAAACAATTACATCATAGCTGGTGATTTCTTAGAGGTAATATCTAATCAATCAATATCAATTTCTGTAATTAATGTTTTTTCTATTTTTGTTAGGTTTATAAGAAACCCAATTGTGCGAATAATATCGCTGAATTTATTGAAACTATTTAACAGTATGTGAAGTGTTCTTTTTCTTCAACACAATTAATTTAACTTCACTTATTTATAGAATTTTGGTACCTGGTGGTATTTGGGTTAATCTTGGCCAATTACTATACCCAGACTTGGGTATTTTTGAATTACATTTCTTTCAATTACAATTACAAGAAATCATTACTTTTAATTAAAAAAATAAATTAAAAGTAATTGTAATTGAAATTTTTCAATTACATTAATTTCAATTACATGTAATTTAAAATTACAATTACATGCAATTCTAATTACTTTTGTAATTGGATTAGTAATGCATGAAAATGTAATCTTTTAGAAAGCTTTAATCTATTACTCTTGCCAAGTAATTTGAAACGAAAATGTAATTAATCACACATTTTTCAGCAATTACATTTATTAAAATTTGAAAAAATTTTCTTTCAAGCGATAAAATTCACAAAAAAAATTTATGTTATTGCATATGATTTATATGGGAATGTAAAAGAACTTGAGCTCTAGCCTTTCACCAAGTTTAATCAAGCATTAAACTTAATTAATTTAATTAAATTGAACCTGTGTAAATATCCCATGAATTCAAAAATTGCATTGGTTTTCGTATGTCTTACATACAAAAGTTGCTCGAACACCTACCTTATTCAGCTTTATTTTGCCAATTTTAGAAAAAAAAATTTATCAACCATATTTCGCTGAAGTTCGCATATTTGAGAATGCGCCTCAAAAGCACTTCCATTATGTGTCACGTCCGTATCGCTTTAAATTGGCTAATATCCAGGAACAGCATGCTCGATCGACCCTTTTATTTTTCCTAAATATAGTCCTCCCCCTGTACTACACAATGAGCCAAGTCTGTAGAAATACCCATATGTGTATCTACGGATATGTATTTATGCATTTGTGTTTTTGTATATTTTGTAATTGATTACTTGAAAAATAGGAAATTACAGCTAAAAGTAATCCATTTCAAATTTCGTTCAATTACTTTGCTTTTCAATTACATATTTTGGATTACAGTAATTTCAATTGAAAATATTTCAATAACAATTATAAGTAATTGTAATTGAAATATTTTCGAAATTTTCAATTACTATAAATGTAATTGTAATTGAAAAATTTCAATTACAAATTACAAGTAATTGTAATTGCATGAATAATTAATTACCAAATGTAATTGATTACGCACAAGTCTGACTATACCATTTTAGCGATATTCAGGGCGAAAACAGCATAGAGCCCACGTATGAAGATCTTATGGAAATTGTTAAAGCTGTTGGCTTTAAAATAATACTGAACGATGTACAAAACACGCACAGAATCCGCGGTCAAAGCTGAAGAGTGAATACGAGAGTTTATTCTGGGTGTGCCATAAACTAAAAAATTAAATCCAAAAAGAAATGTATGTGGACGATTGTAAAGATAATGAAATTAGTGATTTCAATAATGTATCATAAGCTACGAAGTATTTTTAAAGAGTGACGACTAAAGTTTAAAAAACAAAAATTTAACTGAATTGAATATTTTTAAGTTTTCTTTTACTTAGCATGTGCAGTTTTTATTTTTTTTTTATTTTGCAGTATAACGCAATATGATTTCGTCTTTTTTTTTTGTTATACTTTATTGAATAGTTTTTAAATGCACTGCTTTCAAGAGGTATGAATTTTTATTGACTTAACTGAAAAGTTTTTACATTACATAAATTTATTTTGTACAAATTCTCGGATATATATGCAAGATGTAACATTTTGGTTAAAAAAAATACAATTGAGACTTAGTTTTAACGTAGATGTGCTGTTCACTAGCAAAAAAATAAACGTATGTATATTACGGCGGGTCGATTTCTTCGGGCGGTAAAAAGTCATCAAAGGGTATGGCAAGACAATATTATACGGATAATTCTGAGCAACTTTGCCAAAGAAACTATGGGTCTAAAATCAATTTCGAGCCTCCGCATTATCACAAATAGGTTTGGAGCAGTACTTACGTACATATGTACATTGCACTTTTGTGGGAACAATTACAGGAAGGAAGGAATTTTTGGACCAGTTAGTGGTCGATCGTCAGAGGTTAAATATTTCATAAAATGATGTTTATTTCTGCTAATAGTCGACCAAGGCGTTTAACTTTGTAGCAACACTTCTAACATTAATTATTTTGATATTTAGTTTTTTCCAAATTTCAATTCATTTTTTTACTACTTGTATGAAAATATTCTGCTTTTAGCTTTAGCACTTTCACTCAAAAGACTATAATACTTTTATAAATCACTATTATTTGAGAAATTTAGTCCATTTAAATCACTTGGCAAGCCAAAGGTAGGGAACATCTTGAAATGCAACAGGTTGCATCTGGAGGATATGGGTCTTATCGATAGCTCCACAGTAGGAAAAAACGAAAAAATCACAATTGACGATCAAAACTTTCATGGAATAATTACACGTTTTCAATGGCAGATTTTTAAATGATAGATTTTTATTTTTGAATAAATAATTGTTTTCCATTATCTTTCGACTTAAGTACTTCAGCACTCCACTATTCTTACAAAAAATTAAAATAACATGGTAAATACAAAAGAGGCACAATACCTTTCCACTGACATCAAAATGGCCGATTTACCACAATTTTTGCTTTAAATATGAAATACTTTGTAGTTGTTCCCATACAAATCTAATATAAGTACTGTTCAAAACCTATTTGTGAAAATGCGGAGGCTCGAAATTGATTTTAGACCCATAGTTTCTTTGGCAAAGTTGCTCAGAATTGCCCCTAAAATATATTCCTGCCATACCCTTTTTGAAAAAAAAAAATCGACCCGCCCTAATGTATATGAATTAGTAAACATAGTTATATTTTTATAAAACATTTCTACTAGTATGTACATATAAAATATTTTGTTAACTAATTTAAATAAAAATAATTTAAATTAAATTCTTATTTACTTTTTATTGACCGCAATTTGAGTTAAGAAATTGTACAAGCAGTTGTGGTACTTTATCCAAACTGCTCATTGTAGCATGATTCAATTTGCTGTAGTTTAAAAATTGTCTACGCAGACGATTTAATTGTACGGCATTCATGTAAGTAGGAATATTAATTTTTGTTTCACTACCTTTTGCCGGTATTGGACCAAGAATGCCAATTTTTCGTGCAGCTAGAACATCAGCCAGAATCTCTTGCGTAAGGTGATCCAATTCGAAAAGGTAAGTAGTTGAACTAAGTGGGGGCTGCACGTCAAAAATAAAATTATATTGAGTTAAACATAAATTTTTAAAAAATATCTTAAAGCTAACTTACATTTTGAGTACTTAGATTTGGCGGCAATGGTTTGGATTCAAAAAGCGCACTATATATTGCTTCCAAGTCTAAATGGTCGTCCGGAAAACATACAAACAGCGGACTATCCCAGCGGCAGTTACTGTTAGGTTCTTCGAAATGCATGCAAAGTGCATCAAACATTTCACGTGTATTCGGGACTGTGGAGTTGTTTAACACTGCTTGTTTGGGCACGCTAGTTAAATCAGCTGATTCCAATGTAGAGCGTTGCTGATTCAACTCCCAAGCTAGTTCTTCTTGAATGCCACAAAAAAGTGTGCATTGTGTGCAGGTATCATAAACAATTTCACTAACCGTGGACACTCCCACTTAAAAAAATGTTCCTGGTCCTTCATTTTGAGTTCAAGAACGCACGTTCCGTAAAACCCCAACTCGTTCCTGGTTAAATCAACAGGACGCACCCACCACCTCCTTTTTATGCGCTTACATGCTTTACATGGCGTCCATTACTGCTACAATTTTTATTATACGCACTATTGTTTGCATATTGGTATTAATTTTTTTTTCCAACAATAATTCTAACTCAAATAATCACCAAAATATGTTTCACATTGTCACAATAAAAATATTTCAGTTCAAAAATTTTTTTCATGTAAAGAAAATGACAGCTGAATTTTTCGTTCCGCCGCAATTGTGTTTATTCAAATGACTTTCCGACGGACGAACATTATGTTGTAAACAGAATTGGTTCGGAGTCAGAAAAGCGGAAGCAGAATTCCGCTGTAAAAAAAAAAGTCCTTCGGAAAATCATTTGAATAAACACAATTGCGGCGGAACGGAAAATTCAGCTGTCATTTATAGCTTAAACAGAACTCCGGCGTAAATGCCGCGACGGCTAACGGTAGAATTAGATTTGGTTTTAATTTTACCGTCGCCGTTGAGAGAGTAGACTCTACTCTCTCAACGGCTCAGTAGAGAGTTGCGCTCTCTTCTTTCATACGATTTTCAAAGCAAAAATTTTACGCTGGCGGTATTTACGTCGTATGCCGGAATTCTGTTTAAGCTATTAGTTTATATGAAAAAAATTTTTGAATTGAAATATTTTCACTATGACAAATTGAAACATTTTTTGGTGATTTAAGTTAAACTTAATGTTGAAAAAAAATGAATACCAATATGCAAACAATAGTGCGTATAATAAAATTGTAGCCGTAATGGACGCTATGTACAACATGTACGTTGAGGCATGTAAGAGCATAAAAAGGAAGTGGTGGGTGCGTCTCTATACAAACTATACAAATGGTAGATAATTTTAAAGCAAGAGAATCAAGCATTCTTATATTTTAAAAAAAGTATAGGTTTTTAACACAATTTTTGGAAAAAATATCGTTTTTTTAAAAAAAATTAATCAAAATTTCCAAAAAATCGTCATATCTCCAAAATTATAGGTTAAATTCCAAAGATTTGCCAACCATTATTGTAGGCCATTAAATTGTCTTTCATATGACACCTGTAAGGCAAAACTTAACCGGCGTCTCTCAAATAAAACTCAAAGTTGTATATTAAATGAATTCAGTTTAATATTTATAAAGAGTTAAAAGTAAAGTTTAATTTTGTATAAATTGCTCTTCAGTTATTATGCGTTTTAAATTTAATGCGTGGTTTGTTGTTTCAATCTTGTATTTTCCTGTACGCTTGTATGGCCGTTGCTCTATTGAAATTCAAATTGTTCTATTTTGTTCTTTGTCTTTGCTGTCATTCACGTACAGGGATGTATCAATTGCTGGGCTTTGTTTATTGTCAGGGATACGTAGGGATGCATCAACTGCTATGCTTGTTTAAACGATGCGTAATCATCAACACTCCACCTCCCGTGAATTCCCTGGGGATTCACTACTCAAGTCTAGAATGGCCAATCTTGATGCTGGGCGACGGAAGATACCAGTAGAGGTTTTTACTTATGCAAATCGTACTTGACCGTCTTTGGCTGGAAATTTTTTGGAAATACGTCATTTTTCCACTGGTTGCGCGGCTGACTAGGATCGCAAATGAATTTCTGGCGTAGCTCGTTGATTGTCACGGCAGTGTTTTGGTGGTGACATTTCTCGTGATATTGACGTATGATTAGCTCCGAAAGAAAGTGTTTTTGCGCATCAATATTGGACGTCTGGCGCTGTATGGCAAGCACTGGGCTTCATCGATTCGGCCACCAATTCGTAGCAGTCCACATTCATCGAGAGTTGGTGACAAGGCGAACAGTGGACTCTGTTTTGCTATGGGCTTGAAATCTTTAAGGGCTGCAATCTCCTCGCCGAAAACACTTTGTTGTACCATGCGACAAACAAATTTTTCTGCTTTATTGATTTCAGTAACAGTAAGTTGGTCGTTTTCCACCACTATTTGCTTATCGCGTACTCGACTCAAGAATATTTTGGATCCTCGCATGACCCAGGCCATCGTGCGAATTAATTTGAAATATGAAGAAAATTTATTAAAATTTAAAAATTGTTCACCTGCCTGCAACTTTAGATGGAGACAAGGCTTCACTTCTTCTTCCAATGATTCAGATGGTGGTGCAATGGTGGCAAAAAACAAATCTTTATTTGGCAACCTAAGAAAGTCAGGACCAGTAACCCAACGGCTGCTGGATTGGAATTTTGGTGGGTATGTAGCACGCGTAGCGCACTCTGCAGAGTTTCTGCTAGTTGGTACCCATCGCCACTGTGACGGTTGTGAAATATTATGTATAGCGGCAACTCGATGTCCCACAAACGGTTTAAATTTACGCTCAGTCGAATTAATCCAATGCAGGACCGTTTGTGAGTCACTCCAATATATAATTTCTGATAAATTTATACTGTGACTCTGGCTGATAAGTTTACTAAGACGGGCGCCAAGTACTGCTGCTTGAAGTTCAAGTCTAGGTACCGACATCAACTTCTGTGGCGCACAATGTGTTTTTCCGGCAACAAAGGCAACTTCGACTATATCTTCATGAGCCATACGAAAGTATCCGGCAGCGGCAAAGACATCTTGGCTAGCATCAACAAATATATGTAATTGCACGTCAACAGATTTGCGCAACAAGAGCGAGTTACATCTTTTGATTTCAAACGTATTAACTTTCTGAAACTCACCCCACCAGGCAATCCATTTTTTATGCAAGTTAATTGGGATTGGGTCGTCCCAGTTGACTTTACATTTCCATGTTTTTGAATATATTAAAAAATCTGCAAGTAGCCCAAACGGGTCGTAGACGGCCATCACAATCCCGAGTAGCTCTCTTTTGGTTGGCGCTCGCTGACCATTCAAAACTTGTAATGGAACGCGATGAAATTTGGTGTGAAACTTGAAAACATCTTTTGTCGTGTCCCAGAACATTCCGAGCACCTTCTCGGTAGTTGCTTGTCTCTCCATGTTTACACCCTTAATATTCTTGGTCGGCTGCCCATTCATAATATTTTGTATTTCATGAGAATTCGATACAAAATTTCTTAATTCGAACCCTGCCTCAGCGTGTATGCGGACTACTTGTTGACAAATAACTTTAGCTTCTTTTTTGGTTTGAAAACTACAAACAAAGTCATCTACATAATGCTTATCGATGATGGCGGCTACAGCAGCTGGATACTGATTCCTTGAATTTTCGGCATTTTTATTTTTTACATACTCCGCACAGCATGGCGAACATATGGCACCAAATATCATGGATGACATGACAAAATGTTGAGGTGGCTTTTCTGAATCTCCATCTCGCCAGAGGAAACGTTGAGCATGTTGGTCCTCTGCACGAATTTTCACCTGAGAAAACATCTCACGGATATCAGCGGCTACTGCAACAGGACCCTCTCGAAATTTAAACAAAATCACCAACAACGGCTTTGCCTGTTCTGGCCCTTTCAACAACAGAGAATTTAGTGATGTGTCAGCTACACTTGCTGCGGCGTCAAATACAATTCGGATTTTCTCTGGCTTATGTGGGTTGTGCACTGCAAAATGGGGTAGATACCAAATTGGATATTTTTTCTGCTCAGCTTCGTCCTTGTCAAGTTTTCTGGCATATCCCTTCTCCACATACTTCACCTTTCAGCTCGGTATCTTTCAGCAAAGATATTGTCGTGTTTCATTTTCTTTTCGATGGCAACCAAACGTTTTTTGGCCATCTCGTAGCTATTTGGAAGAACAGGCGGAAAGTCTTTCCAAATTAGACCAGTCTCAAAATGTTTACCAATACGTTGTGTAGTACGCTCCAAAATTTTACGGGCCTTCTGGTCATTTAAAGATTCAAGAACTGATATCGAATAATCAAGTCCGAGACTGTCGCCTTCGAAGTAATCTGCAACAACTTTATTTAAATCTGTTAATATTTGTTCCTCTCTAATGTGCAAAACCATTGGTCGTATGGGTAATGTTGCTTTTGTAGGTCCAAATGCGACCCATCCCACTTTTGTTTTCATGGCTATTGGATTGGTGTCGCCATCTTGCATAATTGCTGTTGCCACACTGAGATGCACATTATCGAGGCCGATGAGCAAAACTGGTTTCACATTCGTATAATTATGCAAGGGCACGCAATCAAAATGTTTGTAATCCATTTTATTGAAAGACTGGACCGGTAGGCAAAGATCTTGGATTGTGCGTACATTTTTCAAGACGTATTTCATACCCTCACTACCACCACTAATTTCCAAATTTATTCTCATAGATGTTTCTGTTTTGACTCCTTGGTCATACCACTGAAGTGTGAGTGGATGTGACCGACCCCTAAGGCCAAGTGTGTTAGCGACGTTTTCCTCCAAGATAGTTATGGCTGAGCCATTGTCGAACATTGCAAAGACATCAATTTTACCATTTGATCCAAAAAGTATCACTGGTAAAATTTTAAACAGCTGGCTGCATGATGGAGTCAATCGACAGTTCAATAGTGGCTGCGTGACAGAGTTGCTGGTTGGCTGCAACTTAGAACGGTTTTCGTGATAAATTTTTGGTCTAGCGGCGACGGCGTTATTTGACGGCTGGACGGCGGCGTATGATGACGTATTTGGATTGTAAATAGTTTCGCTTCGTTCCTCATGTAGACACTGATGATGATAACGGCGACAATTATTTATGCCACAAACTTTTTTGTTCCGACAATTTGCTGTATTGTGACCTTTGCGTAGACAAGCAAAGCACAGTTGTTGTTCTTTAGCCTTTTCCCAGCGTTCCTTAACGCTAAGGGACCGCTGGAAAACTTTATAATCAGCTATCATGTGCCCTTCTGCACACTGGTAACATTTAATTTCATATTTTGCGGTGTCTTCATTCACATGCATAAGTCGACGCGGCTGTTGGTGTTGCGATGTGCTGCTCTTGAAAGGCGTTGGAACTAAGGATGGCATAAAAACTACAATTTTGGCAAGTTCACATAGCCACACCGAAAAGTCTTGAACCGTAGGAAATGGCCTAATGTTGGCAGCATGTTTCGCCCAGTCAAATTGTTTGTTAGTTGGCAGCTTCGAAACTAGTTGGTCTAGTAATGACGGATTTGCTAAATGCTGATTGCACCCAGCTGACATCAAAAATGCAACTACATTGCGTACCGTGGTTGAAAATTGAATAATTTGTTCTAGTTTGTTTTCTGTAATAGACGGAATATTTTTAATTTTTTGTAATTAAAACCTTCCATCAAATCCGGTCTTCCAAACCGGAATTCCAGCTCTTCCATGTCCTTCGACACATCATTCGGATATATGAGCATAAAAGACACTGCTTCCCTAGCAGCTCCTGTTAAGCACTTATGCATGCGCATAAGATTCTGTCTGTCGTTGTATCTAAACGCAGCCGTGGTATCTTTAAAATTAGCGTTGAAAAGTGACCATTCGTCAGCATGGCCCGAAAAAGTTGGCAAATCATATAATTTAAAGCTGGAGCTACCCTCGGCTAGTATCATAGCTAGGTTTTCATCAGATAATAATGGTGTGTTTACATCGCGCAACTGGCTGGCATGCGTTTCGTTGGATTGCTGGATTTGAGTTCGCATTCTCTCTAAATCCCTTTGGCTTTCCTCTGTGCTGTGCTTTAGCCCCTCCACAGACGTCTTAAGTGCATTGATACTGGCAATTATTGCAGTCATTTGTTCGGCAGTGACTCCTGTCTACGGCTCTATATTTTCCATAATTGTAGTATCAAATTCCTCGCTGTCTGTCTCACTCGAAGCAGTGTTATTATTATCACCGGCACTCCTCAGGTTGTACGGCATTTGCAAGTATCTTCTTGCAACCACAACTTTTCCGCGAATCCTCGGGCGTACGAAACATTGAAAACTAATGTAAGGCAAAACTTAACCGGCGTGTCTAAAATAAAACTCAAAGTTGTATATTAAATGAATTCAGTTTAATATTTATAAAGAGTTAAAAGTAAAGTTTAATTTTGTATAAATTGCTCTTCAGTTATTATGCGTTTTATGTTTAATGCGTGGTTTGTTGTTTCAATCTTGTATTTTCCTGTACGCTTGTATGGCCGTTGCTCTATTGAAATTCAAATTGTTCTATTTTGTTCTTTGTCTTTGCTGTCATTCACGTACAGGGATGTATCAATTGCTGGGCTTTGTTTATTGTCAGGGATACGCAGGGGTGCATCAACTGCTATGCTTGTTTAAACGATGCGTAATCATCAACAACACCCATATTTTTGATATCAATGTAGGAGTTCTCAACTTATAATAGTTTTTACAAAAGCTATTTCCGAAACTTCCGATGGCTATACCTCCGAAACTAGATCCGAGCACCTTTTTTTGATTACATATTATTTTTATTTTGTCCCTAAGACGAAAAAAATTGGATTATGGGAGCTAAAGAAAACCTGTTCTTTCTTATGGACATTTCTGTAATCCTTTACAGAAAGGTCGTACAAGGAATTATACTTGCGGACCTCTTCAATCAATTTCTCGTTATAACTTGTTTTAATCATTTTTTAAATTCTTTAATCCGGAATATTTTTAAATAGATTTTATTTTTGCAGAATATATTTATAGTAAGACTACTTTTTACAAAATTCTTATTTAAAACGTAAACAAAAAAATTGACACAAGCTGATGGGAAATACAACCCTGATCCGACGGAGAAAATAGAATTAAATCTAAATCGACGGATGTCCGTCAGTAGGCTATCAGTCGTACGCCGCAGTTCTGTTCAATTTTATAGCATCAAGTGTGTTCTAGTTTTTGACAGCGGAGTTCCGCTTTTCCGAGTCCGACCCAATTCTGGTTATATCATAAATTAACAAACGAAGAATGCAACAAAAATAAAATGTACCGAAATTTGTGAAGCAGTGCTGCCACAACCCTTGTGTTGATGATTACGCATCGTTTAAACAAGCATAGCAGTTGATGCACCCCTGCGTATCCCTGACAATAAACAAAGCCCAGCAATTGATACATCCCTGTACGTGAATGACAGCAAAGACAAAGAACAAAATAGAACAATTTGAATTTCAATAAAGCAACGGCCATACAAGCGTACAGGAAAATACAAGATTGAAACAACTTTCAACAAATCAGGCATTAAATTTAAAACGCATAATAACTGAAGAGCAATTTATGTATACAAAATTAAACTTTACTTTTAACTCTTTATAAATATTAAACTGAACTCATTTAATATACAACTTTGAGTTTCATTTGAGACACGCCGGTTAAGTTTTGCTTTACATTAGTTTTCAATCTTTCGTACGCCCGAGGATTCGCGGAAAAGTTGTGGTTGCAAGAAGATACTTGCAAATGCCGTACAACCTGAGGAGTGCCGGTGATAATAATAACACTGCTTCGAGTGAGACAGACAGCGAGGAACTTGATACTACAATTATGGAAAATATAGAGCCGCAGACAGGAGTCACTGCCGAACAAATGACTGTAATAATTGCCAGTATCAATGCACTTAAGACGTCTGTGGAGGGGCTAAAGCACAGCACAGAGGAAAGCCATAGGGATTTAGAGAGAATGCGAACTCAAATCCAGCAATCCAACGAAACGCATGCCAGCCAGTTGCGCGATGTAAACACACCATTATTATCTGATGAAAACCTAGCTATGATACCAGCCGAGGGTAGCTCCAGCTTTAAATTATATGATTTGCCAACTTTTTCGGGCCATGCTGACGAATGGTCACTTTTCAACGCTAATTTTAAAGATACCACGGCTGCGTTTAGATACAACGACAGACAGAATCTTATGCGTCTGCATAAGTGTTTGACAGGAGCTGCTAGGGAAGCAGTGTCGAAGGCCATGGAAGAGCTGGAATTCCGGTTTGGAAGACCGGATTTGATGGTACGTTTTCAATTACAAAAAATTAAAAATATTCCGTCTATTACAGAAAACAAACTAGAACAAATTATTCAATTTTCAACCACGGTACGCAATGTAGTTGCATTTTTGATGTCAGCTGGGTGCAATCAGCATTTAGCAAATCCGTCATTACTAGACCAACTAGTTTCGAAGCTGCCAACTAACAAACAATTTGACTGGGCGAAACATGCTGCCAACATTAGGCCATTTCCTACGGTTCAAGACTTTTCGGTGTGGCTATGTGAACTTGCCAAAATTGTAGTTTTTATGCCATCCTTAGTTCCAACGCCTTTCAAGAGCAGCACATCGCAACACCAACAGCGGCGTCGACTTATGCATGTGAATGAAGACACCGCAAAATATGAAATTAAATGTTACCAGTGTGCAGAAGGGCACATGATAGCTGATTATAAAGTTTTCCAGCGGTCCCTTAGCGTTAAGGAACGCTGGGAAAAGGCTAAAGAACAACAACTGTGCTTTGCTTGTCTACGCAAAGGTCACAATACAGCAAATTGTCGGAACAAAAAAGTTTGTGGCATAAATAATTGTCGCCGTTATCATCATCAGTGTCTACATGAGGAACGAAGCGAAACTATTTACAATCCAAATACGTCATCATACGCCGCCGTCCAGCCGTCAAATAACGCCGCCGCCGCTAGACCAAAAATTTATCACGAAAACCGTTCTAAGTCGCAGCCAACCAGCAACTCTGTCACGCAGCTATCAATGCATTCTGCCGCTCAGCCACTATTGAACTGTCGATTGACTCCATCATGCAGCCAGCTGTTTAAAATTTTACCAGTGACACTTTTTGGACCAAATGGTAAAATTGATGTCTTTGCAATGTTCGACAATGGCTCAGCCATAACTATCTTGAAGGAAAACGTCGCTAACACACTTGGCCTTAGGGGTCGGTCACATCCACTCACACTTCAGTGGTATGACCAGGGAGTCAAAACAGAAACATCTATGAGAATAAATTTGGAAATTAGTGGTGGTAGTGAGGGTATGAAATACGTCTTGAAAAATGTACGCACAATCCGAGACCTTTGCCTACCGGTCCAGTCTTTCAATAAAATGGATTACAAACATTTTGATTGCGTGCCCTTGCATAATTATACGAATGTGAAACCAGTTTTGCTCATCGGCCTCGATAATGTGCATCTCAATGTGGCAACAGCAATTATGCAAGATGGCGACACCAATCCAATAGCCATGAAAACAAAAGTGGGATGGGTCGCATTTGGACCTACAAAAGCAACATTGCCCATACGACCAATGGTTTTGCACATTAGAGAGGAACAAATATTAACAGATTTAAATAAAGTTGTTGCGGATGACTTCGAAGGCGACAGTCTCGGACTTGATTATTCGACATCAGTTCTTGAATCTTTAAATGACCAGAAGGCCCGTAAAATTTTGGAGCGTACTACACAACGTATTGGTAAACATTTTGAGACTGGTCTAATTTGGAAAGACTTTCCGCCTGTTCTTCCAAATAGCTACGAGATGGCCAAAAAACGTTTGGTTGCCATCGAAAAGAAAATGAAACACGACAATATCTTTGCTGAAAGATATCGAGCTGAAATGGTGAAGTATGTGGAGAAGGGATATGCCAGAAAACTTGACAAGGACGAAGTTGAGCAGAAAAAATATCCAATTTGGTATCTACCCCATTTTGCAGTGCACAACCCACATAAGCCAGAGAAAATGCGAATTGTATTTGACGCCGCAGCCAGTGTAGCTGACACATCACTAAATTCTGTGTTGTTGAAAGGGCCAGAACAGGCAAAGCCGTTGTTGGTGATTTTGTTTAAATTTCGAGAGGGTCCTGTTGCAGTAGCCGCTGATATCCGTGAGATGTTTTCTCAGGTGAAAATTCGTGCAGAGGACCAACATGCTCAACGTTTCCTCTGGCGAGATGGAGATTCAGAAAAGCCACCTCAACATTTTGTCATGTCATCCATGATATTTGGTGCCATATGTTCGCCATGCTGTGCGGAGTATGTAAAAAATAAAAATGCCGAAAATTCAAGGAATCAGTATCCAGCTGCTGTAGCCGCCATCATCGATAAGCATTATGTACATGACTTTGTTTGTAGTTTTCAAACCAAAAAAGAAGCTAAAGTTATTTGTCAACAAGTAGTCCGCATACACGCTGAGGCAGGGTTCGAATTAAGAAATTTTGTATCGAATTCTCATGAAATACAAAATATTATGAATGGGCAGCCGACCAAGAATATTAAGGGTGTAAACATGGAGAGACAAGCAACTACCGAGAAGGTGCTCGGAATGTTCTGGGACACGACAAAAGATGTTTTCAAGTTTCACACCAAATTTCATCGCGTTCCATTACAAGTTTTGAATGGTCAGCGAGCGCCAACCAAAAGAGAGCTACTCGGGATTGTGATGGCCGTCTACGACCCGTTTGGGCTACTTGCAGATTTTTTAATATATTCAAAAATTATCTTACAAGAAACATGGAAATGTAAAGTCAACTGGGACGACCCAATCCCAATTAACTTGCATAAAAAATGGATTGCCTGGTGGGGTGAGTTTCAGAAAGTTAATACGTTTGAAATCAAAAGATGTTACTCGCTCTTGTTGCACAAATCTGTTGACGTGCAATTACATATATTTGTTGATGCTAGCCAAGATGTCTTTGCCGCTGCCGGATACTTTCGTATGGCTCATGAAGATATAGTCGAAGTTGCCTTTGTTGCCGGAAAAACACATTGTGCGCCACAGAAGTTGATGTCGGTACCTAGACTTGAACTTCAAGCAGCAGTATTTGGCGCCCGTCTTAGTAAACTTATCAGCCAGAGTCACAGTATAAATTTATCAGAAATTATATATTGGAGTGACTCACAAACGGTCCTGCATTGGATTAATTCGACTGAGCGTAAATTTAAACCGTTTGTGGGACATCGAGTTGCCGCTATACATAATATTTCACAACCGTCACAGTGGCGATGGGTACCAACTAGCAGAAACTCTGCAGAGTGCGCTACGCGTGCTACATACCCACCAAAATTCCAATCCAGCAGCCGTTGGGTTACTGGTCCTGACTTTCTTAGGTTGCCAAATAAAGATTTGTTTTTTGCCACCATTGCACCACCATCTGAATCATTGGAAGAAGAAGTGAAGCCTTGTCTCCATCTAAAGTTGCAGGCAGGTGAACAATTTTTAAATTTTAATAAATTTTCTTCATATTTCAAATTAATTCGCACGATGGCCTGGGTCATGCGAGGATCCAAAATATTCTTGAGTCGAGTACGCGATAGCAAATGTTTGTCGCATGGTACAACAAAGTGTTTTCGGCGAGGAGATTGCAGCCCTTAAAGATTTCAAGCCCATAGCAAAACAGAGTCCACTGTTCGCCTTGTCACCAACTCTCGATGAATGTGGACTGCTACGAATTGGTGGCCGAATCGATGAAGCCCAGTGCTTGCCATACAGCGCCAGACGTCCAATATTGATGCGCAAAAACACTTTCTTTCGGAGCTAATCATGCGTCAATATCACGAGAAATGTCACCACCAAAACACTGCCGTGACAATCAACGAGCTACGCCAGAAATTTTGGATCCCGCACGCCAAATCAGTTTTGAAAGTCATACAACGCAATTGTTTAAGTTGCAAAATTGAAAAGGCAAAGCCTATGCCGCCTTTGATGGGTCAGCTGCCAGTAGACCGCATCACACCGTTTGTCCGCCCGTTTACTTATACGGGTGTGGATTTATTTGGTCCGTTCAACGTCTCTGTAGGACGCCGCAGAGAGAAAAGGTGGGCAGTTATTTTTACGTGTCTGACGGTGAGAGCAGCGCACTTGGAGCTAGCTGAAAATTTGTCCACTGATGCCTTCCTGGTTACTTTCAATTTTTTCAACAGGCGTGGAACTCCCGTTAGTATAAGAAGTGACAATGGTACGAACTTCATCGGCGCGCAGAAGGAGTTGATAAAATCTGAGAGATTATTGAATATTGAACGTATCAATGAAGAGGCCACAGTGCGTTACATTGAGTGGGTGTTTAACTGTCCCGCTAATCCTAGCTCTGGTGGATGCTGGGAACGGCTAATACGAATTATAAAGCGCCTTTTACATAAAATACTACACGAAGAAGCCCCGCGAGTTGAGACTCTGCGTGCTGTACTTATTGAAACAGAGAACATCATAAATTCCCGTCCGTTAACTGACATACCCTTGACAGCAGAAGAAGACGAACCGTTGACGCCGAACCACTACCTGCTAGGATGTGTGAATTCTACACAGACGCCGCATGAAGAAGATAAAGTCTGTCTACGAAAACAGTGGCATATTGCCCAAAATTTAAAAGACCGATTGTGGAAGCGGTGGACACTGGAGTATTTGCCACAACTTTTGTGCCGACCTAAGTGGCATGAGAAAACAACACCGATCAAGATTAATGATTTAGTGCTCATTTGCGATCCTAGTCAGCCGCGCAACCAGTGGAAAAAAGGACGTATTTCCAAAACATTTCCAGCCAAAGACGGTCAAGTACGATTTGCATAAGTAAAAACTTCTTCCGTCGCCCAGCATCAAGATTGGCCATTCTAGACTTGAGTAGTGAATCCCCAGGGAATTCACGGGAGGTGGAGTGTTGATGATTACGCATCGTTTAAACAAGCATAGCAGTTGATGCACTCCTGCGTATCCCTGACAATAAACAAAGCCCAGCAATTGATACATCCCTGTACGTGAATGACAGCAAAGACAAAGAACAAAATAGAACAATTTGAATTTCAATAGAGCAACGGCCATACAAGCGTACAGGAAAATGCAAGATTGAAATAACAAACCACGCATTAAATTTAAAACGCATAATAACTGAAGAGCAATTTATACAAAATTAAACTTTACTTTTAACTCTTTATAAATATTAAACTGAATTCATTTAATATACAACTTTGAGTTTTATTTGAGACACGCCGGTTAAGTTTTGCCTTACACCTTGAAACAATCTTACACAGCGATTTCACCTGATAACAGAAAACGTAGCGGTGGCGAAACAATTCTCATTAGTGGAGTTCACATCATCCTTCATGCTGTCCAACATGGCTTGACAAACCGACTAACTGTAAATTTCGTTTAGCGTTCATATCATCAAGCATGCTTGTAAGCATGATCAAACATTGAGGTTTGTCAAGCAAGATGGCCAGCATGAAGGATGGTGTGTAAAGCCCAATTCACACGACAGCGAGCTGAGGCTCAGTTCACATGAGCGTTTTTTCAACGTCCGATTTCTACAACGCGCGTTTTAGCATAACTCCGGCGTTTATAAAACCAACGTCATTGAATATAATTTTGTGTTAAAGCCCTTTCAGACTATTTGAGGTCTCATATGCTTTTTTGTATGTTTTTTTGTATGTCTTTACATATGATCTGTCAAATCTAACAAGATTTATATTATTGTGTTCATACTGATATGATTGATGTTAAGAGAATTTGACATTTCTCAGAAATAATTTTGAACGCAGGTAAATTTTTGCATTAATTTAATGCACGTAGCACGTTTTATTTTTTTATTTAATGTTTATCGTTAAAGATTAGGAGTCGTAAAGGAATTTAAGAAGACTACTTAATAAAGTAGGTAATAACCTTACATTTGCTAGGATTTTAGTATTAGGGTATACAGTTAAATCATTACACCATTTCATAATCTATCAAATTAATTTTTGTTTGTATACTCATTTTTTTTAACAAAAACAATTACTTGCCTTCTTTAAAATAGCTCATTTCTCCTGTGACTTCTCTTATGAAATAGATTTGAATCGAATGTAAAAAAGTCATATGCTTTCTCATATAACTAATCACTTGTGTAATATAAACATATTCACACTATAAGAGTTGTGATATTTGACAACTCATAAGACTTTTTATATGACTCTCACATAGTCTGAAGGGGCTTTTATGCTGAAACCCACGTTAGCTAACGCGCGTTGGAAAAACGCTTTTGTAAACTGAGCCATAGAGATAGCGAACTACTACGCCGACGTGTTTGGCATTCACACAAATTAAAAACTTCTCCGATGTCATGTGTGAATAGGGGAGTTCACACTATCCTTCATGCTGTACAGCATGGCTTGACAAACCGAATAACTGTAAACTTCGTTTAGCGTTCACATTATCAAACATGCTTGACAAACATCATTTGCAGAAAATTTTTGAGGTGTACACATCTCTCGCATTACTCACTTCAATTCTTTGCTTTTTATTTTTCGGAGGTGAAATAATAAAAAAAATTGTTTTCAACTCCCTTCAACGAGGATATGTCCCTAAAAAAACCTAAATCATGCCAAAACTTTTGATAATTCACGAAACTCACCGATTGACACTCATGTTTGATGGATTTCAAGATATTTTGATTTCTCTGCTGGCGTCAACAACAACAACAAGAAATTTTTCATTTCAAATAAGATTTCATAGAGTGCACATCGGTGGGTTTCGTGAATTATAAAAAGTTTTGGCATGATTTACGTTTTTTTAGGGACATATCCTCGTTGAAGGGAGTTGAAAACAAGCTGACAAGCGACAGTTTTGAGCGTTCACATTATCAAGCAATGAGGTTTGTCAAGCATGATGGGAGAGATCCGATTAAAACCTCTTGCAAAACAGCAGCTTTTATTTCTGCTCCAAAATTTTGTTAAAATTTTATCTAGTTTTTAATACAAAAAAAACTGAAAAAACAGTAATTAAATTGAATGTGAATTGTTGCGCTAATTGCATTAAATTGGCATTATTTAAAGTTAAAATAAAACAACAAAAAAAGAGCAGTTAAAGTGATCTGCTAATTGTGCTACATATTGTCTGTCTTTATGCTTAATGCATATGCGGCCGCCATCTTTAATTGTAACCTAACCGCGAAGCTAAGAAAATGGACGACGTCAGTCTAGATAGCGCAGAGGCTGCGCAGCAACTTCTCAACCTCTCAAGCGATGTTGATTGCATCGAATGGAAATTTCCTTCAAATAGGAGGCGAGCATCCCCTTCAACGGCGGAAGTGCAGTATGGAGGTGAAAAAATATCCTCCAACAAATTCGCTTTACTGGATAATTTATCCATCAAGCATTTATTGACGGGACTCAAAACTCAAAGTCCTCATAACGATTCAACTCAGGGTGAACGGCAACGCAGCAGTGACGATGGCAGCAACACAGCAAAAAATGTACCGGATAAATGTACCAATATTCATTTCCAATGTAGACATAAAAGAACTTGTTAAAGATCTTCAAATGAGAGGTGTGATTTTTAAGGTTATTTCTAAAGGTAAAAAAAACAAAATTTTTATTGAAGACAAGGAGGTGCACGCTGCACTCCTTAACAAAATTAAATCGACCCCGGTGGTCGCAGCGTTTTCTTTCACCTCAAAAGAGGATCAATCTAATAATATTATACTAAAAGGATTGAGTTCTTCTTATGAAGATGTTGAAATCTTGAACGAAATTAATGATTTAATCCCAGGTATGATCAATAAGGTAAGCAATTTCGCCACAGCTAGGTCTATAAAAGATGGACGGAAATATGACCTGTTCTTGGTCAATGTCACCCCGGGTAAGAACGTGAGTGATCTGATTAAGATCATATATTTATTTAATACCAGAGTAATCTGGGAAAAGCAAAAAAGGAGCTCAGTCCCGCTACATTGCAAAAGATGTCAGCAATTCGGGCATACAGCAAAGAATTGCGTTTGCGTTTACAAATGCGTTAAATGCAACGCTATTCATTCACCTGGTGAATGCAAGGTAACTAAGGAGGCGGGGTTTAGCCCCATTTGTGTGAATTGCAGCGGGGATGTGCGAAATATAAAACTTACAGTGGATAAATAAATTCTGCGTACAAAGTACTAATCTGAAAAGAAGTGGAGATATGGCGTAATTAAAACATACAAAAAAATTGAGTTTTCTGTTAATTTATTTTGTATTTATTAACTTCTCTTGAGAAGTTATTATAATAGGTCCGAAAATCGAAATAGGTAATTTTGTGTTTTCTTTACGTTTCAAGACCTCGACAATCGTTTACAAGTATTTTTAGAGTGATGTCTCTGTGTGTGTGTGTACGTATGTAGACATATTTTGGCTTTCGTTTCCTCAATAACTACCGGACAAAATTTTTTGATGACCATATCAATCGATACGCAACGTCATGACTTAGATCTGAAAGGAGTCTGGAAAAAATCGGTCCAGCGGTTCGTTTTTTATTCATAAAAACTGACTTTTTTATGCACGCAATATAAATTTCATATATAATTTCAAGTATCGAGGGGGTAGATAGGGGTTTTCGAGGGTGCTTATTTCAAATCATTTTTCAGTTTTTTAAAATTCAAAATGGCGCACCCAATATGACGTCATTTTTTTTGTAAAAGTTCTCTGAATTCTATAAAATTTAGTTTTGAGAGGGGTTTCAGGTACATGGTAATAAATTAATGTTTAATGTTAATTTTTTTTTTTTTTTTCGTAGTGCCATATTGTAATCATAAGATATTCTCAAATGATTTTCGAAGTATCGAAACATTAAAAAAAAAGAATTGTTCTCAAGAGAAGTTGCTTGTACGGTACTTGCTGCCGAACCGATTTTTTCTTATACAGTTACAGCAACAAAACCAAAAAGAACTTTTTCGCACATTTCCTTTTCAGCACACAAAAAAGTCTGCGTACAAATAACATATATTTCTCTCTGATCGACATTCGCTGTACCGTTATTTTCGTTGGAAGTGTGTTACTGTTGCTGATTATTATGCAAATATTTTCATCAGTCGAAACCCATCAGAGGTGAGCAAAAGGTTGATTTTGAGTACATCAGTAATATTTTTGATTAGAAGTCGCGATGATTACGAAAAATTGTGAAATTTCTCTCGAAACGCGGGAATTAATAGTAAGACTCCATGAAAAAGGCGAACCATTAAGAAAAATTGGTGAAACAATAGGGAGATCCCATTCATCTGTACAAAAAGTATTGCAAAACTACAAACAATCAAAAACGTTAGTTCCGAAATCTCGATCTGGACGTCCAAAGAAGCTAACATTACGTATGGAGAAGGATATTTTACGTAAAATTAAAGCAGACCAGAAGGCTAGTGCGTTCAGTTTGGCGAGGGACTTAAAAACAAATCATGACATCGATGTGAATCCTGAAACGGTTCGGGTGCTGCTAAGACGAAATAACTTCCATCGAAGAGTCGCAAGAAAGAAGCCACATATATCAAAAATTAATCGCCAAAAACTATTATGTTTTGCGAAACATTGGATAAAAAAGCCGAATGAAGTTTGGAATGATGTCATGTTTTGCGACGAAAGTAATTTTAGCATATACAAGTCAAACGGTCGCACAATGGTTTGGAGGAAACCGAACGAAGAATTTGTCTACAAGAATATATTACTTACTGTTAAGCACGGAGGCAAAAGCGTTATGGTATGGGGGTGTATGGGCGCTAAAGGGGTTGGTGACTTAGTATTCATAAATACCACAATGAATAAGCATGGTTATTTATAAATTTTAAATAATAACCTGAAAGAAAGTGCTCGAAAAATAAATCTTTCTCCAAATTACATCTTCGCTCATGATAATGACCCGAAGTACAAGTCCTACCTAGTTAGAGAATGGTTATTATACAATGTCCCTGAGCAACTGTACCCACCCCCACACTCCCCGGATCTAAACCCAATAGAAAAGTTATGGGAGTTACTTGATAAGAGAATTCGTACTCATCGTATAACATCTCAAGCAACGTTACGAGCTGCATTGGAAGATGAATGGAGTAAAATCACCGAAGACGACACTAATAAATTCGTAAAAAATATGAAGAACCGTCTCCAGGCAGTCATTGCTGCAAAAGGCTACCAAACAAGATTTTAAAGGCAACTTTCAAGTTTATGTACGCACACTTTTTTGAGTTTCAATTTGAAGTTCTTTTTATTCTTGTAAAAAAAATCTGTACTGCGAAAATTTATTTTTGTTTTTGTTGTTGTAACTATTTGAGTAATAAATATGAAATAAATTAATAGAAAATAAAACTTATTTGAATATTTATTACTCCATATCTCCACTTCTTTTCATATTATTAGTACGCAGACACTGATCCACTGTACGTTAAATTTAAAAAAGATGCCTTTAAGAAGGCGAATGAAGATAAGAAAGAAAAAATTTTACAATTTATATTCCTGCCAAAAGCCCTCCACCACTTAAGGCTTCATATGCCAGCCACTTTAGAGAGCGGGATGGTCCCGCTGCAAGGCGATTGTTCAACTTTAATTCAAATAAAAACGTACTTGGTCAGTTCTTGGAACTGTCTAATAATCTATTCGGCATGGACGTTCATGGCCTGTCAAAAAAATTGGAAGGTTTCCTTGCAAATATCAATAACTGTAATTCTTTGCAAAATA
This sequence comes from Meiosimyza platycephala, assembly GCA_963662105.1. Lineage (NCBI taxonomy): Eukaryota > Metazoa > Arthropoda > Insecta > Diptera > Lauxaniidae > Meiosimyza > Meiosimyza platycephala. The sequence goes on from OY759212.1 coordinate 12,109,996, forward strand.
AAAGGATGGCTTACTTGGAGCTATTAAATGAAGTTATCCTCTGCAACTAATAATGGCATTAAATTTTTTTTGAAAACTTGGATCAGCTCATGGCGGATGCAGAGTTATAAGAAAACACCCTGTAACCATCATCTAAAATATATCAGAATACCCTATTAATTTCACATTACCAATTTTATGCATAAATCAAAGCTTAAAATTACATATTTACATTATTTCGACTTTATGCATAAAACCATGAATCAAACTTTAATCGCATAAGCAATTAACGCTTGAATATACAAATTTACTCAAACTGGTAAATTATACACAAGCCCTAGTTAAAAACCAATTCTTAAGTACTCCAATTTTATGAGTTCGCTTGCGTTCTGGTTGCACAAAGAATTCTGAGAAACCCTTCTGTGTAACAATGTAAATGAAATCGAACTTATAAACAAAGTCGCTTGGTAATGAGTTTATTACACTTACGCGTGCACTCTCTTTTGAATGCACTTTCATTGCTTAACTTTCTCTAGAATTTTACATACAGAAATTCTCTGAGTAAGCATTTTCCTTTTGAGGCAGCGATGAAAATCGGGGTATAAATATTACTGTTCATTTTTAGTCTAAGTCAGATTGAAGTTAATAAACAAGATCAAGAGATCTCTTAAAAAAGTTAAAGTTTTGCTTTTGTTTTTTATCAAGTGAAAAGTGGCGCAGTCGGTAGGATACCGCAAATTCCTACCCAACATAAATTTTAAATAAAGGGAAGTGAATTTCAATTCTTGGTGCGGTATCGAGGAAAATATTGTACAAAAGATTGTACAGGACTAATTAGATAAAAGAATTTTTTTTTTCTGCGCAGAGGATTGTGCCGAAAAAAAAATTAAAAACTTTAACGAAGGACCTACAAAAGATTGTAGGGTCGAGAACTTCAATCTCAAAGGAAATGCAAAAAGAATCAGCAGTTAAAGATCAAACCACCAGCAGTGATTATTGTCATAAAGTAAAAGACAAGGAAGAAGTAAATAAATCAGCGAAAAGTGCCAAATCAAGCAAAGAATCAACGGAGGAATTTTTCGAAATAAAGCCAGAGAGGAATATAGGATACCACGTCATCGGGGAAACACCGGTTCTATCAGACAACGAAGACACCGAAGACTTCACGGAGACATATAAGGAATACTTGAAGAAGCTGTAGGTAAAGGTTGAGTAAGTTAATATTGATTATTTTCTTTTTTTGAAAAAAAAAACACATAATTTTCTTTTTCGTGCGGTCGGAAATTTATCGCGGTAGTGAAACAATTTAACAGTGAAGTTTTAAATTTTTTTTTTTTTAAATAAAAAATACATCATGGCTCAACTGACAATAGATCCGATTAAGTATTTGAATAATTTGACGGCTTACGATGGTAACCCGGAGGACTTGCAGACCTTCCTAAACCTAATAAACCATATACACCCAATTTTGGTAACGTACGACGCTCTCGGACAGTTACTTTGTTCAGACATAATTAAAAGCAAGCTAGTGAGGAAGGCTAGGGAGGTTATAGAGATAAACAGTTACGCTACCTCTTGGGCTGACATTAGGACTGTTTTATTAAATAATTTCGGTGAGACGGTCTTGTGAGGAATTGTTCGACGAGTTACGAGCAGTAACATTCAAGACTACAACACTAGAGTTTCATAAGGAAGTTCAACATAAATTAAGAAAGCTCAATAATAAAACGGTGGCAGTATTAGGAATAGGCGAAGCAACAAACCAGTGCGTGATTAACAATAAGCGAACTGCCTTAAACATGTTTAAATCCAAAATACCGGAGCCAATGCGGACAATTTTAATTTGCCGTAATCCAGAATCACTAGAAGTAGCAATGGACATACTTTTCCAAGCAGGATATGCTGATTTAAAGGTAGAGAGTTCGAACAGGTACAAAACATACAAAAATTTTGAAGACAATGGTAATAGGCATCGGGTCAATGATAACCAAAGGGTTCAAAATTATCAAAACCAACCACAGAGAACAAATAATTACCAACAAAATCACAATCGAAATCAACCACAGAGAGTAAATAATTACCAACAAAATTACAATCGAAATCAACCACAGAGACCAAATAATTACCAACAAAATCACAATAATTATTACCAAAACCAACAACAAAGAATAAATAACTATCGACCGAATTACGTGAATCGAAATCCCAATCAACAGTATGAGGTTCAGAATCCATCGGGCGTAGAGCCAATGGACGTTAACAACCATGAAGCTAACGTAAATTTTCGAACAATAGCCTCAACCCGGGCATACCATATATAGTTATTCAGACTAGATTGCAACCGTTAAAATTCATCATAGATAGTGGAGCAACGCATTCCATAATAAATCCAAATTTATGCGATCCGAAATGGCGAGTACCTCTTAGACCAATGACACTCTTAACATTAAATCATAGGGTCGACGTTTCAGATAAAGTAAAAATACCTTTATTTAAGGAACTGGGAGGAGAAGAAGAAGTCGAATTCTTAGTGTGTAAATTTCATGACTACTATGATGGTCTTATTGGTAGCGACATTCTTAAACGTTTTAATGCTATAATAAACTATGAAGAAAATAATCTGATTATAAATAAAAAGAAGATTCCATTAAAATATAGAAATATTGTATGCCAAACTCTAAGATTACCAATTAAACAAGAGAAAGGACTAGCGTACTTGAACGAGCAAAAAGCCAACGGAGGGGAAATTTTGATTAAGGAAGGCATCTATGATGTAAAAGATTACAAAGTAGAGGCAGTAGTAGAAATGAATAATTTCAGCGGTAATACGAATAATATAAACATCTCCTTTCAAGAAATTAACAGTGACAATTTTGATGTAATAGAAAGTGAGAAGAAAACTCCAATTTTTGAAATGATTAGATTAAACCATCTAAATGAAGAAGAGAGAAAGGGTCTCGATAAACTCGTAAAAAATTATTCGGATATATTTTATCAAGAAAATAGTGATTTGACTTTTACAAACGCAACAAAACATAAGATTCGAACTTCTAACGATATCCCCATTCATGTTAAATCATATAGGTACCCTTACGTACACAAGGAGGAGGTAGAAAAACAGATTCGCGAAATGCTAAAAAGTAAAATTATAAGGCCTAGTAATTCTCCTTACTCAGCACCCATTTGGATTGTACCAAAAAAAATTGATGCCAGTAAAGAGCAGAAATGGAGGTTAGTAATAGATTATCGCAAGTTAAATGAGGTAACAATCGACGATAGATACCCTATACCAAATATCGATGAAATCTTGGACAAACTGGGTAGAAGCCAGTACTTCACGACATTAGATCTTGCAAAGGGTTTCCACCAAATAGAAATTGAGGAATCTGACATACATAAAACCGCTTTCAGTGTAGAGGGTGGTCATTATGAATTTTTAAGGATGCCGTTTGGTCTGAAGACAGCACCAGCGACATTTCAGAGGTTAATGAATGATGTATTACGAGATTACGTAAATAAGATATGTCTTGTCTATTTAGATGACATTATCATATTTTCAACCTCACTACAAGAGCATCTAGATTCTTTACGTAAAATATTCAGTCGATTAAGAGAAGTAAATCTAAAAGTACAGCTGGATAAATCAGAGTTTCTTAAGAAAGAAACGGAATTCCTTGGTCATATTGTAACTGCAACAGGAATTAAACCAAACCCAAAAAAGATTGATTGTGTTATAAACTTTCCAATCCCTAAAACCCAGAAGCAGATTAAGCAATTCTTAGGCTTGACTGGATACTATAGGAAATTCATGAAAGATTATTCAATGATAGCCAAACCAATGACCAATTTCTTAAAAAAGAACGCTAAAATCGATATAAATCAAGAGAGCTACAAGAAAAGTTTCCATACACTTAAAACCTTACTTACAAATGATCCAGTTTTACATTATCCAAATTTTGAGAAAGAATTCACAGTAACTACGGATGCTAGCAATTACGCACTAGGTGCTATTTTGTCACAAGAAAACCATCCAATCTGTTATGCCAGTCGCACTCTGAACGAGCACGAGATTAATTACAGTACCATAGAAAAAGAACTATTAGCCATCGTCTGGGCTACTAAATATTTTAGACCGTACATTTTTGGTCAGAAGTTTACAATAGAAACTGACCACAAGCCTTTGACTTGGTTATTTTCCCTTAAGGAACCAAATTCCAAATTAGTTAGGTGGAAGTTGAAATTATCTGAATTTAATTATATTATTAAATACAAGAAAGGATTAAAGAATAGTAATGCAGACGCGTTATCAAGAATCGAAAATATTGAGGTAAACAACACAGAAATATTCCTTGAAGAAGAAATGAATACAATTAGGTCCAGCGAATCAGCCATTAATATATTCAGGAATCAAATAATAATAAAAAAAACAAACTCAGGTTCCCTTAGCATACGAAACACTCGAATTTTTAATAACAAGCGGAAAACCATATTAGTTAAGCAGATGGATGAACAAACGGCAAAAACCATACTAGAAACACATTTCGAACCAAATCAATTAAATGCTGTTCTGATAGAACAGGAATTATTTCAACAATTTGAAAGAACCTTTAATAATTTCTTTTCAACCAATACAAAATTTAAAGTAATAAGATGCAATAAATTATTAGAAGACGTAACTGACGAGGAAAAATTAGTGGAACTAATCGAAGCCGAGCATAAAAACAATAATCACAGAGGAATAGATGTAGTATTCAAGGAATTAAAAGTTAAAATCTATAACCCACAGCTAATATTGAGGATCACACAGTTCGTTAATAATTGTGAAATATGTGCACTAGAAAAATATGATAGACACCCCCCAAAATTGCCGTACAAGTTAACGGAAACACCCTCGAAACCCAATGAGATTTTACATATTGACGTCCTTTATACTCTACAAAAACAATTATTTATGACAATGATAGATAAATTTTCAAAATTTGCAGTAGCATACAAAATAAGTGGACGAACATGGACAGAGTTTAAGAGCAAATTATTACAATATATAAGTGCCTATGGAAAAATGGAAAAGATCGTAGTTGACAACGAACTTGGATTCAAAGCTATTCCAATTAAAGAATTCTTACGGCAAGAGAATATAGAAATCCATTACACTTCAAATAGTAATCATACATCAAATAGTGACGTCGAGAGACTACATAATACTATTAATGAACATATCAGGTTGCTGAGGCATGACGAACAGAATACATCGGAAACAGTAGAAGAAAAAATGTTTAGGATAATGACCTTTTATAATAATACCATACATAGCACTACGAACAGAAAACCAATAGATTTCATTAATGGAAAAATTAGCGAAGATCAATATGCAGAAATTCAAAACCTGATTCAGGAGAAAAAAAGGAAGGCACTAGAAAGAATTAATAGTAAACAGAACGACAATCAAATCCTAAGACCAGGACCAATATTCATTAAAGAAATACGCGGTGGGAAAAATTTCGCTAAGTATAGAAAAATAGAAGCAGATCTAATTGATGACGATCACGTAATTGATAGAAAAACAGGACTCAAATATTACAAAGTTCATGTTCAAAGGGATAAAAAACACCAAAATAGGGAACGACCCACTATTAGAAGTAAGAAAAAGTAAATAGTAGACTAAGCAGAACAACACTTTCCTTTTCTCTTTCCAGAGCAAAATGATTGTGCATTACGTTATATTAATTCTGATTACTCTGGCCGAAACGCAGTTTCTAGAAATACAGGACCTATCTAATAATCATGGTTATATTCCAATTAAACTTGGGGACGTAAAAATTATTTCAAATTATAACAAAGTGTTACATATTGTTAACCTAACCGAATACGAATATACATTGAATCTTATCCAAAATAATATAAACAACCTGAAGACATCAGCAACTGAAATCAGTAGCCTTATAGAAACAACTGAGAAAAACTTTATATTGTTGTCCACTAAAGTAGAAAACCTGACTCCTCACTTCAAAGTAAAACGCGGACTTATAAACGCATTGGGTACCGGCATAAAAATTATATCTGGTACAATGGATGACGAAGATAGAAACAAAATTAACGAAATTCTGGGTAATATAACAGAAAATGGTAAAATTTCTACAGGAAAAGTTAATGAATTGACATACATAAGTGAAAAATTAAGCTCTCAAGTTCAATCTATAATGACTCACATAAATAACCAACAAAGAACGATCGAAAATTACATCAATAAATTACAGGGAACTTACAAATATAAAATCTTAAATTTAGAAGAAGAAATTGTCTTTTTACAACACATATATCAGATAAATAACGACATAACACTATTTCAGAATCACATAGAAGCATTAGGAAATATTATATTCTCTACGAAACTTAATATTATACCTACAGACATTCTAATGAAAACTGAACTTGAATTAATAAACGATTACGATAGTTATATAAATACAAAAGTTACCGTCAGCTATCATAAGTCGTCAATCATTATAATACTTATGATCCCAAATTATTCTAATCAAGTTCTATCACACATCAAATTTGAACCATTGCCTAACATTAAAAATAAATCAATTCATTTTGAAATATCAGAAGTTTTAGTTGATCTGAACGAAAATTCGTATGAAAACCCCGTAAAAGAAAATTTGAAAAAGAATCTAATCAAAATTAAAGACAATTGTATAAAAAATATTGTTAAATACGAAAATCCAATTTGTAACACGGAAAATTTTAATAAGCCTGAAATAAAAGAAATGTTACCAGGAATACTTCTTTTCAAAAACTTCCAGTCAAATATAGAACACAATTGTAACCAAATGAAAATAAAGAATAAAGGAAGTTTTCTTATAAAATTTGATAATTGTAAACTGAAAGTTCAAAACAAAACATATACAAATACAAATATCAAAGTAATTGATAAAATAATTGTATCAAATCTCGTCATGAAAATACAAGAGAATTTTACTATTGAAGACATTAAGTTAGAAAGTTTATATTTACAGCAATTAAAATACAATAAAACTCTAAAAAATTTTTGGTCACAAAACATGTACATTCATACTTTTCATCTAAGCACCAATTGCATATTAATAATTTTAATGATTATATTACTTATATTTTATATTTGTATAAGAAAACATGTACAAGTTTTAACGATTTCGTCGGTGCCTCAATTTAACGATGGGGGAGTTATAAGAAAACACCCTGTAACCATCATCTAAAATATATCAGAATACCCTATTAATTTCACATTACCAATTTTATGCATAAATCAAAGCTTAAAATTACATATTTACATTATTTCGACTTTATGCATAAAACCATGAATCAAACTTTAATTGCATAAGCAATTAACGCTTGAATATACAAATTTACTCAAACTGGTAAATTCGTATACACAAGCCCTAGTTAAAAACCAATTCTTAAGTACTCCAATTTTATGAGTTCGCTTGCGTTCTGGTTGCACAAAGAATTCTGAGAAACCCTTCTGTGTAACAATGTAAATGAAATCGAACTTATAAACAAAGTCGCTTGGTAATGAGTTTATTACACTTACGCGTGCACTCTCTTTTGAATGCACTTTCATTGCTTAACTTTCTCTAGAATTTTACATACAGAAATTCTCTGAGTAAGCATTTTCCTTTTGAGGCAGCGATGAAAATCGGGGTATAAATATTACTGTTCATTTTTAGTCTAAGTCAGATTGAAGTTAATAAACAAGATCAAGAGATCTCTTAAAAAAGTTAAAGTTTTGCTTTTGTTTTTTATCAAGTGAAAAGTATGCAGCTCACCTTATTTTTTATTTTTTAAAAAAGTCATACCTGGGCTTATACGTGGTTAACCTTGAAAATTTCATCTTTACACACCATTCGGAAATTTGACTTAAAAAAAAACTTACTTTTAGTTTAAGTTATTTTAGCTTTATTGTTTTTTACATTATTTATGTTAACTTCTCATTTAGAAGTATAATAACTCTATTAATAATATATTATATACTAGCTGTCCCGGCAGACGTTGTCTTGCCCTCTCCGGTAGGTGTTCCGGCTGTTGTATGAACTCAAGCGATGGAATGTATATGCCAAACAACCAATTTTTCCAGTGAAACTTATTTTGCCAGGACTTTTTATATCAAGTCCCATTCATCTGCGTCCAGTACTTCATGAGATATGATTAATTTGATTTTGGAGGGTGTGTCACTGCCCATTTTTCTAAACCAAACTTTGCGAAAACCTTCCGTGGCCCACATACAAAAGTATGTGCCTCTAAATGGAACAGCCACGTGGTGTAAATTTCATGAGAATCGATTAAGTGGTCTTTGTGAAAATGTTATTTTTAAAATATGTTTGTATGAGGGCCACCCTAAATATGTACCCTACATAAAATAGCTTAATATAAAAGACACATGGTGTAAATTCCATGTGAATCGTTTGACCGGTCTTTGTGAAAATGATATTTTAAAAATATGTTTGTATGAGGGCCACCCTAAATATCCACTCTAAGCAAAAGTTTTATAACTTAAAATATGCCTCTTACTATAAAAGCAACGTGGTGTAAATTCCATGTGAATCAACTAAGTAGTCTCTGTAAAAATGCTATTTTTGAAATATTTTTGTATGAGGGCCACCCTAAATTGCCCATATTGGGGAATGATTTGTGAATCTAAACCATCCAGGGCGCCACCCAAATACATACAAAAAGATTCATTCAAATCGGTCCAGCCGTCTAGGAGGAGTTCAGTGCCATACACACGTACAGTAGAATTATATATATAAAGATTATATCCTTTTTACTAAATCTATATTACTTTATTATCAAGTATATTTAATTCTTTAAAGGAAAAAAGAAATAATATCAAAATTAATATGGCTGAGGTCGTGATGAGATGGTTTGGATTGCGGTTGCGGTGTTGTGATGTGGAGTATTGTAATTCACTGTGCTGGGCAGCGCAGCATCGTTGCTACGGGTTCGAACATACCGTTTTCCTCGCGACTTCCACAAAGCTTTTTGAAAGATTTACATTTGTATGTACCCACTGTAATAGGAATTAATTGGTTAATCTATTTTTTTGCTCTTATGTTAACTTGCAATTTTATACTTAACGAATTTTTCATACCTAATCATGAATCAATAAAGAATTCAATTCAATTCAATTCAAGCATGATGGACAGCATGAAGGATAATGTGAACGCCCCTAATGGATAAAAAATGAAAAGTTAGAACCATGATTTAACTAACATGGTTACTGCACTGAAAAAGGTTGCCTCTTTTTCGAGTGCTGGAAATGTCAAACAACACGTAATAATTTTGTCAACTACAACAACTATTTTATTTTTATATGATTTTGACTTTTCCAGCACTTCTCTCTCAGTGCTGCAATTTCATTTTTTGACAAGATGCTTTTACCTTATATGATTATACCATGGTTAGAACTGGTTAGGCTCGGTGTGAACCTGAAACGCGCCTGAACTAACGCGCGTTTGAAAAACATGAAAATAGAACAGACTTATTAGGAAAATTTACTTACGCGGATAGGCGCGCGATGAGCAAAATGCCGCGCTTTAGGACGCAGCTCCCACAAAAATTTCACTACGCAGTGGCACTGAGCAAAATGCTTATAGCGCGCGCCTTATCACGGGTTAAGTCTTGCCCTTTATACTTATACTAGCATTTCCCTGCACTTCACCTTAAATAGATAATTTCGTCCCAATTTTTTGAATAGTCTTTATGAAAATGCTAAATAGAAGCTTTGTATTTTTCTGATTACGAGTTTTTTGACTCTAACCTCTATAGGGGCGTTCACATTATCCTTCATGCTGTCCAACATGGCTTCACAAACCGACTAACTGTAAATTTCGTTTTGCGTTCACATCATCAAACATGCTGGCCAAACATCATTTGCAGAAAAATTTCGAGGTGTACACATCTCTCGCATTACTCACTTCAATTCTTTGTTTTTTATTTTTCGGAGGTGTAATAATAAAATAAATTGTTTTCAACTCCCTACAACGAGGATGTGTGCCTAAAAAAACCTAAATCATGCCAAAACTTTTTATTATTCTCGAAACCTACCGATGTGCACTCTATGAAATCTTATTTAAAATGAAAGACTTCTTGTTGTTGTTGCTGACGCCAGCAGAGAAATCAAAATATTATTACGAAATTTCCTGTTTGACAATAATTTCAATCTCTAACACTTTCCTGAGTTCGATCACTGGATTGTGTAACAATCAAGAAAACAAAAAATTTATTTAATTATAAAATGGTTTATTTAAATCACAAACGTTAGTTTTTACACAGTATAATTGTTTATTTTCTCTTTACATTCAAACTGTATAGACAATCGTTTTACTTTATTACTTAAAATCCACTGTATCACTTTAGTACTTAAATTCAACTGTCTTAGTTAAAAAAAAATTTTCAACTGTCTTGCTTAAGATCCACTGTGTTCAACTGTTCAACATTAACTGTGTGTCGACTGCTCAGATGACTACCTTTTATACTAAAGTCATCATTTTCTCGAACCATCCGCCATTATCAAAAACTTCGTTTCCGGTACCTTCTATATGGCGATTATCGACGTTGATAATGTCGTACCATTCACCACTGTCCAGAATGTCATTTCCGGTACCTTCTAAATGGCGATTATCGACGTTGATAATGTCGTTACTTCCGCCATTATCCACAATATCGTTTCCGGTACCTTCCAGATAGCGATTATCGACGTTGATAATGTCGTACCACACTGACGCTCAAACTTTATCATTTACAGGAAACACACTAGCAGCCGCTAGATGGTAGTCAGTGATGCAGGTATTTTTTTCTACGGGTAATGATGCTAGCTAGTATCGTTTAATTTTCATTTCGAGAATTTTCTGGCATAAACAAATTTCACTCCGCTTAAATTTGTTCGTCCCGAACAAGAGTCTCTCCGTCTCTAGTATAAGGTGCCAGCCTTTCGATGTGGACTACCCTTTATTTACCTCTGTTGCCGGAGTATTTTTGGATTCGATACACAACATCGTTAATCCTTGTGACGATCCGGTAAGGTCCCTCCCAATGAGTCTGTAATTTAGGAGACCAACCTCGTATTCGTTGTGGGCTATGTAGCAGCACTAATTGACCTTCTTTGAACCCTTCAGTATTTACTCGCAGGTCATATCGAGCTTTCATCTTGTCGCTAGCCAATTGAGTACGTCTCCTGATGAGCTCGTGTATATTTGCTAGTTCTTCTCTTTTCTGCGATGTGTAATTGTCAGCATTGGTCGGTTCTCGGACAGCGCTTACTCCGTACTTCAAATCCACTGGAACCTTTAATTCTGTATCAAAAATAGCTTTTGCTGGCGTCACTGTAGTGGTATCGTGTATTGACGAACGATAAGCTATCAAAAACAGTGGTAGATGCTCATCCCAATCTTTTTGTCCTTTGTCAACAACCTTTTTCAGATGCTCCTCTGGAGTACGGTTGAACCTTTCGACCATGCCATCGGACTGAGAATGCAATTGCCGACTCAAAATTTCGTCCTTGGTCGGAATGCAACTCAAGTGGAGCTCCATCGACAAATCCAATTTTTGATGAAAATGTCTGCCACTGTTTTTGCTTCTTAATTGGGGATGGGATATACTTCTGGCCACTTACTGAAGTAATCAATTACCACAAGGATGTATTTATTTCCTGCATTGCTGATTGGAAAAGATCCCGTTATGTCCATGGCTATCCTCTCGAAGGGAGCTCCAACGCTATACTGATGCATTTTACCCCGAGTGCATTGCCTTGCTCCTTTAGTAATTGCACATTGGTCACAACGGCAGATCCAGTCAGCAACTGTTTCTTGGCATCATACCCAATAAAACCGTTTCTTTATTTTCTCTGTGGTTTTTGTTATGACCAGATGTCCACCACTCGATCCATTGTGATAATCCTCGATTATTTCCTTAAATTTTTCCTTTGAAATAACCAGCAGTTTTGAGCGAATTTTACCATCCTCGCTTTCCCAGATTCGGTAGAGGCAACCATCATGCAACTCCAAACTTTGCTTTACAGATTTGGCTTTCACTTGATATTTCTTGCCACGCCGGTTTCCTACCAAGCTCCTTATACTTAATTATAGCTGCCAAATCTGCATCACTGCGCTGGTTGCGTTGTACCTCTTCTTTTGTCCACTTTTCTTCAGGCAAAACGTTCAAAAAGCGCACATCAATTGTTCCAGCTTTACTTTCCGTTCGTGAACAATGACCGCATTCAATTTTACATGGACGACGGGAAAGTGCATCCGCATTTCCATGCTGGCTTCCTTTGCGATGTTCTATGGTGAAATCATAGCTCTGCAAGCGTTCTATCCACCGTGCGATTTGACCTTCAGGATCCTTGCATTGAAGTAGCCACCTTAATGCCGCATGGTCAGTCCTCAGGAGAAAGTGCTGTCCATATAAGTACTTATGGAAGTGTTTCACGTATTCCATTACTGCCAGTAACTCTCTCCGAGTTACACAATAATTCCTCTCAGGTTTCGACAGAATTTTGCTGAAATATGCGATGACATTTTCTTGTCCATTGATGACTTGGGACAAAACACCTCCAATACCATGGCATCTCGCATCGGTGTCCAATACAAATTTTTCGCCGGGTATTGGGTACGCGAGTATTGGCGCTGTAGACAATAATTCTTTCAGTTTTTGGAATGCAGTTTCCGGTGCACCACTCCATTCGAATTTCCGATTTTTCTGTGTCCAAGAACAGGAACAAAATGTCTGTAGTAAGTGCATAGGCCCAGAAAACTTCGCAACTCATGAAGATTAGATGGTCGTGGCCAATTTTTCACAGCTTCTATTTTATCGTCATCTGTGTGTATTCCTTCTGACTTAACCTTGTGCCCCAGATATTTGACTTCACGCTGGAAAAGTAAGCACTTTTTCGCACTTAATTTTAGTCCAGCTGCCTCCAAGCGCTCAAACACTTCCTCCAGATTTTGCAAGTGGTCATCAAAATCTTTTCCCATGATGATTATGTCATCGAGATACACTAAACAGGTCTTCCAATGTAGTCCTTTGAGCACTCGTTCCATTAAACGCTCAAACGTAGCTGGAGCGTTACAAAGACCAAACGGCATGACGTTAAACTGCCATTGACCATTCCCAATACTAAAGGCAGTTTTCTCTTTGTCTTTTTCATCTATTTCCACCTGCCAATATCCACTTTGTAAGTCCAGGGTGGAAAACCATGTTGCTCCAGATAACGTATCCAGTGTATCATCAATTCTGGGTAACGGGTAGCTGTCTTTTTTGGTAACGTCATATAATTTTCTGCAATCCACACAGAATCGCATACTTCCGTCCTTTTTCTTGACAAGTACGACCGGTGAACTCCACGGGTTTTCTGATGGTGCAATAACATTTTCTTGTACCATATCCTCTATAAGGCCCGTTACTACCTCTCTCTTAGCGAGTGCTAGCCTCCTTGGAGGTTGACAAATTGGCTGAAAATTACCTGTATCAATGCGATGTTTGACAACTGATGTTCGGCCATTATTTTCTCCTTTGAACGCAAATATCCGCCAATGCTTTTGCAGAAATCTTTTTGTTTTATTTTTATTCTGGGCAGACAACTCCTTCGTTCATTCTTACTTCAATGCTTCCAAAGCCGATGATTTTGTTAAAGTTATACCTTTTGTGTTCTGCTGGTCATTTTCACAATTTATAACAGCCGTAACTTTCTCACATTTCGCTATTAGTTCACCTTTTTGCATCCATTTCGGCTCATTTGTTGGATTCAAAATTCGTACTGGTATTTTGCTGTCCGCTCTTGCTCTTACTAGGGTCTTTCAATTATCAGGTCTTTCTTAAAATTTTTCTTATCTGCTTCCACTTCCCAGAGATGGCTTGTCCCACAGTCTTCACTTGTTGTAGCCCAAATAATTTCTTCGGTGTTGGGTTCAATTCGACAGCGCTCACTTATGTAGACTCTTGCAATTGTTAATTTTTGTCCACAGCCAACGTCTAAAGGCAACTCTATATTGGCATACCTTAACGTCTTTTTCTTAAGATCCAAAGTGAACCCGTGTCGAATCATGAAGTCCACGCCAATGATAACCTCATCGGTGATGTTTGCAACAATAAAATCATGTTCCACAGTTTTGTCGCTGTTCTCAATTCGATCCCATTTAATGGCATTACTCGTCGTCTATTAAATAAATCTGTCATCACAATTGAGTGCGATGCGCCTGTATCCAAAGTTAGCTCACATGGTCTTTCGTTGATTTTTTATCCGATGGTAAGGCTGTTGGAATTTCGGCAGAGCTTTGAAACTAAGACTGTGGGGCAATCATAAGTGAGAGTCAGCTCACGCCCCGCTGTACTGACTCTCTTTAGTTTAACGACTGCTCTTCGCTACCATTTTCGCCATCGTTCACCCTATTTCCAATTTTTCTTCATGGTGAACGTGATGCGGATCGTTTACGACGTGATTTACAGTCAAGTGCCATGTGTCCCTGCTTGCCACAGTTATAGCAATTTCCGCTGAAGCTACTGCTGGTGACCGATGAATTTTTTCTCAGCCTCCACCTCCATCCGACGAGTTTTCAATGATGGGCGGCATGTTAACGCAATCATCTCTTGAGTGAGAGCAACCGTGACTGTTTCATTAAATATAGTCTTCGGGTTCCTCATTGCCTCGCGTTTTGTCTCTGAGTTACGTATGCCGTCAATAAACGTCTCTATTTTGAATTTTTCAGCTACGACACTTAACTCGTCAGGATAGGAAAGGTGTGCCAATCGTTCAATATCCGCAGCATACTCCTGCAAGGACTCACCAGATTTCTGAATACAACTTTTCAACTCCAGTCTGTGAATCTGCTTCATGTGGTCACTGCCATATTTTCGCTGTAAGGCATCCATCACCGCCTTGTAATTCTTTTGCTCCACCACTGGAACCGTTTGCAATACTTTTGCAGCTGCGCCTTTTAATACCACTATTAGCGCTGCTGCTGCGCTATCGTTATCCCAACGATTATGAGCAGATGTTGTTTCGAACTGGAGCTTGAAAACACTAAATGGCGTTCCATCGTACGTGGGTGCCTTAAGCCTCTCTGCGCTGATTTCTCTTATCACTTGAGTGGTTGGTTCACTTATTTCCAACTGTTGAATCCTTTTACTAACGTCTTCAAAATTATTTTGAACTTTATCCTTGAATGATTCAGCGTCATCTCGTAACTCAGTCACTTTTGCATCGAGGCCATTTACCATTTTGGCAACCTCCGTTCGAACAGCCTCCATATTTTGATTCATTGTTTGGATCTGCGTCGCGTTCTGACTCAAGCTCTGATCAATTTCTTCCCGAACCTCCTGGATTTGCAGCGCGTTCTGACTTAAGCTCTGGTCAATTTCTTTCTGAACCTCCTGGATTTGCAGTGCGTTCTGACTTAACTTCTGGTCTATTTGCAGTGCATTTTGGCTTAACTTCTGGTCTATTTGTAGTGCATTTTGATTTATTGTCTGCGTCACCACCATTAACATTTTCTCGAACTTTGACATGTCTACAACTTCACCGCTTGCCGCCGGTCCAGAAGCTTCCTTTATTTTCGCTGTTGATTCTGACACATCACTATAAAATTCATGCTCTTCCAGGTCTACCCCTTGAGCCTCAAGAGCCTGCCGTAAGCGTTTCTGTAACTCCAACTTTCCGCCAGATGAGTGCAGATTCAGCTGCTGCAACTCCTTCTTTAGTTGATCTGCTTTTAGTTCATCAAACTTAACCATTTTTTTATTTTTTTGATTGTTAATTTTTTTTGCACTAACCCACTTCTGACACCAATTGTTACGAAATTTCCTGTCTCTTTGACAATAATTTCAATCTGTTACACTTTCTGAGTTCGATCACTGGATTGTGTAATAATCAAGAAAAACGCATTCTTTATTTAATTATAAAATGGTTTATTTAAATCACAAACGTTAGTTTTTACACAGTACAATTGTTTATTTCCTCTTTACATTCAAATTGTATACACAAACGTTTTATTTTATTACTTAAAATCCACTGTATCACTTTAGTACTTAAATTCAAATGTTCAACTGTCTCACTTAAGATCTGCTGTGTTCAACTGTTCAATATCAACTGTGTGTCTGCTGCGATTTTTTTTTGTACCAACGATTTAATTGCCTTTATTTAAAAATTTTACTTTACAGGTTGTCTTATAGGCTAGTTACATTTCATTACATTTATTTTTTCTTAATATACATATGTATTTTGTTGAGATACTCCAATAACTTGTTATTTAAATACTTTAATATTTCAGTTTTTATATTGTATCAATATGTTTTTGTGAAACTTGATAAAATGAAAATTTTCAATTTTCACTTCTTAATAAAAACTTATCGAGTTCGTACATAAAATTTTACTGCGTATTTTTATTCTAATAGGTTATGGGCCTTACGCAAAAGTAAAATAATTTTATTAAATCAGTATAACGCTATTTTCTTGGATATTTCGTGGATTTTGCAATATGGATCTAAAACTGCATTTTCCTAAGCTTAGCAGCAACAACTATCATACTTGAAAATTCAACATGGAGCTATTGCTGTTGGAGCGTGAGCTATGGGATTTGGTAACAGATGAAGCTCCTACGGAAGCAAATTCGAAATGGTTATTGGTCTTTCCCTTGAGGAGTCGCAAAAGATACATATAAAGCGGTTGAAGACAGCGCGGGATTACTGGTATACACTTCAAAAGCAGCATGAGAAGTCAAATTTATCGAATAGAGTGAGTCTTCTTCGTAAACTATCAACAACTCGAATGCAAGAAGGTCAAGCTATGGAGGACCACATTACTAGTATGTTGAACATTGTTGATCGATTGACAGATTTAGATGAAACGTTCCAGGAGCATAAAGTAGTAGCATTTTTATTGACAAGTTTACCAGACAGCTACAACATGCTGGTTTCAGCACTTGAAGTTCGTCCTGAAGCTGATCTAACACTGGATTTAGTAAAGGAGAAATTGATTCAAGAGGGTAAAAGACAAGATGGAGCCAATATTGACAAGGAGGTTGCACTTAAGACCGAAAACAAGAAATTTGTCTACAATCCTAAATGTTTTGCGTGTGGTAAGCTTGGGCACATTAAGCGAAACTGTCCCAACAAAAAGAAATACCAGGGTAATCGCGCAAATGTCGTAACAAAATATGATCATTTTTGTTTTGGCGCATCAACAAAACACATGAAAAACAAGTGGTTTATTGACTCAGCGGCAACGTGCCATATGTGCAGTGACGAGGAATTCTTTATCAAGATAGACCGAACTTTAAAAGAAAGTATTTTCTTGGCAGATGGATCAGAACTAAAATCTGCTGGTACAGAGGATGGTGTGGTTACGTGCAGAAATCAAGAAATTACCATTCGTAATGTTCTTTATGTACCGGAGTTTGATGGGAACCTGTTATCAGTGCGTAAGCTTACAGATGGCGGTTTTGATGTTTTGTTTAAAGGCAACAAATGCAAGATATCGTCCAATAACGTTCTTCATGCAACTGCAACATTGAAGAATCATTTGTTTATACTCGACGAGGATCAAGTAGCTTGTTAAGTAAGCTCCACAAAGTCAGATTGTGTTCATATTTGGCATAGACGTTTTGGTCACCGAGAAATTGCAGCTATTAAGCTTGGGGTCGATAAGCAAGTTTTTGATGGAATACAAATGTGCAAATGTAATTGTATACCTGCATGCGAAGTCTGTATAAAGGGAAAGATGACCAGAAAACCGTTTCCTAAAGCGTCAGATAATCGAACTGTGAATGTTCTGGACCTGATACATAGCGATTTATGTGGTCCTATGCAGAATGTAACTCCAAGCGGAAATAAATACATCCTGACGTTAATAGATGACTGTAGCCGATATTGCACTGTTTATTTTCTAAAGAATAAATGTGATGCTTTCTCAAAAATTAAAGAGTTTGCTACAATGACGGAAAATAAATTTGGAAAAACATTAAAGATTTTAAGAACGGATAGAGGTGGTGAATTCAAAAGCAAACAGATGATAAATTTTCTTGCGAATAAGGGTATTGAGCGTCAACTAACAGCACCTTATACACCGGAGCAGAATGGTGTCGCAGAACGTAAAAATCGGAGCCTTATGGAAATGGCAAGATGTATGCTTTTTGATGCAAACATGGACTTAAAGTATTGGGCTGAAGCAGTTTCTACGGCAAACTATTTACAGGATAGGTTACCTTCGAGTGTTTGTAATGCTACACCTTACGAATTATGGTATGGATTTAACCAAAGCTGAATCATATACGCATATTTGGGTCAAATGCTTATACTCATATCAACAAACAAAAACGTCGGAAGCTGGATGAGGTATCTAAAAGATGTCGCTTTGTTGGATATAGCGAAGAATCGAAAGCTTATCGATTGTTGGATACAACAAATAATACGATTATTATTAGCAGAGACGTTGAGTTCTTAGAAGAAAAGTTGGCTGAATGTAATGAACAGCGAAATATACAAATGCACTCAGAAGAAGTAGTTGTTTCAATGCAGAACACTGAACCTGTTTTGGATGATAATTTTGGCTACATAGAAGAAGCTCCTAATCAACAGGATCCAGTAGTTATTAATACGGAAGATGATCAAAATATAAGTTTTGATACTACAGAGGAAGAATCTTCTAGTTCTTCAGAAGATAATCTACCGATTCGAATTTCTTCTTGATCAACTAAAGGACTACCTCCTCAACGCTATGGAATGTTGGCTACAATAGCGGACGAACCACTTACTTACAAAGAAGCTGTTTTAAGACCAGATGGTAAGAAGTGGATGATTGCTATGGAAGAAGAAATTAAGGCTTTAAATGACAACAACACGTGGGACTTGGTAGAATTACCGAAAGGCCGAAAAGTGGTTGGATGCAAGTGGATTTTTAAGCTCAAACGAACTGTAGATGGTAAACATCGTTACAAGGCGCGTTTGGTGGCGAAGAGATTTTCCAAAGATATGGAGAAGATTACGATGAAATCTTTGCACCGGTTGTAAAGCACACAACGCTGAGAACATTATTAGCTATCGCATCATATAAAAACATGGCGGTGACATATAGATGTCAAAACAGCATTTCTTAATGGTGAGTTAGATACAGATATTTTTAAAAGACAACCGGAGGGTTTTACACAAAGTTGTAAGGAGCAGCTAGTATGCAAGCTCAATCGAAGCCTCTATGGTCTGAAGCAATCAGCTCGTATGTGGAATCAGCGAATTAATGAAGTATTACTTAAATTCGGATTCAGAAGGGGAATCGCTGATAACTGTTTATATATTAAAAATTATGGAGAACAATGCATTTATGTTTTGATATATGCAGATGACATTATTATAGCTACAAAGAATGAGCATTTGGTGAACAAATTTATAAATTTTTTGAAATCGGAATTCAAAATTACAGTTCTTGGAAATCTAAAGTTATATCTGGGGATTGAGATTGACGAGATAAAGAAGGTATTTTTTACATTCATCAGCAGGAGTATATTAATAAATTGCTCAAAGAATTTGGTCTTGAAGATGCTCATATTTCCAAAATCCCTCTAGACCCCGGATATATGAAAACTGAGACAAAAGAAGATAAAATTATTAAAAATAATCAATACCGTAAAGCTATTGGCAGTCTCTTATATCTTGCTGGCAATACTAGGCCGGATATAGCTGTGGCTGTATCTATACTGTCACGAAAAGTAAGCAAACCTACCAAAAGAGATTGGGTGGAAGTTCAAAGAGTTTTTAAATATTTAAAGGGAACAAAACACTTAAAGCTTTGCGTCGGTACTAGAGAGAATCTTAATTTAATCGGTTACTCAGATGCAGATTGGGTTGGCGATACTCAAGATCGAAAATCAACAAGCGGTTATATTTTCATGCTTGGGTCTGCCACCATCAGCTATGCAAGTCGTAAACAGAGCAATATATCATTATCTTCTACTGAAGCAGAGTAAGTTTCACTGACCGAAGCAACGCAAGAAGCAGTATGGTTAAAGCAACTTCTCAATGATTTTCAAATTACAAACTTTAAAATCAACATTTTTGAAGACAATCAGAGTTGTTTAAAAATTCTTGAAGGAGAAAAGGTTAATCCAAGAAGCAAACACATTGACGTTAAGTACTTCTATGCAAGGGAAATTCATCGATCTGGAATCATAAAGTTTTTATACTGCCCTACGGAAGATATGGTTGCTGACATGCTTACCAAAGCACTACAAAATATTAAGCTTAGTAAATTTAAATACTAATTATTGAGAAGGGGTGTTGAGATACTCCAATAACTTGTTATTTAAATTCTTTAATATTTCAGTTTTTATATTGTATCAATATGTTTTTGTGAAACTTGATAAAATGAAAATTTTCAATTTTCACTTCTTAATAAAAACTTATCGAGTTCGTACATAAAATTGTACTGCGTATTTTTATTCTAATATATTTATCTACGAGTTAAATAATTAAAAAGATTTCATATTGCTATGTAAGAGTAACATTACAATTCTTACATTAGCATTCCATTAGTATAATATATATTTCTACATTTAAAAGTTTATTTTTTCCCTAAAAGTTAAAAAAGGAAATCACATTATAATTTTTTTCTTAAAACTAAGGTTAACAACTTTAAACTACACTATAACTAAATAACAATAGGTAAAAAATCTTCATTTTATTTTATATCCTTAATTTTGCAGAAATTGTTCAGTGCTATAGACTGTATTTCTTATGTCAAGTGTGTTATATCTTCTATGATAAAATAAAAGTTTTTTACCTATGTACAAATTATTATTCTTATCCAATACATTTAAATAAATAGGAGATATATATTTTTCTATTATCGGGTATGAGATTACATTTTCCTTATTAAGATAGTTTACTAACAAATCGTTATTTATTAATGACATATTTCTTAAGTACTTAATGGCTAGTTCAACTAAAAAGGAGTCAATTCTTTTAATTTTACATTTTCTGTAAACTGTTTCGTTAGAGACATTTCTGTAAGTACCGTCTCAGTATCGCCTAGCTTTGAGATTAGTACACATTCTCAGAATATATCTTTCAAAGGTCCTTAGTCTTTCCATTTGGCATGACGGGATGTCAAACCAAATGGGAAATGCGTAGCCTAAAATGGGCCTGATAATTTGCCTATAACAATTTAGTCTAATTTCATTTTTCAGAAACTTGGCCCTAAGGAAAAGGGTGTGTCTGCTGTTCATATGACAGCCTTTTATACTAAAGTCATCTTTTTCTAGAACCATCTGCCCTTGTCTAGAATGTCGTTTCCGGTACCTTCTATATGGCGATTATCGACGTTGATAATGTCGTTCCATCCGCCATTATCCAGAATGTCGTTTCCAGTGCCTTCTAGATAGCGATTATCGACGTTGATAATGTCGTACCATCCGCCATTATCCAGAATGTCGTTTCCAGTGCCTTCTAGATAGCGATTATCGACGTTGATAATATCGTACCACACTTTATCATTTATAGTACAGAAAACACACTAAATGCCGCTAGATGGTGTTATTTTTCTACGGTCAGTGAAGCTAGCTAGTACAGTAACCACTCGAAAATGTCGCTAGATGGTGTTATTTTTCTACGGTCAGTGATGCTAGCTAGTAACATCTAATTTTTATTTCGAGAATTTTATGGCATACAGCAAATTTCGCTACAGTACTTTTAAAAAAATAGTACAGTCCTTTTAAAATATAATAAATTATTACAGAAATTTTATTATCTACTTTAATAACTTGCATTCGAAAAATTAATGCCTGCTTAGATGCAATTTTTATATTACTCTTAGTAATTTTTAATAGACACTCGAACCGTTTCTAAATTACTTAATTACCTACTAATTTTTCTTAAATTTTGATTAATATTTACAATAATTTCGAGTTTCGTTTTTTCCGTGTAGGCTATACAACAATAAAAAAATATTTTGAAAATTTTTTTCTCGGAAATATTTACGGTTAAAGTTGGAATTTCAGAAAGAAAATCTAAAATTACATGTTTTAAGTGTTGTAAAATAGAATTTAAACAATTTTAAAAGTTACTGACCTTAAGAACTGGTTAATTATACTAAACATAGGAAAACTGCATTATTTTTATTTTGAAATATTTTCTAAAATAAAAGTTATTTATGTGTTTCTGAGAGAACCTTTTAAAATTCAGATTAACACCCGAATTCGACCTTCCGGCGAAAAGCGCAATATCTAACAAAAATATTTTCGGTTCACACCGAATTTACACTATGTAGTTTTTGTATTCAAAGGCATAGCTTAGGCAAAAATTTTATTTAAGGTGGTCCTCATACAAAAATATTTTTTAAATTTTCACAATGACCACTTCTTAAGCTATAAAACTTATCAAGGGTGAATATTTAGGGTGGCCCTCATACAAAAATATTTTTGAAATAACATTTGCACAAAAATTGCTTAATCGATTCATATGGAATTTAAACCATGTGTTTCTAATGTTAAAAGGCATTTATCATAAGAAAAATATTGAAAAATCTTTAGTTGTCTTCTTCACAAATTTGAAATCACATTCTTCCCACTGTCATTCGCCTAATTAGAAAAGTCCTGCCATAAAATTTCAATATATCAACAAAAGAATAGCCATTATTAATTTTTTAATATATTTTAAATTTAGTTTTAGAATTTTATTAACATAACATCACTAAAACTAATATAAATAATAGATGCGTTCCCGTACAATAATGCATTGCCACCAGTTCACAGTCATCTCTCGTCGAGTACGGTCAGATTATTGTTCAACGCACGTTTATTATTTCGAGTGTTCTTGTTTTGCATACAGCGACGACTCTAACTTAAAAACTATTCTTAGATTATTCATGTACCGGCATTATGGCCGCAGACTCGGGTGGGAGTAATTACTACTCCATTCTGGATCAAGAACCTAAAAGAAAGAAATTTAATATAGATAATTCCAGTGACTTCCCTACACTCAAAAACCAAAAACAATTTAATTTAACTAAATTCAGTTCGTGTCCAAAATTCGTACTCGTAAAAAGTGCCGACGAAAGTAAACCCATAAAAAGCTACAACATTTTCGCAGTTGCTAAAGCAATTGAGAGTATTAGCTCTGAAAAATCTCTCTCCACATCGTACACAAGAGAAGGTCACCTACTAATCTTAACAAAAAATGATAGCCAAACGAACCGCTTTCTCAAAGCAAAAAAATTATCAAATATATGTGAAATTAATGTGACATTGCACCCTACGCTTAACATAATTAAAGGTATAATATACTCCTCAGGCTTGATACAACTTACAGAGAATGAAATAGTTGAAGGGTTAAAAGATCAAAAGGTAGTTGAATGTAAAAAAATTTCAAAGTTTAAAGAAGGAAAATTAGTAAGCACTCCTCTGCATATTCTTTCCTTTAACAGCTATGATCTTCCAAAAGAAATAAATGTAGCCTGGGAAAAAACCAAGGTAGAACCATACATTCAATCACCAATGCAGTGTAAAAATTGTCATCTAATTGGCCATACGAAAAACCACTGTAAGAACGAAAAGAAATGCTGTGTTTGTTCAAGTAGCGAACATGACCCTGAAATATGCATCAAAGTAGAGTGCATAAATTGCAAACAACAACATCGCTCAAACAACCGCAATTGTCCAACATATAAAAAGAGACAAGCAATACTGAAGACAAAAACGATCAGCAAGTGCACATTTCAAGAGGCAGTAAAAATAGTAAACCAGTCAGTGAATGATTTCTCAACAAACTCTCCCTCAGAAACATTAGAAGAAGCCCTAGCGTTTAAAAATAAAACAAACAACCATGATCCAACAAATATTAAAACAACGACATTTAACAACACAACAAACAACATCAACACAGAAAACAACAACTACTCTACAATCAAACATAACAACAACCCAACCAAAAACAACAACACCACAGACAGCCAACCGATAAAAACTTTTATATCACAAAATAAAAATAATTATATAAGTAAACCTATTATTAATTCCGATATAACTATTAGTAAAATAAATGTAAGCCATTCTCATACCAAAGCAGAATATAACAATAATAAAGTCAGCACAAATAATCAAACTACAGATCAGTCATTAAATTGTCAAATCCCAAACTCAATACAACTAAATTGTGAAAAACAAAACCCTTTTTTTATGGACGAAGTACTCTCATCTGATTCGGATCCCATTTAAACATTAGAAAATTGCATATTCACACTTCACTCCTATTAATCCTTTTCAGTATATTTAAAGTAAAAAATATACTTGATTAAGTATTTTTTATTCGTTATTTATGGTCCCTAATATCCTTCAATGGAACATTAACGGATACCGTAATAATTATAGTGAGTTGCAACTTTTAATTAAGAAAACTGAACCAAAAATATTAGCTTTGCAGGAAACCCACTTGCGTAACATGCCACCAGTTTGTATTATTCCTACAAACTTTAAACTTTATGAGAAAAATAACTTAGTAGCTAATGAAATAGCCAAGAGAGGTATCGCAATTTTAGTATCTGAATTCATCCAACATAAGGTAGTTAATTTAAACACGAAAATACTTTCCCTTGCAATAGAAATTTTATCTGAGTTCTCATTTATTGTAATAAATTTATATATGACACCTAACGAAAACATAACATATGAAGATCTACAATCGCTCCTAAACGGTATTAATAAACCAGTCTTAATACTTGGTGACTTCAACTCACGTTCTCCTTTATGGGGATCTAAAGACAGCAATAAAAATGGCAAACTAGTATCCAAATTTGTTGAATCAAATAATTTGGTCATTCTTAATGACAAAACCCCCACTCATTTCTCGACTAAACGAACTTTCACAAATATAGACCTTAGTATCACCTCACCCCCTCTAAATCTGATTGCTTCATGGAGCGTAAATGATATGTTGTACGGTAGTGACCATTTCCCAATCCATATAGATTTCTTAAACAAAAAATTTGATTATCATAAACGAACACCTCGTTTTAAAATAGAATTAGCCAACTGGGGTGGATTCAGTATAACTTTGCAGAAACTAATTAAATTTATGCCAATTTCTGGAAACATAAATCAGGAAGTAGCCCAATTTCAGAAAAAGATTAAAATTGCCGCAAACCAGAATATACCTCGGACCCATACTTTTAGACCATCGAAATATGTTTACTGGTGGAACCCTCAACTAGGAATCCTTCAAAAAGAAAAGCAACAAAATTGGAAACTGTGTAAAAGGAACCCAACTTTAGTAAATGTTTTAAAATATAAACGGGCAAACGCATTTTTTAAGAGGTCAGTAAAGCAAGCTAAAAGGTTATCGTTTATTAACTTTACCCAAAATATAAATCCAAACACTCCCTCAAGTGCTCTGTGGAGTAAAGTCAAAACGTTATCTAGAGTAAGCAAAAGTGTAAACGCTCACTCAATTCAGAGAAATGACGGTACAGTATCCACCGACCCTAGCGAAATAGCTTATATTTTTTCGAAAAGTTGGTCAGATTATGCCAAAGACGAAAATTTTTCAGAAAGCTTCCGCAATTCCAAAAAAAATTTACCAAATCGTATAAATGTTATCTACACTGTAAACAAAAAAGCACGTGAAATTGAAAAACCTTTTACTTTGTTTGAACTGAACTCCTGTCTAACCTCTTTAAAAGGTAAAACACCTGGGTATGATCAAATATCATACCCAATTATAAAAAATCTTCCTCTCATAGGTAAAGAAACCCTGTGTAAAATTTACAACAAGATTTTTGAATCCAGCACAATACCACAACAGTGGAAAATTGCCACTGCCATACCCATTCCTAAGCCCAATAAGCCAAAGACTTCAGTAGAAGGATACCGCCCCATTTCGTTACTGCCTTGCATGTCTAAAGTCATTGAAAAGATGTTATGTCTGAGAATTATGTGGTACTTGAGTGTAAGAAAACTATTATCGGAGAATCAAACTGCTTTCAAAACTGGTAAAGGAACAATAGAATCTCTACTAGTAATCGAAGAGTATATTTGCAACACCCTGTCCGCTAAAAATCATATGTCAGTCGTTTCTTTTGATTTTGAAAAAGCATATGACAGAATTGGAATGCATTCCATAATAAATCAATTAATTGAGTGGCAAGTTGGCCCAAAAATTATTAATTTCGTCAAAAGTTTCCTTAGTAACAGAAAAATACGCACAAAAATCGGTAATGTGTACTCTCCGCCAAGAGATGTATGTAATGGAATCCCCCAAGGCTCTCCCTTATCGGTAGTCCTTTTTTTGATAGCGTCTAATAGCTTGAATGTAATAATAAACCATAATAAATATTTTAAACACGTAATGTACGCAGATGACTTATATGTATTTGGAAAGACCAAAAATTATATCTACTATTATTAAACGAGCTAAAATTGTATGTATATATATTTTCAGACTTTATTTCCAAAACGGGTGCAGCGATTTTGATGAAACTTGGGGGTTAGGTACATATGTGAACAAAATTAGGATTGGGCTGGGTTTTAACTTATCAAAGGCTCCTGGAGGGGCGTGGCACAGCCCTAAACTTTTATTTTCATAACGTCATATCTTGAAAACTATTCAAGATATTGTGATGAAATTTGGTACACAGATGCAGATCATAAATATCTTAAATTTTGCCAAAAGTGGGCGGAATCGGAAAAGTGGGCGTGGCACTTTTCAATAATTGAAAATTTTGATTCAATATTACTCAAAAACGGCACTGAGGATTTTCATAAAAATTTTATAGATAATACCACTAAGAGCAGTCATCGTAATATGCTATGTCACTATACTGGCAAAATTCGTTTAAGGGCGTGGCACAGCCCACAATATTTATAAACATTATAATAAGAGAATTAACAACACAATCGTTCTGAAATTTCATATGGTGGATATACTTGCTATAAGGTACCTCAAGACGAAAAATGGGTGTAATAGTACCAGTGGGCGTGGCACCTCCCATACAAGCAAAACAGGTTAAATGTTATATTTATTGTACTATGAGAGTAATCTTCTTAAAATTTGGTGAGGAGTTGTCGGTTACTATAAGCTTTGAAATTAAATGCATTTCGACGGGATTGCTTCAGTGGGCGTGGCACCTCCCATACAAACAAAAACCGTTAAATGTTATATTAAGTGCACTATGGGAGTAATCTCATTAAAATTTGGTACAGAGATGTCGGTTACCAAAAATTTTTAAGTTAAATGGATTTCGACGAGATTTCGTTAGTGGGCGTGGCACGTCCCATATATACGAAAATCGTTGAATGTTGTATTTAGTGCACTATGGGAGGTATTTTCTTTAAATTTGGTGTAGAGGTGTCGATTACTATAAGCTTTGAAATTATATGGATTTTAACGGGATTGCGTAAGTGGGCGTGGCACCTCCCATACGTACGAAAAACGTTAAATGTTATTTAGTGTACTATGGGAGTAATTTTTTTAAATTTTTTGTTCCAATCGATAGAGAAAGCACGAAAAATAAAATAAATTTTTTGTTCCAATAGACTTTTAATTACAGTGGTGTAGTGTTCATATTGTAGTGGTCATTTTTAATATTTGACCATTTAGTGCGTCCTGAGCGATTTGCGGAATTTGTTGCTGTAAGGATATTTTCCTTGTTCTTTGGAGTATCCCGGACGTAGTCACTCTATAAGTGACTACTCATCGAGGCGGTTCACTCCGAGTCACTTTGGGTCACTTGGAGTCACCGAATGAGAAAAAATCGCGATTTTGTGGTTTGCGTTCGATTTTTTTTGAATTGGTCTATAACACCTTTAGGCCACGTTGGTGCAAACTCTTATCGCACCTAATTATGTTTTGCGATGCGTGCGATTTTTTGGATATTATTGCTGTAAGGATATTTTCCTTGTTCTTTGGAGTATCCCGGAAGTAGTCACTCCATAAGTGACTACTTATCGAGGCGGTTCACTCCGAGTCACTTTGGGTCATTTGGAGTCACCGAGATGAGAGAAAATCGCAATTTTGTGGTTTGCGTGCGATTTTTGTAGAATTGGTCTATAACACCTATAGGCCACGTTGGTGCAAACTCTTATCGCACCTAATTATGTTTTGCGATGCGTGCGATTTTTTGGATATTATTGCTGTAAGGATATTTTCCTTGTCCTTTGGAGTATCCCGGAGGTAGTCACTCCATAAGTGACTACTTATCGAGGCGGTTCACTCCGAGTCACTTTGGGTCACTTGGAGTCACCGAGGTGAGTGGAAATCGCAATTTTGTGGTTTGCGTGCGATTTTGGTAGAATTGGTCTATAACACCTATAGGCCACGTTGGTGCAAACTCTTATCGCACCTAATTATGTTTTGCGATGCGTGCGATTTTTTGATAATTATTGTTGCAAGTATATTTTCCTTGTTCTTTGGAGTATCCCGGAGATAGTCACTCCATAAGTGACTACTTATCGAGGCGGTTCACTCCGAGTCACTTTGGGTCACTTGGAGTCACCGAGGTGAGTGAAAGTCGCGATTTTGTGGTTTGCGTGCGATTTTTGTAGAATTGGTCTATAACACCTATGGGCCACGTTGGTACAAACTCTTAGCGCATCTAATTATGTTTTGCGGTGCGTGCGATTTTTCGATTTTATTACTGTAAGGATATTTTCCTTGTTCTTCGGATTATCCCGGAGGTAATCACTCCATAAGTGACTACTCATCGAGGTGGTTCAGCCCGAGTCACTTTGGGTCACTTGGAGTCACCGAGATGAGTGAAAATCGCGATATTGCGGTTTGCGTGCGATTTTTGTAAAATTGCTCTACAACACCTATTGGCCACGTTGGTGTAAAAACTTTGCGCACCTAATAACGTTTTGCGGTGCGTGCGATTTTTTGGATTTTATTGCTGAAGGATATTTTCCTTGTTCTTCGGACTATCCCGGAGGTAATTACTCCATAACTAACTACTCATCGAGGCGGTTCACCCCGAGTCACTTTGGGTCACTTGGAGTCACCGAGGTGAGTGTTGATCGCGATTTTGTGGTTTGCGTCGATTTTTGTAGAATTGCACTATAACACCTTTAGGCCACCTTGTTGCAAAAACGTTGCGCACCTTATTACGTTTTGCGGTGCGTGGAATTTTTTTTTTTTTTTGATTTTTACGAATTTTGTGAACCAAAGTGACTTTAAGTGACCCAACGTTACTCGGGGTGAACCGCCTCGATGAGTTGTCACTTATGGAGTGATTACCTCCGGGATAAGCCGAAGAACAAGGAAAATATCCTTACAGCAATAAAATTTAAAAAATAGCACCAACCGCAAAACGTAATAAGGTGCGATAAGTTTTTGTACCAAAGTGGCTTATAGGTTTTACCCCTCGTACTAACTGTACAATCGGTTGCGCTCTTTTATATAAATGCTGCGATATCTCAGTCGATTTAGTGTCCAATTTAAATGAAATCGAGCCATTTTGCATTATCCTTTTCATTTCTATTCACTCTTGGTCCCAATCCACTCTTTTTATAAACACTTTTGCATCAGACAACAATTTGACGAAACTAAAAACGAAGCAAAATTGTTGAAAAAAATGGAACAGAAAAAAGTAAAGAGAAGTTGAAGCGTGAAAGTGAAAAGTCAACAAATTCCATATTTTTTCGATTTTTTCAACCTCAAAACGAAAAACCGAACAGTGGTCGGTCTCCAGGTACTTGTATTTATCAACGAATTACATTCATTATATAGTAATATAAAGCTTTGGTGTGAACGTAGTGGCAAAAAGTTATCCATTGAAAAAACAAAAGTATTGCACATATGTAAGAAACAAAAATGTTTAACACTACCTATAACCTTAGACCTTGTAAATATTGAATACGTCGATCACCTTAAAATTCTGGGTTTAATATTTAATAAAAGATCTATTTGGAATGACCATATCAATAATCTCTGCTTAAGTTTAGGTAATAGATTAAATATTAAGTGCCTAAGTAGCAATAAATTAGAGTCACACACCAATACTTTAATTCACGTCGTAAAGTCTATCATATTATCCAAAATTGATTATGGTTTACCAATATATGGGTTAACATCAAAAAGAAACCTTCAAAAAATCAAATCGATTTACCATAATGCAATTAGACTAGCACTTGGAGCTTTTCGTTCCACTCCAATTATAAATATACTTACCGAATCTGGCCTGCCTTCAATAGATGAAAGAATTGATCTATTAACAGGAAGGATGGTAACAAAGGTTATTCATTCTGATGGATCGACGCTATCAAATTTGGCACAAAATCGTTTAAAGCGGAAAAAAAGCACAAAAAAGTGCTCAACGTTGCAACGAATTATTGAAGTCGGTAAAAACTGCATCACAGGGTTCAAAGTTTTAACAAAACCACGGCTAAAATCTGCTCCATGGAACATACATAATAGCTCTTTCCTTCTCGACCTACAAGCTTATCTTAAAGAAACTACAAATCCAACCATTTATGTGAAATTGTTTAATGCACTACGTATCCAATACAAAGACTGGAAGGCTATATACACTGACGGTTCCAAATGTAACGCAGCTACAGCCTATAGTGTAGTAAACGAAAACAACATAGTCATTTGTAATTATTTGATGCCGTACTTCACGTCAATTTTGTCAGCAGAAGCCGAAGCAATCCTATATGCAGTACAGTTTGCAAACAAATCCAATATTAAATACATTATATTCACAGATTCACTTTCAACAATAAATGCTATTCGAAACTCCAACAACAGTGATCATACAATAGCTTTAATCAGAGACATACTTATAGCAAACAACAAAATTAAAATAAGTTGGGTTCCTAGTCATATTGGCATACCGGGAAACTCTCTTGCAGATGAAGTGGCAAGGTCAGCAACGATATCTCCACTATACACTAAGCCAACATACAACAAAAAAGACATTAAAGGTGCTTCGGACCAAAACATTGCACAAAAAGTAATACAGGAATGGGTAAACTACTCTCATTTTTACAAGACAGTAAATCCTCAAGGAAAAGCTATTATAATTCCACCAACTGTATCGAGAAGGATGCAAATAAACTATACACGGATCCGCTTGGGGCATACTAGGTACACTCATCAACACCTTTTCAGCAACAACTCGCAACCACTCTGCTCCTATTGGAACTTTGGAACGATAGATTTAGCTCACTTACTGTATTCATGCCATAAAACGATCGCCATAAAATTCAACCTTAATATATATACATGAAAATTCATTAGATCTCCTGAAAAATGTTACAGAGTCAAACATCAAAGCCATAAACGAAATACTTAAAAAACGTGCTCTATTTTATGAAATATAGTTTAGTACAATTAATACATCCTAAATATATTGTATTGTAACTAAAATATTAAAAAAAAAAAAATTGTTATATAATAGTTTAAAATCTTACATTAAAGCGGAAGGCCTTTTGTTGCTATCGCTTATAAGAAATTGTTTCAAATTGTAATTTATTACGTTGGAATAAATTTATAATAATAATAATAATAATAATGCATTGCTACATTTTGCAGGTTTTTACAGGATTTTACCCAAAAAGCGTTCCTGTACTCGAAAAACCTGTAAATGAGAACAAAAATGAGAGAGTAATTTATGTTCTCTGTTACAGGTTTTTACCCGAAGAATTTTTGCGTGTAAACTCATTAAAAGTGTCAAACTATCAGCTGTTCTGTATTTTGCAAACTGAATTGGAAGTCTGGCAACCTTGCTTTTGACAAGACGTATAAAATTACTCAGTGAAAATAAAAAAAATATATAATTCGTTTTTTAAATTGTTTAAAAGTCGATTAAATGCGTATAAATATTAAAATTAATAATTGCTAATAAATAAAAATGGCAAAAACTAGAAAAGCAGCGTCTGCAAAATTTCCTTGTGTTGGTTGCAAGAAGAGTGCGCTGAGAAACAGGAGGCTGTTTCCTGCGATAAGTGGGTTCATGCGGAGTGCACTAAACTGTCTAAGGAGCAGTATAAATATGTCGAAAATCCTGGAAGCGAGTACAGGTGCTTCAAATGTGACCCTAGCTTTTTGCTGAATTTTGGCGCCAGTTCGAGCATAACCTCAAATCAAGGCAGCATACCAGATGCAACCAACAACAATTCTTTGCTGATAAAAGAAGTTCTGAAGGAAGTAAAAGAATTAAAAAACTCAGTTGCATACTTAAGTAGTCAATATGATGACATTAAACAACTTATCTCACAATATAATATGGAAATCTCGAAACTGAAAAAGGAAAATGTAACATTGAAAATAGAGTTGAGCAGCTAGAAAGCGAAATTTTTCAGCTAGACAAAGATCATATCAGGAATGATATAATTGTGTCATCAGTAAAGGGGCTGATGGATAGTGACCCAGTTGCTTCAATAGTGTCATTGGCGTCTGAAGTGAAAGTTTCACTATCTAACCAAGAGGTGTCATCGGTAATGGTTCTAAAAAATTACAAGGTGACAGATAAGGATGGGATGACTCATGAGAAAGTGGTACTGAAGGCAACCCTTAAAAATGGAATGCTTAGGGATGAATTGTTAAAAAGCAAAAGAAATTTAAAACAATCAACCAAGTTCTGTAAAGTGTCGTTGCGTGAAGCTCTCGAGGCGTTCGCTTGAATTACTACAATACGCAGGTAACCTACGTAGAGTCGGATATTCGATGGTCTATTCTTATAGAGGTCCTATCTACGCCAAACTTGTCCATGATTCAAAGCCGTTCCTGCTGAATGACAAAGATACTATAGACTGCCTAATGAGAGAAAGTGCTGGTGCTTCGGATCCTGGGAGAGTCTCTCTTCACCAAAATTAGCCGTCGTAATAGTTGCTAAGTATTTATTAACATATTATATTTTATATTATGGATTTCAATAGCATACTGGAATTTAATCTATCCAATAGAAATGTAAATAATCTAAGTATCGTCTCTGTTAATGCTCGCAGTATTAGTTCCTTCAACAAATTTGGCCTTTTTAAAGAATTAATTTTCTCTTTTAGTACATTGCCTAAAATTTTAATCATCCAAGAAATTTGGTTTGACAATAGATTAACGGGTTTGTACCAACTTCCTGGTTATTATGCAGTTCACTGCTGTAGATTCGACTGCTTTGAGGGGTTAGTATTTACATTAATGAAAAAATTCCCTATTCCGTTATTTTTAATGAGAGTGCACATTCCTGTGAATTCATTGGACTTAGACTATTAGATTTTAAATTTAATGTAGCTCGCTACTCGTAAAAAGTTTGTTCTTTTTGGTAATTCTGAGACTATGTTCTTTGGTGATTCAAACGTAAATATACTTGAAGATACGAGTATAACAAGAAATTTTTCAAATTTTTGTTTAAGTTATTCTTACAAGCTATTACTTTCACGTGTTACAAGGCCTAGTAGCAACAGTTGCATTGATCATGTGCTCTCGAATGGTTTGGTATTAACAGAAATTTCTACGATCAAATGTGACGTAAGTGATCATGTGCTAATTCATACTACTCTCAGCTTCCTTATAAACTGCGATGGGAGTGAAGAGCTAATATTAAGAAAAATCAATTACCCAGCAATAAAGCGAGATATTCAAACTTTTGTTTCTACTATGGATAATAATATTAACTGTGACCTTCTAGTGAACTCATTATCTTCAATTAACAAAAGAAACACTCGGCTAAATAAAATCCAAGTCAACAAAAACAAGAAGTTGGCTCCTTAGGTAGACGGTAACCTATTAAGACTAATTGCAATTAAGAATGAATATTGGTCTAAATTCAAAAAAAAATTAAAATAATCTATCCTGTCTCGATAATTTTAAAAGGCAGTATAAATATGTCGAAAATCCTGGAAGCGAGTACAGGTGCTTCAAATGTGACCCTAGGTTTTTGCTGAATTTTGGCGCCAATTCGAGCACAACCTCAAATCAAGGCAGCACACCAGATGCAACCGACAGCAATGATCAAACCTCTTTTGAAAGAGAAGCGCTCAAACTATTTGAATATTGAACTAGATAAATGGGGTGGGGATCCAAAAAAGATCTGG
The DNA here is from genome assembly GCA_963662105.1 of Meiosimyza platycephala. Lineage (NCBI taxonomy): Eukaryota > Metazoa > Arthropoda > Insecta > Diptera > Lauxaniidae > Meiosimyza > Meiosimyza platycephala. The sequence goes on from OY759212.1 coordinate 12,144,012, forward strand.
AGAAGCGTTAATTCTTTGTTTAAAAAAAATCCCAACAAAACTTATGCCATCTATGAGAATAACATTTTACTCAGTGATCTAGCCATCGCCATAAGTTCAACGATTTTTTCAGCTCCATTGGTTAATTCATGGCCCGTTCTTTTATTTGTTTCCCTTGGGATGACATAAATTTTTTTCGATCACTTAATTCTGTGGCTAATAATCTGTCCTTTACTTTTCAGAGATCCTTAGTATCTGATGTGGAGAACGTTATAGACTATCTAAACAACAAAACATCTTCCGGTTGGGATAGTGTCTCGAGTTTTATTTTCAAAAATTCACGGGAAGAATTGTCTTCAATAATTTGCAATTTGCGGACTCTCTGAAAATTCAAACTGTGACACCAGTCTTCAAGCAGGGAGAAAAAGTAACTTAGATAACTATCGCCACTATCGATGCCCCCAACTCTAAGTAAGATTCTTGAAAGACTCCTATATAACCAAATGTATTTATATATCACGGAAAATAATTTATTATATGAACATCAGTATGGATTTCGTAGTGGATTTAGTACTCAAATGGCTCTTATTGAACTGGTAGACCTAGTGTGTAAAAATATTGCAAAGGATAAGTTAGTAGGTGGAATGTTTCTTGACCTTAGTAAAGCATTTGACTCAATTGATCACGACATTCTTTTGAAAAAATTAAAGTTTTATGGTTTTACTACATAATTATTAGCTTAATAAAAAGTTATTTGAGTAACCGGAAGCAATTTGTCTGCATTAATAAAGAAACTAGTGAATTTAAATCCATTGGAGTTGGTGTCCCTCAGGGGTCTGTATTGGGGCCCCTGCTATATTCATTAATGACATAGAAAGATTGCCTTTAAAGGGTAAAATTTTCTTGTTTGCGGATGATAGTTCGATTTTCTATCCCGTAGATAACGTCGATTAGATTAAGCGTAACATGAAGAAGGGCTTAGTCATTCTGGATGAGTTCTTTCGATTAAATAAGTTGCATCTTAATGTAAATAAAACAAATATTATCTGTTTTCGTAGTAAACGAGAGTCATTCACAAGTCTTAATATTATTCACAATTAGGGTTGCCAGATGGACTGGATTCTTCGGGATTGTCCAGATTTTTAGTCCCATGTCCAGAGTCCCGACAATCAGAAATATGTCCAGATAATATTCGAACAATGAAACAAAAGAAAAATAGGACTAGATATAAAAATATCTGCCGTAGGCATTAAAAATGAATTAACATTCGTCACGTCCAAAAGGTACGGACTGCTCGCAAGAAGTTGACATTTTTCAAACAAGAAAATATGATTTATAAGGATGTCATAAGGTCTTAATCCTCCTGAACGCGACCAACAGCAACGTACCTTTAAATGAAAATAAGTGTGCAACACCATTATTTAACTAGCATGGTTCCTGCACTGACAAATGCTCCCTCTTTCTCTTTTAATTTCGGGTTCAGCAAATGTCGTATTGTTAATAATTTTGTCAACCAGAATTGAATTCTTAAAAAGTTGCCTTAACTATTTAGAAACCCGGTATGAATATAGTGACGTTTCAATTAAAAAGTATCCTTATTTTTTCTTAAATATAAATTAATTTCCTGGGATGAACTACAAACAGCAATAGGAGTCTTAGGCTTAGAAAATTATGTCAACAACGATGAATAATTACAATACAGATTATTGTTGCTTAGGTAGAAAATCTACCAAAAAATATTCCTAACGATAAAATTTGGGGATCATTTATTTCCAAATTTAAAAATGACGAATTGAACAAATTAAGAAAATTGATCTCATTTATTTTTCCAATTCCAATAACCAACGCTTATTGTGAAAAAGTTTTTAGCCTTTTAAACAGCTTATACTCTACAGAAAGAAATCGAATGCTTACAGATCTGATAAAGTCAGAACTAATTATAAGATTAAACTGTACCGAAAACTGTCAATCGTTTGGTAACATTTTAGAAACTCCAAGTGGTAATAAATTGATAAAAGCAGTTCGGTCTAATAACAAGTATTTATGGACTTAATGTAACTTATTTAAAAAATCACTTATTTTTTTTTAACTGAATTGTTATGTTTATTTTATCCAAATAAAATATATATGTTCCTCTGACACTAAGCTTTAATTTTCTTTTTTGTCCAGATAAATCAAGATTTTTTTTTCAAGTGTCCAGATAAATCCCGATTTTTTTTGTTTTTTTTTAAAAATGTCCAGGTGAAACACAATTTGGCAAGCCTATTCACAATGGAGCCTTATTATGTGAGGTCAGTTGCATTAAATTCCTTTGCGTCAAAATTGATTGTTTCCTTAGTTGGCACGATCATATTGACTTAGTGGAAAACAAATTAGCCTTGGTCAATGGTCTACTTTATAAGGTCAGACATAAGCTCTCAGTTGAAGTGAAAAAGTTAATATATTTCGGTCTCGCGCATTGTCACATTACTTATGCGGCTGGTACATGGGCATCTTTCTCCAATATTAGTAGGATTCAAGTGATGCAAAACAGATTACTTAAAAATGTTTTTAACCTTCATTATCGCCATCACTCGGTTGATATATACTCAACCTATCGTATATGACCCGTTAAGCAAATAAAAAAAAATTTAATACCCAATACTATTCAAATTTGCAGCTTTCAACATTCTTATGACACTAGGAACTGAGACAACTTTGTTGTCTCTTGGTCAATTAATAATATAACGTCGCAAAACATTTCCCATACTGGTTTAATTTTTTATAATGAACTTGATAGATCCTTGAAGGACTTAAATAATATGGTACTATTCAAAAAGAGGCTATGAGACCTTTTGTTAGATAGAAATAGGCTTATATCTATATTTTAAATTATTTTAATATTTTATTCTTAAATAACATAAATTTAAGAGTGGTATGTTGTTCACTCATATAATATAATAGCACAATCTTGTTATTTTGTTGTAAGTATCTTTAGTTCGTAAGACCTTTTGGTTGAACTTCTGTTATTATATATATAATAGAATTATTGTATAAACAGACTTAAATGAATAAAAAAAAAAATGAAAAAATTTTTTTTAGTTTTTTGGTAAGAAAAATGGTTTTGTGCGTTCCCGTACTTTTTACATTTTTCCTCTCTCACAGAGCGCAATTTTCTTATTCTCTCGTGTTTGGCAGTTTTACCCAAAAAGTTCTGGAACGCACCTAATATAACAAACTAAATGCTAAAATACATATTGATAAATTATGGAATTTTGTGTTTGCTCTTAAAAATGAATTGCTTTATCTGTTGTGGGACAGATCAATGCACTTCCGAACCTCTTTTTGAATTGCCTCTTTTGAAAATTCCAGAAAATGCATATGTACCTGCGAAAATAAGATTATTTAATCTATATGTATATTTAGTTATTTATCAATATATGAAATAAAAAAATACATACATTAAAAGCCTTAAAATAAATGGAGTCCTTCTTCTTTGCCTTCTCATATCAGGCTTGATAGCACGTCTGCTGTGGGAAGGCATAATAGCATTTCAAGAGTATACACACTCTAAAAAATAAAACTTTAAATTAGTAAAATTACTATTTTAATAGTAGTTACTACACATATACTTTTGTGTACAAAAAAATTTGAATAGTGAATTCACACATTTTTAATGTTTTATATGAAAATTTCATTATTTTACTATAAATGTGTGTTTTTCTCTTATATTCGGGAATTTACATTTTTATTTGCGCGAATCTACACAGTTTTTCGTGCATTATTTGTAGTTGTGCTGCATTACCGATATTTTTGTGAGAAATTACACAATATGTGTATTTTACATATGTGTAAAAATTTTGTGTTAGCAAAGGCTTGTCACAACACGATCAGTTATAGTCGCATGCTAAGTAAAAGGTACTGCGATATATTAAGTTTAATTTTAATAAATTAGTTAACTATGTTTATGTGTAGAGTATGTTCATGTGGTTTCCAAAATATTCTAATGTATAATACTCATTTTGTTTTTGTTTTTGTTAATCTCTTATTAATTTTTTTATTTATAGAAATAAGTTACACTAAAATGAAAATAAATAAATGTTTTTTAATATGATACATCCTAATAATTTTTTTCAAACGATGAAATTTTTTAACTAAATTTAAATAGATATAAAAAAAAATTTCTGCAAAATAAAAATATAAATTATATTTCAAAACTATTTTTCGTAGGTTTGAATCACTATTTTGAGAGTGTGATGAAACACACTGCGCTAGAAATTACTAACTATTTAGCGAAAAAAAAAACACATTTTTATTTTTACACCAAATCTGTAATTCAGTTTACACTTTTTATAGTGTAAAAATATTGATTACATAACTCGTGCAATTTTACTAGTATTATTATAGGTAACCTGTTTCCTACTATTATAGTAGTAATTTTTTCTTAGAGTGCATACAGTGAAACCTGGTTAAGCGGTACTTGAAAAAGTGGGAAACTTCTACTAGTAAGACACACTTTAAAGTTTCTGCACTTTTGCATCAAAGTATTTCTATTACTGCGATTTTAAACCTCTATATCTGGGATAAGATTTTTGAAGTTTTTGTGCGTTTTCGCCTCTATAACTGGGACCCTTTAGAAATAACTTCTATAAGTGGGAAATAATATTTAAGTGTGTATAGTTTGCTATTTTAAATTTGAATATTCACGTTTTATCGGTCTGACTAGGCTGTGAAGTGGTTGTTTTAATAAAATTTCATAGAATCTCTGACTTAGAAGCTAAACACAACTGGGACGTCTGATTTAACTTCGGTGTCAAATCGCACCAAAAAATAGAATTTATTCAATATGTATTTTACAGGGCTATTTGTTCAGTAGTTTTAGTGCAAAAAACAACAAAAAATTGCAATGGCAAAATGCATAAAAGGAACAAAAAATGGGCAACTATCTGCTTATACTAGTTTCAATGACCGTTTAAAAGTTTGGAAGCACACTATATTTTATTTTCTGCATTGACCAGTTAAGAATCATAGCAAAAAACATAAACACAGTGCACACACACATTCCTTCTCCCTTTAGATGCAATTGCTTTTGTAGCTTTTTTGATATTACACATTTCTCTGCCATAAATTTTGTGGTGTCAATTTTTTACTCACCATTAACGTATAGGAAAAATCTGGACGATATCCCACGTCCCAGTTGTGTTTAGCTTCTTAAGTAGGCTGTCAATGATCATTTACATAAAATTTGCTTTTTTATTAAAGAATTTTTCCCCTCTAAATACTTCATCTTGATCTTTCTTAGTGTTACCCTAGGATTGCCAGATGGACTGGATTCGTCGGGATTGTCCAGATTTTTAGTCCCATGTCCAGAGTCCCGACAATCAGAAATATGTCCAGATAAAATTCGAACAATGAAATAAAAGAAAAATAGGACTAGATACAAAAATATCTGCCGTAGGCATTAAAAATGAATTAACATTCGTCACGTCCAAAAGGTACGGACTGCTCGCAAGAAGTTGACATTTTTCAAACAAGAAAATATGATTTATAAGGATGTCATAAGGTCTTAATCCTCCTGAACGCGACCAACAGCTACGTACCTTTAAATGAAAATAAGTGTGCAACACCATTATTTAACTAGCATGGTTACTGCACTGACAAATGCTCCCTCTTTCTCTTTTATTTTCAGGTTCAGCAAATGTCAAACAATACGTAATAATTTTGTCAACCAGAATTGAATTCTTAAAAAGTTGTCTTAACTATTTAGAAACCCGGTATGAATATAGTGACGTTTCAATTAAAAAGTATCCTTATTTTTTCTTAAATATAAATTAATTTCCTGGGATGAACTACAAACAGCAATAGGAGTCTTAGGCTTAGAAAATTATGTCAACAACGATGAATAATTACAATACAGATTATTGTTGCTTAGGTAGAAAATCTACCAAAAAATATTCCTAACGATAAAATTTGGGGATCATTTTTTTCCAAATTTAAAAATGACGAATTGAACAAATTAAGAAAATTGATCTCATTTATTTTTCCAATTCCAATAACCAACGCTTATTGTGAAAAAGTTTTTAGCCTTTTAAACAGCTTATACTCTACAGAAAGAAATCGAATGCTGACAGATCTGATAAAGTCAGAACTAATTATAAGATTAAACTGTACCGAAAACTGTCAATCGTTTGGTAACATTTTAGAAACTCCAAGTGGTAATAAATTGATAAAAGCAGTTCGGTCTAATAATAAGTATTTATGGACTTAATGTAACTTATTTAAAAAATCACTTATTTTTTTTTAACTGAATTGTTATGTTTATTTTATCCAAATAAAATATATATGTTCCTCTGACACTAAGCTATAGTTTTCTTTTTTGTCCAGATAAATCAAGACTTTTTTTTTCAAGTGTCCAGATAAATCCCGATTTTTTTTGTTTTTTTTTTAAAAATGTCCTGGTGAAACACAATTTGGATCTGGCAAGCCTATGTTACCCTCTTTAAATGGGACAACCCAATTTTAAACCTGGTTATTTGGGAAACTGTGTAAATGGGAAACTCTTTAATTGAGACAACAAGTTTGGTCCTTTGGAGATGTTAGTTTTCCACGTATCACTGTATTTTTATTTGCTTGAAAAGCTAGTTTTGAGAAAGCCTGATAGAATCGCAGCGGTGATAGCAAGCCTTTTCGAGGCAGGCCTTGCTCAATTGCGTGCTGGGATGAGTTTATTATAGTACCTAGTATTTTAGTCTTTTTCTATACATATAATAAAACGAAGAAAAAAATTTATTGTACATACAATCATTGATTTATTGGATAAAATAACAGACACGCATACATACCTAAAATGTTTATTAATTGTACATATGTACATAAGTAATATTACAATATAGTATAGTATACATGAGACATCACGCGTTGTGCGGATCAACGTTTTTTCCGTGGGTGTTTATATAAAAAAAAACATTTGGCTCTAATAGTAATTTTTATTTTATTTTGCAGTGGCTTCAAAATGCTTTGCACAGACCAGTGAATTGACAGAAAATCTACCATGGGGTGTATGTCTTAATTTTTGTATTCATATATTAAGTGCAAAATACAGGGTGTTCGTCTAAATTCATAAAAACTGTCACTAGGGTATTGAAAGCTTTCGTCAATCTACCATTTGAGCAAAAAAAAATAGTTTTTTAAATGTACCCAATTTTGGAGCGTACACTGAATCGCTTAACGCGTTCTGTCCCATATACATGTAAGTAATGTTTCTTTTGATTCAATATATGTCTTTACAGGGTGATTTCATTTGTAGTGTCAAACCCATTTCACGTTACTTGAAGTTTTGGTCACATTTCATATAATTATTTTTGCATAGTCACAAAAAAAACGTTGAACTCTTCAACTTTCTTAGAAAAAAAAAATCAATGTGCCACCAAGCTCTAACGGGTGTGCCATTTATGTGGAATCATCCATATAGGGAATAAACTAAAAATAAATGTAAAAACACAGCTATTATCCTTATAATACATATTTGATTTTGTTTTAGTTATTATGAAAGAAATAAATAAAGCTAATACTAGGGGTCCTCACACGTGACTTTGTTTGTAAATTAAAACGATTAAAGGTTTAAATATGCGCTCCAAATGTAATGTGACGGAGGGTATCGTACTTGAGCAAAATTCGTTGAAGGAACAAAAATAATAAACAAAATACGTGCAGAGAAATCACAGCAATTTTTACGCAACTACGCTACTACCCGTTACATCACATTACGAGCACATAATCAGGCCAACATAAATGGGCCCACTTTTCGATTTCGTAGCAACACCTACGCTACTGTAATTTTTCAAGTGTTAAAGTGAAAAAAGTGCTAAAAAGCAACATGCTGTGTGCTTTGCTTTCCAGCAAGGTAACACATCAACATAGCAACAAGACCAGTTGTGAAGACCCCGACTGTAGCATTTACTAAAATATTAGGGTACAAGTACCATTCCTTTTTTATGTTATGAACATAAATGTTCGTATTAGCTAAATTTTAATGTTTACATTTTTTATTATACAATACATGAATTTAAAATTTTCTTTATACATACATACATTAAATGGAGAAGTTCACACCAAAAGTCAAAATTTGTATATGCACTTGCTTAAAATGCAAACAAAATAGTTAAAACTCTGTTAGATCCTTGAACCTTTTAATGTGAACCTCTTCAAGTGAATTTATCTTATGGTGAAAAACTTCCATGTGTTAAGGCCCAAAATCGACATGCAAAACACAATGATTTAAAAAGTGTTTCAAAGAGCTAGTATTATTTTTCAGTGTCTAATCGTCGCATTTTTACTAATCAAGTGGAAAATAAATTAGTTAATATGTAAACATATGTTGATTTTGTGTAAGAATACGCCCGATTTAAATGATAGCAAACTAGTTGAAATGGAGAAATATTTTTTTATTATTATTTTATTCCTTACTCCAGACAAAGTCACTTACTACATACAATTGTACAATATGCATACTGCTATGGTAATCTAATTCACGAAGATCATTTCAAGACTCCCATTTCATCTAAAACTGACTGAAAAGGAGTAGCCCTACGAAGAACGGGCTGGATGTCTTAATTTCTACACGGATGGCTTCAAGCCAAACAGGCAATTGAGGTATGTTACGTTATTAGAACTGATGCTAAGAATTGTTGCAAGGTTCAGAAATCATGGCAGCGTTTTCCAGCCAGAGTTTGGAGCTGAAGAAGAAGTAGAATTATTGAGGCTTGGAACAAATATTGTATCCAAAAGAGATAAAATTATGTACTCAGATTGTCAAGCTGCTATAAAACTTGTAAAGTCAATCTTCTTAAACTTTCTAAAGAGCAAGCGCATTACCAAGGACAAGACCACTAATTAGCTTGCTAGGCAAGGGATTACCTTTTAGATTACTCTGGGTGAAGAAGGTGGTGACATGCCACTCGTTCCAAGTGTTAAAATGCAATGTAACAAAAAAAATTTAGATTGAATGGATTGCCATCTCTTTAGTGTTGTTATCGCGCAATAGACAGAATGTCTTGTCAGTTGTTGCTTTGGTAATTGGCGACTGTCTCGTTGGTACACATGCGAAAAAGACTTGGAGTAGTACGTTTTTTTGACTTTCTGCAGAAACCGTGGGGATGTTATGGAGGAGAAAACATATATTTTCTTTGATACTGGCTAGGAGAGGACGACAAAATCTTGGTTTGCTCTAATTTGATGAGCTGTGACATGTTAGTATAGGTCAGCTTATTCTTTTTTTTAACAAAACGACCAACGCGCAATGGTGACCTCTATCCATGCAAAACATTGAGTTGGTCAACAAAAAAAGTTGTATGGAAGAAGGATTGAGGGAGTGTCGGTGAACATTTACTTTGAATTTTCCGATGGCAAACCTATTGGGAAAAATGTTTGTTGGTAGGTTAGGTTAGAGTGGTGGGTTACACAGCAATATTTTTACCAAATAGATGAACATATTTCAGTGAAGAACGTATAATTACAAAATCTAATTGTGTTTAGCTGAATATCCCGTGGTATAATAAAAGACCATCATTTGCTTCCGGTTCTTGAACTGATTGCTACTATCATCTAACCTAACCTACCTTCAATCCCGAAATATTTTAACTTACAAAGGATCTTTTTCGTTTTTGTCTTTTAATTTTTTTGACATATCATTTTGAAAACATTGGAAAAGGAAACGCGCTCTAAAAAAACAGAAGAGAGCATTTTTTTTTAGCTTATTATTTTGAGAACATGTTTCAAGACGAAATTATTTGGGTAAGACCTTGCATGACTTTCTTCGATACACTTCATTACCTTAGAAACGGACAGACGAATGACTTGAGCAGTAGTGGTGCCTTCAGAATATTATTTTTTTACTACATGGAAGTTGTTACCAATGTTAACCATCAAAAGCTGCAAGTGCAGCCAATTTGGCAATCACACTTAGTGCTGGGGCAACTGTTGTTGCTGGTGATGCTGTTGGAGTTGCACTTGTTGCTGCTGTTGTTGTAATGCCATTACTGGCAACATTGCTGATGCCGTTAGCGCTGGTGCAGCAGCAGTTAGCGGAAAACTTATAGAGCTTGTAATACGTCTGGCAGCAACTTGTTGTGCAGCTGCTGCCGCCATGTAAGTGCCATAATAGCGACCGAAAATTCGTGGATCCACATTACTAAATTCATTTGGTAAATTATGCATTAAACGCTGTATATTTTCCTGTTGATAATGTTGATTTTGCTGCTGCTGCAATTGATTGCTTTTGTATGCGGCATCACTATCGCAACTCGTCATTGGTGATGCACCACGATGCTCTGCGTCGATTTCGCATGTGTCTGATCCTTTTGTGGTAATATGTTGCTGTTGTTGTATTTGTGACTGTTGTTGTAGCGTAAGACTATGTTGTTGTTGGCATTGTAGCTGCTCTTCAATGCCATCGCAATTACTGTCTAAGGGAAGAGTTTGTAGGTTTCTAAAATCTCGTGAGATGCGAGAAGCACTTGTTGGGAGCGGAGGATCAGGCTTGCTTTTGTTATTATTCTCTTCGTCTTCGTCAGCTTCTACGTCTTCTTCATCTTCTTCTGGGTCACCATCTTTATCTAACAAATAATTTTCTTTGTTTTCATGCTCGTCGACATCATCGATGCTTTCGTCTACAGTGTCAACTTCTTCATCCACATCGCTGGCCACTACATCGATGTCTTCCTGATCTTCCAGCTCGTATAGTAGCTGTTGTTGTGTAGTTGGAGTCGTCATATGCTGCCTTTGATATGTTAACGCAGTTGGTATCGCTTGCGGTGCCGCCGTCTGCTGCCCCGTAGCATGGTGATGATGATGATGATGATGGTGATGCTGCTGAACGCTCAGTTTTGTTATGAGCGTACGCTTTGTGGTTGTTGTCATTGTTTCGCCATCGTTCAGAACGTTTACGTCGACAACGTCGGGCGCGAGCAGCGATGCTACATCGAATTGCCGCTTGCGCGTTTGCGAGTACAAATTGGCAATTACGCTGGCAGTAGTTGTTGTTGTTTCTTTGATGATCGACAGCTGTTGCGGCTGCTGATGTTGTGGATTGTGTATGGCATTATGTGCCGACGGTTGTTCTGCATCAGTCTGACTGATGCAGTGCGCATTGGTAGGAGGCGCACCCGTTGCAACTGTAGCGGCGGCGACAAATGATTGTCCATAGTGCTGTGGATTGAATTGCTGCGGTGGTTGATGCTGATGCTGATGTTGTAAGTAGTTTAAGTGATGTGCCGTATTTGCTGCCAAATGATGATTGTGTGGATGATGATGCGGTATTGCCTGTAGATGAAGTGTCGGTGGTGTTACAGCCAGCGGTGGTGGACTTGGCGAGTCAGTGCCTTCATCGTCGACAGACAAACCCATGTGCTTGCGCACTTTACGCTGTGCTTTCCGCCGACGAAAGTCACCTTTTCGAAAGTCTTCCATATTGGCTGGATGTATTGCCCAATAGTGACCCTTACCATTGGCACTGCGTCCGGACTTAACGAAACAATCGTTGAGTGAAAGATTGTGACGTATTGAATTACGCCAGCCCGGACCGCGCGTGCGAAAATATGGATAGTTGTCCAGTATATATTGGTAGATGTCTGACAGCACGAGTTTTGACTCTACCGAACTCAGTATGGCCATAGCAATGAGACCAATGTAACTATGTTGAGGCTTTGGCTCTTCAGGTTGAAAAATACGCTGCGGAAAAATTGACATCGATAGCGCTAAGCGGCTGCTAGGTGTATATGGTGAATGAGCAGAACTACCGCCACTCCCGACGGCAGCAGCAGCTGCTGCAGCGACAGCAACATTCGAATAGCCAAATGCGGCTACAGCTGCGGCAGTGGTAGCGGCTGTTGGCAACAACTGTTGCTGTCCACCATTGGCAGCAGCAGCGGCGGCAGCAGCAGAATACTGTGGGCAGCGTAAGCGTTCCATATGGACAGCATAGTTGTATAACTGCAGTCGGTATTGCTCAAGCGGTGTGGGCAGGAAACCAATGGACATGGCAGCAACTTGTTGTTGGCCGCCGTTTATAGGCACCGTCACCGCTTGGTTGTAGACGGAGGCGTGTGTGCGAGCTGAGCTGACTGGAAAAATGGCACTGGACACAGGTACAGCATGGCGCGTTGTGATTGCCAGCTGTGGCGGTGGCGGTGTGTGTTTGGTGCTCCGTGGAGCAGGTGGAGTTTTTGTGGAGGATGCTGATGCTGGTTCGCAATCCAATGAAACACTGGGCATTGCGCAGGTGGTTTTTTTTTTTGTATACACGAGTTTGTGTTTTTTAATTTTTTTAAATTAAACTTTTTTTTGGCTGGCTGGCTGCGTATCTTAAGTTTTTTTTAAAAAAGCAAAAATTACATAGCGCTTTGCAAATGGCAAAGCTTAAGTGTTGCCAATTCTTTTGTATTTTTTGTAGAGTTCATTTTAGACACCCACTGATAAATTTTTATTTTAATTTCATTGTTTAATTTTTATTTTTGTTTCCCAAACGTTTTTTATACCCTAAACAGAGGGTAATTCACTTTGTCATTCCGTTTGTAACGCATAGAAGGGGGCGTGGCAGGTATAGAAAAGTATATATATTATTGATCAGCGTCACCACCTGAGTCGATATAGCTGGGCATGGGCATTGCGCAGGTGGTTTTTTTTTTTGTATACACGAGTTTGTGTTTTCTAATTTTTTTAAATGAAACCATTTCTGGCTGGCTGGCTGCGTATCTTGAGTTATTTTAAAAAAACAAAATTATTACATAGCGCTTTGCAAATGGCAAAGCTTAAGTGCTGACAATTCTGTTGTATTTTTTGTAAAGTTCATTTTAAACACCCACTGAAAAATTTTTATTTTAATTTCATTGTCTGC